>CM052313.1:17022493-17246101 GCA_028455605.1 Lasioglossum malachurum | reverse complement strand
TGGTATAAAAAATAGGACATTCCATTTGAAAAAAGAAAGTTGACCTTAGAATGATCTTGAAAACATTATCAAAATTTAAAATGGATATGGCTGCTGCATCAGTCAACTTGTTATTTGAAATATTTTTTCTCTGGAATTTAGTTATCGAGATTTTCCAGGTGGCCAGCATAAATGCCCCACCCAGTATAACATAAACTTACTTCATTTAATGATAAATAAAATGTTCAATTATCTTCATCGAACCTTATTTCAGTATTTAAAAAAAAAATAATTATTTCTTCCTCTCGATTTCGAAATCGTAATATTTATCTAAATAGTCTAAAAGTGCAGACAATTTCTATTATGTTTATCTATATAAAAAAACATTAAATAGAATCTACAGGGCATTTGTATTAAATTATGCATTCTTATTAAATTATACTGTGTAAAAGAATAAATGCAAGACCTAGTAATGTAAACAAAAAGTTGTATTACGACCACATACTATGTGAAAAAATTTGTTTAACTGTTTTATACGCCTAGAGCTAACAGAATAAATGGTAATTTCATATTTTAAATATCGAAGAGGGGAGTGGAGGATATTAAATAGGAATTCATAAGTGCAACCAATTGTGCAGAAAATTTGAACTGTTCGCATTAATTGTAATTTGCACGAAATTCCTTGTTTTTGAGATTGACAAACATTCCGGAGGCAACACGTTGAAAAAGTTCGACGCGAAAAAGTCGATTCTCTGGCAAAATGTCACAGAATTTTTCGATAGAGGCCACCGCGCGCTGGCGAGCAGCTAGACGTCAATGGAAAACGCGTTGCCGGCAATTTAAGTGAAACGATGCTGAAGAGGCGTCGAAGCTTTTGATCGATCGCGCTCAAACGAGCCAATTATCGTTGCCTAAATATTAATATTAACGTAGTGAGGCCGCGCGGAATACGAGAGTCTCGACATCACGTGTGGACCAATTTAAATTTAATTCCAGTTGAGCAGAAGTCTAGATAAAGCAAACATTTCAAATAAAAATCTTATTAATCAAAGATAGATCAACCTTTACCCGGCATACACCGCGAATCGTTTAACGATTCTCTTGAAGAAGGTATGAAACGTTCGAAAATTCTACAACGTTTATTCACACACTGAAATCAAAACTATAAGACACTTCGTTACAGATTTTCGTTCCGGGAGAAATTTTAAAAATCGATCTTGTTTAATACGTTGAGTGATACGTCAATAAAAAGCGCGCAAAAAAAACCAAAACTTATTTCATAATACAAGAGAGTAGGAAAGATAAAATTTATCTTTACGACAATTTTTCTAACATTCTTGCACGTCGTAGATCATAATAAAATTTGATTTCACAAGTTTGGTTCACAAGTGACGTTTTATATAATAACCATTATTATGGTTTATACACGCTACTTTTTGACAAATGTTGCAGCTCAAGCTAGTTTTGACGTCCTAAAGACGTCTTTAATATGTCTGCAGTTGGACATTCAGACGTCTCGAAGATGTCCCGAATGTCCTACGAACACCTTCCGAACGTCTCCTGAAGACTCGTGTTAGAAACCGGTACGTCTTAAAGACGTCTGTTTGACAACTAAAAGACGTTGAGGAGAAGTCTGTTTGACGACTAAAAGACGTTCAATGACTAGTGCAATGGGAAACGTTATGGGAACTCCCCCTACTGAGAATGGGACAAATAGAAAGTTGAATATAGTCCAGAGACCGTATCCACGTCAAATAATTGGTGGGCATGAAACAAACGAAATAATGTGAATGTGGGTGAAAGAACAAATATTGAATAATTGGCAGCAATGGAACGTGAAAAGTTTTCCCTTGATGTGCCACGGTACGATCATTTTTACGATTGGGTATTAGAGCCTCGCAGTTGGAAAAATGTTTTTCCATCGAGGTTTTCTCCGAAATTTCGCTGGCGGTGTATAGTGGACGCATCCCGGCTAGCATATAGAACGAAAAATTCGTTCGACTTTTCTGTCGTGGCCTTCGGCAATGCTACAGGAAATTCAATTCCCGCGTCAACAGAGGCGAATTTATCGCGCGGCCGAATGGGGCGACCGGTTAGGGTGGCTCCTCGTATGAATACGGAACTCGCCTCTGGTCGCTCTTCAATTCGCTTTTCTGATAGTACTTCTTCACAGGCTTAGGATACGCTATCCCCCAAATGTGTAACATCTCGACGTCGATCTTTCGGTAATTCCTTCGTCGCGTATAGCGAAACTTCCAAGTGTCACCAAGCGAGGAGATTATCCTAGATCTTCGCAACTCTGACAACTGGAACGAACACGCTTTCCTGCTTGCTCGTTCGAAGCTGTTTAGAAACAACTTTTATGAAAACAACGACGGAGAATTTAATCCTCCAATGGCGGGGCTCGGGGTCGTTTTGATCCAGAGTTCGCTAGCTACATCTGCATTCTAATTTACCAATTTGTATTTGGCTCACAAGGGAACATATTCAGATGAGAAAAGCCGATTTTGATGAAACTTATGTGAACTATAGTTCTTCGAAAAATATTTGACGTGATTTTTTTTATCGGCAACCATCCACCTTGAAGGGGTGAAAACAGCCCTCAAAGTTGGGGGTCAAAACCATATTGTTTGAGATATCTCGGAAACCAGATGTCGCAAAAATTTGAATTTTTTAAAAAATTGTGTTTTTTTCAATGGGAAATGTAGTCGTGCAAGAAAATTTTAACAAAAGTTTTTTGTTGAAACAATATATTAAAAATTCTATATTTTTTTGCAGTTTCTCTTATTTATTGTTAGTTCATTTTAATGTAAACTCGGGTGTGTGATCTTTGATCCAAAATAGGGGATACGTGTTTCAGGATTTTCTTTTTTTCTGTCATTTAACAATAATTATGCATAATGAAAAATAGTGTTACGCCTGGCGTGCGGAGGAAGGAATTCTGGCTTGTTTTATCGAAATATAAGCATTTAGTATAAACGTGTATAGTATTTTGAATAATACCACTGGGTTATATTTCGTTTATTGTTTTATCAGTAGCTAAAGAAGGTGGCGCAGGTAGTAGCGTGACGCGGTGCTAATTACCGTGGCGGAGTAAGAATTTCTCCGATTGACCTTCATGTTTGTAAAAACGAATCTAAAAATAAACAATCAGGGAAAGTAAAAATAATATAAATTATCAACATCTAAATTAAGCAACATCTTCATATGGACCACTAAGAATTTCATTTTGACAGTTGGAGAGAAATTACTCTTTGCAATTTGATTCAACTTCTATCATGTTCTTAACAGGTAATAAGCAACAATGAATTTTATTTTCCACGTTCCATGATGTCTTTTTAGGTTTAAAATAATATTATTACGACAACATTTTTTACAAATCGCCAAAAATCCATTTTAGAAACATATTTGTAATGCAAATGAAGGGAATCTACCTTTCAGCTCAATCGCCACTTCAGCCCATTCTTTTGGCACGCGGCTTCGCATCTATTGCGTTTTTGCATCTAAGAACGCGAGACGTTTCAGAAGCCACCCACCGCAGCCAGTTCAATTCGAATCAATCTGGAACTTCAGCTGCAATCGCGACTCCAGATTTAACAGATCCACGAATGGGAATATAACCGCAGTCTCAACTCCGATCAAACTGGAATTTCAACCTCAGCCTTCACATCAGCGACTGCGACTTCGGTTGTTCCCACTGAAACGCTGTTTCAACTGAACAGAAGTTCAATTGCATCTTCAACCAAGTCCGCGACATAACTGCGCACAGATTTAGTTAGCGCAATTTGTATTTTTGCGAAACGCCCTGTCGCATTTTCTCTTTAACAAATGTAGCTTAGCGAGGGCAAACTTTTGCTCATTACGAGTTCCGAGTTCTGATGTGGACGTTGTGAACCGAACCAAAATGTTTTCCATCGCATCCCCATTGTACTCCATTCGCATCTTCCTACATTTTATTATTTGCGTTAAATGAATAACAATGAATGAAATAAATAACGTTTTTTCTGTATCAACATTGTCGAGCCTACAGCAAGCCGAGAACGAATAAACATTAAATAATAACCGTGCAGTATGACATATTCAGCGAACATGGTTCCTTGGATGCAATTTGTGAAGCAGCTCGGCAGAATTGGGGTATGATCCCGCCCAATTCACCTCGAGTAAGGTATTAATTCTTAAAGTGACGTCATTTATTCAGGCAACAGAATAGAATGTATTCCGGTTTGCTACGTATCGAGGAAATTTATGAGTACCGGCAAGGAATTATCACGTGGATTCGCAGTTTAAACTCGAATAGCTGCACGTCCGATCAGGATTTATGGGCAACACCGCTTCGTTCCGGTTATCTATGAGAATAAATGTTGCACGTGCCTTTTAAACCACTCCCGATCATTTTCGATTGGAAGGGGGCAGTCGTTCTTTCAAGAACAAGAAGAAAATAATAAAGATAATGTTATGAGTCAGGGCAGTTCTGGAGGACCAGGGTGGACAAGTGTAAGCCAGGCCAGCTTTAAAAGAACCCTGGCCAACCCGAAGGTAGGCGGAGGTAGGCTAGAGCAACTCTAGAGGATCCCTGGTCAAACCCAAGGTAGTAAAGGGTAGGCTAGAGGAAGTAAGTGTAAGCTGGGGTAGCTCTGAAAGACCCCTGGTCAACTCCAAGGTAGGCAAGGGTAGGCCAAGGTAGGCAAAGGTAGCTCTGGAGGACCCCTGGTCAAACTCAAGGCAGCCAAAGCCTTGGCTCTATCTATAGACCAGGGTAGGCAAGTGTAGCCGAAGAGTAGCTCTGAAAGACCACTAGTTAACAAATCAACTCCAACGTAGGCAGGGGTAGACCCGGTAGACCAGGGCAGATTTGGAGGACCCCTGGTCAATTAAAAGGTAAGCAAGGGTAGCACTGAAGGATCCCTGGTTAATTACAAGGTAGGCAAGGGTAGCTCTGGAGGACCCCTGGTAAAACTCAAGGCCAGCCAAAGCCTCTATCTTTATAGACTAGGGTAGACAAGTGTAGCCAAGGTAGCTCTGAAAGACTACTAGTTAACCTCAAATCAACTCCAAGGTAGGCAGGGGTCGGCCAGGTAGACCAGGGAGATTTGGAGCACCCCTGGTCAACCCCAAGAGTCCATGTCCCTTCAGCAATACGAATCATGCTACTCAATAACAAAGACAAGAAAATGATCTTGTATGCTTTGATAGCAACAATCGGTGGCTGGCAAATGTATCCACAGTCGTCTAGTCTCGGCTTTGATAGATAACAGTTCGTCCATAAAAATATCAACGTTACAGCAGAAAAAAGCACGTTTTTCATCTCTTCGAAAAGCATTGTCGAGAGTGACAATAACCATCGACACTTCAGGGCATCTCAATCACAATCAGTCATCGCTTGGACATACAAATCATCTGCAGCCAGTTTACTCGTTGTTTTTTTTATTTCTATCGAATATTTTCATTTTTTTATTTACTTGTACCACTGGTCTGTGGATGCTTTCACATTCCTTGCATGTACAAATAAACCAAACCCAGTAAACGGTTGCAATAGAATTTTTTTAAAAATTCAAAAATTTTTTTTCATTTTAGAAAGTAGAAGTTACATAATTAAAATTTATTAAAAGAATACACGCGCCGTCTTTCTCTAGGTCCTGGGGGGTTGGGTAAGGTCACAAAGAAATAAGGACCACAGGATCTAAGAAACAACACGGACCCAAGGGTTTTTCTTAGATTAAGGCTTTACTGTGCACACTGCGTCTAGTAATATTTAAGATTGGCGCCATATCTCTGGAACTCGTGAAACCATCACGTGTTCGAGCATGCAGTTTAAAGCTTGATCTATTCCCTACCAACCTGTCATGATTTCATTTCATTTCATGGGAAAATAACAAAGATATGACAGTTCTTCGTAAACAATATTTGGTTTGATGTTGCTGGTCGTCCGTGTTTGCTCACGGACTACTATAGAGCACTATAGCGACGCGCATGTGTAGAAACTATGGGATTATAGGATGCCGTGGTAATGCTTTGTTTTACAGTTAATATTGCCAAGCTCGATCAAACTGGAGCTCCAGCAGAATCGCTTCAGGATTCGTTCGAATTGGAAACCCGGGCGAAATCGTAGCCAGATAACTTTCAATCAACGACAATCTCGAAAACGCATTTGCCGGTGGGGACTGTCGCGCATACATGTAGGTGTCTGTCTAATGGAACTGGCATGATTACATTGGGCTCTCGAACAGAGTTCCATGAATTCTCAAATCTAAAATTCTGGGGCCTCTGCAGTGAAAATTTTAACATTTCCTCTTAAAAAGTGCAACACTCGAAAATATAATTCTCGAAAACGAAATAAACATTTTCGTCGTCAATTACATGGTTGCAGGTACCATAGAAAATTTCTTCCCACCTTTAAACAATCTCGTTTGTTAATTATATTAAATACAGCTCTCAAACTTTGTTGTATAATAATTTAGATGTGTGGAACATATATTTGTTTTTAACTGAAAAATGAAATGAAACTTGTTTTATTTTCGTTTTTCTTTCTCTGATGTCGAGCCAAATTCGACAAAGGAGTACGGAGGTTTAAAAAGTATACGATTCCATTAAAGAAAACAAAGTTGACATTCACATGACCTCTACGCGATACATAGAAAAAGATACAATAATTACAATAATTGTACTAATGTTGCTCTAACATTTAGTGAATCAATCAGCTGATGTCTCACAAAAGGTGTCAAGTAACTAACTTGACAATTTTAATTTTTGTTTATTGTCCATAATTACACAGCTACATATACGCATTGTATTATGGTCTCAATAAGCTTTGTGTTTACCTAAGGATGTTTGAATATAGAGAATTGTTATCGATCTGCACATCAAGGATGCTGTCACTCGCATTCCTAGCACATGACATACGTAAAGGAGTCAATGTCAAATTGATATACACTGGGTGTCTCCGAAAACATGATGCATCTGAGAGGAGAGTGTATCCGAATAATTTATTGTGTTTTCATAAATCCTACCTGGACAATTTTATATTACATAATAATTTATTCAGGTCAAAATATTTTTTTTTGTGACAACGTTTTTTTACGTCGCATCAAAGCCACGAACTTCCATGATGACTTTAAACTTTGCGGAAGTGGTTGATTTCTTATTTTTACGTATTTTAATCTCATTGGGAAAAAATACCGTAGTAAAACGTATATCTTCAGTAATAGGTACATTTACCCTACACGATTTTCTGAACCGAATCTTCAAATGTAATTTTCAATTACTTTTCGGATGTATCATGTTCGTTGAATTTGGCTGAATCTTCCTTGACAGTAGGTGTCAACAATGGTCGGGCGACTCGTTTAGATTGTTCGATTACTGAAAGTTCGATCCTGAATTACCAGGAAACGATGCCGAACAGCTTGAATAGCTTCATGCATCTCAAGCAGTTCGTTGAATTCAATCGCGCGCAGTTTACTAGATTCACTCTAAAATTATTCCACATGGCCTAGATTATTCAACGACGAATCGAACAACTCGCTGCAAGGCACCTGATTGGGGTTCCTTTTCGTCTTCAATTCGTCAGGTTAGAAATAAAAAAATTAATTAATTAGTTAAATGAAGAAAGCAATTACTAATTGGGACCGATGTAGTTCGGAAAATCGGACAGTTTTAAAATTACTTATTCGAATCCGATTACATATTTTTACTGAAAAATTAGATGGCAAGACGGTCAAAGAGAAACTTTGTAACATCGTTTGCAAAAGGAACTGTTACAAACATGAAACAGCCAGAAATAGTTTTATCAATGATTAAGTACTAGACTGTGGCGGAGTTTTATGTATTTATGAAAAAATTGGTTGAGTGAAATATCAAACAGTAAAAGATTACAAAAATTTAAGGACATTCTAATATTGTTTTTAACAATATTTTTTTACTTCTGCTTCCCTCAATCAATACAGAACATCCGCAATCAATACAGATCTGCATGAGCGGATGGAGTTTGGGATCAGAAGTACCATGGATTACCTTTGGGTTGGCCAGGGGTCCTCTCGAGCTACTAGACAAGAACAGGCGTAGAATTAGCTCGCAAACATTAAGCAACCGGGAAAAATGCCTAGAGTGGGGCCCCGGCCGCTCCACATACGAGCCTGCAGCTGTGAGAGGAGAGGGCGTAAAATCCTGGGTGATGGTTTTTTTAATGGATAGTGGGGGATCCGAACATCCAATCCCCTGAGCCCCACACTACCCCCCACCCCGGGGGTGTACGTAAACGT
This sequence comes from Lasioglossum malachurum, assembly GCA_028455605.1. Taxonomy (NCBI): domain Eukaryota; kingdom Metazoa; phylum Arthropoda; class Insecta; order Hymenoptera; family Halictidae; genus Lasioglossum; species Lasioglossum malachurum. The sequence continues at coordinate 17,237,867 of CM052313.1, read as the reverse complement.
ATTTTTTCCTTCACCCTTAACAAAAAAAAAGTACACGATTTCTGTTTCGGGATACCTGTTCATTCAATCAACACGATAATTTTTATTTCTGGATTTCTAATTGAAATCCCTGCTGAACTCTGACAACTCCCGAGAAAATTAGTATTTTTGGTTTAAAATTGGTAATCCTCCACTTTCAACAGTTTCGATTTTCATGGTTTTCGAAAATTTTCGACCGTCTGACTTGTCGTTGACTTGTACTACTGAATTTCGTGCTACCGCCTGCGATATTATGATCTCCTAATACAATTTCAATTTTCGAGATTTTTTAATTTTTCTACCCTAATACAATTTCAATTTTCGAGGTTTCTGAAATTTTCGACCGTCTGACTTGTCGTTGACTTGTACTACTGAATTTCGTGCTACCGCCTGCGATATTATGATCTCCTAATACAATTTCAATTTTCGAGATTTTTTAATTTTTCTACCCTAATACAATTTCAATTTTCGAGGTTTCTGAAATTTTCGACCTCTTCTCAGAAGTTGTCAGAGTTCAGCAGGGAATTTCAATTAGAAATCCAGAAATAAAAATTATCGTGTTGATTGAATGAACAGGTATCCCGAAACAGAAACCGTGTACTTTTTTTTTTGTTAAGAGTGATGGAAAAAATACATTTACGTACACCTCCCGTATGGGGGTAGTGTGGGGTTCAGGGGATCGGATGTTCGGATCTCCCACTACCCATTAAAAAAACCATCACCCAGGACTTTACGCCGTTTCCTCCCACAGCTGCGGGCTCGTGGAGCGGAGGGGGCCCCGCTCTTCGCATTTCTCCCGGCCGCTTAATGTGCGAGCTAATTCCACGCCTGTTCTTGTCTAGTAGCTCGAGAGGACCCCTGGCCAACCCAAAGGTAATCCATGGTCCTTCTGATCCCAAACTCCATCCGCTCATGCGGATCTGTATTGATTGCGGATGTTCTGTATTGATTGAGGGAAGCAGAAGTAAAAAAATATTGTTAAAAACAATATTAGAATGCCCTTAAATTTTTGTAATCTTTTACTGTTTTATATTTCACCCAACTAATTCTTTCATAATTACATAAAACTCCGTAGTCTAGTTCTTATTGATAAATTTAATTTAATATTTCTGGCTGATTCATGTTTGTAACAGTTCCTTTTGCCAACGATGTCGCGAAGCATTCCTTTAACCATCTTGCCATCTCATTTTTCAGTAAAAATAGGTAATAGAATTCGAAGTAATTTTATAGCTGTTCGATTACACTGTCCAACAAATTTCAACTTTTTTTGTGATTTCGATATACTGTTGGGTCCTTCTTATAGAGTTTTTTGCACTGATTCCGAATCTGTCCTTAATTTTTCTCCTATACGCACAGTTTTTGAAAAATATGGCTTTGAAAAAGAACCATATTTTTCAACTTTAAACAAATATTGTGATGTCATTATCAAAGATATTTGAAAGACAGAATTGTTCTTTACAGAAAAAGATTCTGTAGACTTTGTACTTCTGTAGACATGTTTAAACAATCATAATGTATTAATATTATATATCACTGGATTCGGGAAAGTCTACAGAATCTTTTTCTGTAAAGAACAATTCAATATCTTTTATAATGACATCACAATATTTGTTTAAAGTTGAAAAATATGGTTCTTTTTCAAAGCCACGTTTTTGAAAAACTGTGCGTATAGGAGAAAAATTAAGGACAGATTCGGAATCAGCGCAAAAAACTCTATAAGAAGGACCCAACAGGTCCGAATTAGTAATTGCTTTCTTGATTTAACCCTCAGCACTTGAGTGGTGACTCAGAGTCACCCCACTAAAATTTGCTGTACCATTACTCAAAATATTATTTACATTATTACATATAGCGGTATCTCTAATTAATTAATAAACATCCAGGTATTCTATGAAGTATTATACCAATATCATATCCAAAAAATTTCAAAAATCAAAGTGATGAAAATATTCTAGCCAGGAAGAAATGTTTAAATTTCCTGTTAAAATAGCTCCGAATGCTAAGGGTTAACATTCCCAACGGAAATTGGTTCAAGATGCTGGAGCAGGTGGGTATTTACACCCCGCCGGATTTAGAATGGAACTGTATTCCAGGCGACTAAGCAAATTACATGGGTTAGCCCTTGAGGACGTACTAGGTTCTCTCGTTGGGCAAATAGTTAAATATTAATGTTTCGCTCGCGTCATCCCCGGAAGCAGTTAAAAGTGCTCGTGGCAATTTTGCACCACTGCACTGTAGTCACAACATGGCACAAACAATGCCAGGCAATAATCATACGACAGTAATTAGTAGTTATATACCTTTGCTATTGACAGTAATAAATGAATGGTTCTAGGAGGCTAGCAGTGCTGGCAGATTAGTCCACAGTGATCTAGGAGTAAATATCACAAACAGCAAAACACGTTTACAAAAACACAAAACAAGCTTCAAATAAAAGTAACCAACGTATCCATTGTAATTCGGATTTAATATTAATTACGTGATTATATTTGCTAGATGTTTATGATTAAACAAAATAAAATTCAAATTATTTTATTATACATATGATATCTCCTCTATGAAAATCATTAAGGGAAGAAATAACATTCAATTTGGTTTTTATTTCTTGCAATCGATGCAGTCAATGTTTATTATGCATAAACATCCGCAGTTTATTTACGATTCTACAAGTTCGTACATTTCTCATTTTCCATTATTCGGGCGAATAAGGCTATATTGTTAGATTTGGAGGAATTCGCGCTGACGTAAGCAATACAACACTTGTAGACAGAACTACACCATGATGCAATGCTTGTCATTACTGGACACGTAATAACAACAATTAGTCAGTGTGCCACCGCAGTAGAATATCGCCGAAGTTATGTTCTGCGAGAGTAGAACAATGTTGCTTAGTTTATGTAGCGAACAGCAATTTTGTTTGTATTATTGATCATCTACCATCGGCCATTTTTGAGGAGAGACGCCTATTCTAATGCGGTAACTAAAATTTAAGGAAGGAAGAAAATTTTTACAATATTGTCACTTGTCCGTTTTCGCAGAATCAGTTATACACGGTGTCCCAAAACTTTGAACTTCCTTAAAAGAATGATTCCAGAGGTTGTTTAAAGTAATTTTTCAATAAGAGAAGTTAACTTCTATCGATAACTGCTTTGAGTGACCGAAGTAAACTTCTCCCATCAATAACTGTTATGAACGATCGAAACAAATTTCTCTCATTGATAACTGTTATACGTGCTCGAATTACTTGCCATTCTATGGCTTTTTCTGTTTGGTTATAACAGTTATGGTCCCTGGTTAGAACAATTAGTTTAAAACATGTTGTGAGAATAAATTTTTGCAGACATTGCAAAATGGTCAGAATTGTATGGAGAATAGAAAAAGTTCTATTTTACAACTTTTTTATGTGGACCTATATTGAAAATTAAAAAAAATACGTTTTGTAGATCTGCGTCAATCATATGCATTGTGAAAGTTTCATCGAAATCGGTTGATGCGGGAAAAAACGACACGCATTGAAAGTCGTGAAAATCGAAAATCGTGAAACACTGAAATTTTCATAAAAGAAAATCGATATAGTTCACTGTAGAATATTATTGATTAAAAACCGCTAGTTTAAGAGGTAGTTCTACTTCAATATTTCCAAGTTTATGAAACATTATGAATTAAAAGAAATATTATGAAAGATTTCTATACAATTTTGATAGTTAGCATCGGGTATTGTAAATATTAAGGATAATGACTCGGAATTCCTGTCGAGAAATGATTAAAATAAATAAGTGGAGCAATTAATTAAATTCTGTGGAGCAAAATTTCGGCAATTTTACTTAAATCGAAGGTCTTGAACGTGTTTACCTCACTGTATGCGGTATTCTGATGGTAAGCTAATTCAAGAAATGCGCCTGATTACATTTAAAATCTGAGAATCGGCGAATGCACTTGGTTAAGATGGGCACGCTTCGTTCCGGTTTTTCCGATTTCCATTTTAAAGAGTGGATTACGCGGCACATGGCCGTCTCATGAAACATTGATGAACTAATCTCCTTCGGGGATTGACCGTATGTTCTGATTTTCAATCTTTCTTATGACGTGTTCTCGCGCCGAGCTGATTTTTTCATTGCATAACATTATCTCGGCAATCTTTCCAACTGCGTGACTTGCTTTTGAAAACGATTCTTTATTGTTATATGTTATCATTTACGGAACAGTCAGAGGTCAAAAGAAAAGCGGGGGCTGTCCTTTCCCTTACGTAATCGTTTTCCTATGTTGCCCAGTAGATTTCGGTGAGCAGATCTGAGAAATCCAGATTTCGATCCTGGAGGATCAATGGTTCAAAAGTTAGAAGTATTTAAATTTGAGCCATTTCCAGCGTTTTTTACAGGTTAGCGCCGCCATGTTGTGTGTAGTGACGGTCGCACTCTGCTTACTGATCGGAGCCGCTAGGTGGCAGCACCTAGGCAGTTTTCGTAATCGGTAACAACGATAACTGTTATGAGTAGACTGCGGATCTTTATGCAAAATAAGAAACGTTTGCATTGATTGCAAGACACAGAAGCCAACTAAAAATTTCATTGTTCTTTTGATTATCTTGTTAATTCTGTCATAAATGCACAAAATGCGTAGTCTAGTTATGAGCGATCAAAATGAACTTCTCTTATCGATAATTTCTTTGAACAATCGAAACAGTTTTTCTTCATCGATAACAGTTATAGAGGAGGATCCCATTTTCTGGACACTAATAACTGTTATTCGTAACCAAAAAGTATAAAAATCATCATTGTCATTATTTTGTTTTTCGAATATTTTCTTTATATTTTGTGTACATTATCTTAAATTTCAATAATAATTAACTTTTTATTAATGATTTTTACCGTAGAAAATTTTAGAATGACAGCTACTTTTGGTCCCTGGTTCCAATTTCTCATAAAAGTCCAAATCGTATGTTCCAATATTATAAAGTTATCGTTTTTTGACAGCGTTCGAATATTAATGGGAGTCACCGTATGTATTGCAATTATTGTAAAATTAAGTAATACGACTGCGTTATTAAGGCGGTAAGAACCGCATTAGTGGGTAAATTTATTCGCGAGGCTGGAAAAACGTGAACGCGGAGGATAAAATAGATATTCTTCCGTTTATTCCGTGCCAAGAGGCAATTTCGGAATCAGGACATGAGATTCTTCGAGGAGTATTCAAACAGCTCTCCCACAGACCGAGAATACGTCGCACCTCGAATATTTACTTTAACAATTCTGTCAAAAATATCGCAGGAATATTAAATCGACACTCTCTTGTTCGATTTCCACTTCTCTCTTCCGAACATTTCGTGCGACAAATTTCTCATCCTTGATTGACACGTATTCTTAGATTCTTTCAAGGAAATCTTCCACACAGAGAATTTCCTGACGAAGAACATTTAACTTTCGAATCTTGTAACTCATCAAGTTCACTGTGTTTTATGAAACTCCTTTCCCTGTTTACTTCTTCAACTTGTTTGTACGAAGAAATTCGCCAGCACAGTTTGTATCATAATCAGACTTTGAATCGTTACTCGAAATCAAATATTTGTGAAGTAACGAGATGAATAATGTAAACGTTTGGAAGATGTAAAACGACTTTAAAGTTCTTAACTATTAGACTGCGGACTTTTGTGCAAAATAAACATTTTCTGCACCAATTACAAGCTACTAAAATCAGACAAGAATTTATTGTTTCTCCTTCCAATAATTTCTTTCTATTGTTTTACATTTGACCTACTCATTTTTGTCGTAAATATATAAAATTTATACTCTATTTAGTCTATTAGATATCATAGTATATTTATAATCCAGTTATAAATATTTAATTAATTTATTTTTAATATTGAATATTTAATATATAAATATTTTAATTACAATTGTTAACCAATAATATTATGAATAAAAAACTACTTTTAACTGTTATGGGAATACAAACATTTGGAAGCACTCTTTTTATTCTCCATTTAATTAGTTTTTTTAGTTTTTTATTATTTTATCTGATTTTATTTATTCTATTTTATTCTTTATTTATTAAATTTGTATTAGAATTGAGTTTTCTGAAATTTTGAGGTAAAATCAACATTTGTTTTAAACATGTATGTATTACCTTGTGCCATTATTCTGGTAACTTGTGTGTGCTAATGCGATAAAGATTCTGCCACTTTCAATGAACAAACCAATTTCAAGCTACTAAAACCAGACAAATATTTGTTTCTCTTTAAATTATAATTAAAATGCAAAGAATTAAATAGGAAAGCAATCATTGTGTTTTGGAATTTGAAAGAGCCAACGCTATCGAATCTGCTTTTCACTGCCTAATTGCCTAGCTGGTTTTAACGGTGTAGTCTGCGAATGATGGACAGGCAGATGCAAATGAATGCAGCGAATGAACAGAACAGCTACTGGAAATTTTCATATACCTCCCACTCAATTCTTAATTATTCAGTAACATGTACGGAGAAACGGAAGCAGTCAGGGAAACAAAGTAACACAGATTTGTTGGCAACAATTGCGAATATCACGGAAGTGTAAGTAAAACGTAATTAAATAACCCAGACGCTAGTTTAAACACTAGGTTCTCGTCAGTTAATTTAATTACTGACCGTAGGGGAAACATATTCACGAAGAACTAATTAAATCATGATGTATCATGTATCGCTTGATATATGTCGAATGGCACCTATTAAATGGACTTCATTGTGAATTTGATGCAAATAGTGGGAACATTATTTATACTGATTCCATAGTAAACGTACGATGCATTTAAAATGTGTGAACATAGCTTTAATAGCAAATGTTGGAAGTTTGATTGCAGAATCTCAAAACATGCAGCTGTAGCGATTTGTTTGGTTAAATATTATTAATTTTCTATATAAATTTTACAAAATGAATTTTCACAAATAGAATTCACAATCAACTTTTTTCGATAAACTTTGCATAACTAGTTCAATTGTAAAATTTAATTTGGGTTTCAATTAGGTTTTGTAAAATAAATTTTCATAGAAAATATAATTGAGCAATTTGAATTTTCACTAAGTTCTAAATATTATTTTTATTATCTAATGTTTAATGGAAGTATTTGTTTGGTAAAGCCAAATCTGCAGCTAAGTAATCGAAATTATCTGTAAATTACAAGTAAAACTTCTGAGAGGGTCTGAAGTCATTTCGAATGCATTAACCAATATATTGTAAGTTACTTGCTTTCGAATTGTGAGAAACCGATTATTGGACGCATTCACGTAGCAAAACTGAGTGTTAGATTAAATAATACAAAGCAACAAGAACAGGGACGAATGTGAAACGCTCGTTGAACCAAAGGACCCGATGCAAATACGAGTTTCCTATTATGCAAATGGTGCTCATTACATTACTACACTATAAAGTGCACTGCATTTAATATAAATGTAAATATTCCATGGAATGAGTCCGCTTAATTAACACATTTGGCTGTGGAAAATGCACGAATAAGAGGGAAATGTATATATTTGAAAATATTTGTAGTCTCTTTTGGATGCATTACGGGAGAGTTGCTAGAACTTGAAACAAAACACGACTCAATCAGATTGTAAGATTCATTAAGCCCATTATTACGTGTAGAACTAGGTACCTATAAGAACATAATTGTCGGTTAGATTTCACCTCCGGAAATCAAAATTTTTAACTTGTTTTATTCTATTCTGTAAATTTTGGTGAGAAAATTCCGAAAATCCAAGTTTTAATGTTAGGAATCTACTGGTTCAAAAGTTACGTGTGTTGAAAGTATAGCGATTTTCAGCGTTTTTGTAAAACGCTCAACCTTACACATGCATAACTTTTGAACCAGTCGATTGCCGATGTTACAATTTGGATTTTTGGCATTGTCTCGTCAAAAAGTAGAGGATTACATTTAAAAAAGTTCAAAATTTTTGGTTTCATCAGGTGAAGTTCAATCTAGTTTTCGATAGAAACTAAATTAGATTGCAAGAAATAGAAACTAAATTGAATGTTATTTCTTCCCTCAATAATTTTAATGGAGACGAAATCATATATTGACGTTCTCAATTTTTAAAATTTGTCAACAATTTTGTATTTCATCTACTCACTTTTGCTATAAATGCATAAAGATCCGCAGTCTAGTAAGTATTATAGAATGAACTCATGTTCGCTAGAAAATCATAATATACGCAGCCTATTTATATTCATAAAAAACAAAGAAATAGAAACGCGTGTAACTAAATTATTTGCTACTGTTATCGACAAAAATACAACCATCAAATATAATCTTGTGAAGTATATACAATCACCTGATGTCTGATTCCACTAAATCGTATGCATCAGCAGTGACATTTCCCCGTTCGGTATTTGCAGGTGCGCGTAAATTCACAATGAGCGAGCCCGAGTCAACTGATAAGCTATTATTAATAACAGTATATATCAATAGTCTATTAATTAATAATCCGTATCGCTGTGTACGATCAGATATATTCACGTGTCGCATTATAATAGAAAATCCGTCCATTTATTACTCGGTCCAACAGATAAAATGTTCGACGTCATATATTATCAGGAGAATCTTTATTCAAGTTTAAGATAGATTATGACTGCAACTTTACTAAAACATAGACTCTTATGAACACTTATGGAGTGATGGGGAACAGAGTGATGGAGAATGGTGAGAATGTCGGTGGCATGATGAAACGAGGAGTTGTGCTCGTCTATATCGACGTGTTCCCATTCAACGTCGAACTTCTGACTGGGAAACAGAACTCGTTAGTCAATGCTGTTCTTGCTGCTGTTGCGGACGGTTCTCTGGAGGGACGAAAAAAGGACGAAGTATGCCGGGTTGGTATTCTAATTTAACAGTGAGTCAGGCATGCCTCTATAAGGTACGCAGCTTTTCCTAGTGGCGAGCAAAATATGCGCATACATTCGACAACGAAAAAGCCTTGGGAATAACAAGTGTACACGCCACGGGACGAATATTCTTCAACTCGAGATCGAATTTCCCCGTCGCACGGCGGTTTTTATCGCTTCAGCTACTCCCGACCTGTGTAGGTATAGCGACTCGTATTAACATGCGGACACTCTTTCGAAGGGAATTATTTTTTAAACATTCGACAGAACGACTTGAATGTCTCTAACAAGGAGAGGTCATCATCGGGTCTCACATTTTGTTCAAACTTTTCATACTGGTAGATTTCGTTCCGTTAACTCTTTGAACTCGGAGAAATTTAACTTGAAAATTAAACATTTCTTCCTAGCTAGAATATTTCCATTCCCTACGATTTTTAAAATTTGATGGATATGGAAATGGTATAATTGCACATACAATATCTAAGTGGAATGCTCTCTACTTTACCGGACTCAAAATTTGTGCCTTTTTCCTATAAATTATGTATTTGGTATGTAATCCAGTAGATTTATATTCGGAGAACCTCCAGATCGAAATTTCGATCCTGTAGGATGAATGGTTCAGGAGTTATGGTTGCTGAAAGTTGAGCATTTCTCAGTGTTTTTGACAGGTAAGGGCTCCGCCATATTGGTTTGTAGTGCCGATCGCGCGCCGCTTACCGAGCAGAACCGCTAGATGGCAGCACTAACTAACTGAACTTTTTTACAAAACAAGGTCATAACACACAATAAGTTTGTAATAAATACAATGTATTTACATATTTATATGTATTAGGCTTATGGATCAGAAATGATCTAAAGCTGGTTAATAAAAAAAAAATATTACGTTTTCTAAATTTGTATCAGTTAGGAAGATTCTAAAGATTTCATCGACTGTTTGTAAAATTTCGTACATTAACCATTTTATTGGTTACTGTATTTCATTTTGTAAATATAAAAAAAATGAAAACAATGATACATATTTATTGTATAAAATATACAGGGCCTCCCACGTAACTGTCGCCACGATTTTTTATTAAGGTCACCTTCAATTTGTTTAAATGGCACTACATATTTTATAGTACATAATATTATTGCTTATGTCAAGACGAGTTCGAGGACCTAAAATACTGTGCCCTTGACAAGATCTTAACAGTATGGTCATTCATGGTTTCTTTACTTGTAGAAAATGATTTAAGATAGAAACCATATAATTCTTCCAAGATAAATAAATTGAACTTGTTATTTTGATAAAATTTTACCATGTTCGTTTTATGGAAAATTCTGCATAATTTTCATTTTTACTTTAGAAGAGATAAGAGTAACTTTTAAATAATGATTCAAATAGCAAATTTTTAAGAACATTATTTGCAATGCTAGAAATATCTTTCAATACTTGTCTAAATAGAAAAAGACTGTTGTTTCGAAGTAAATAACTTTTTAAAGTGACGCAAATATTCAAAAACCCAATGAAGACTCTATACGGCGTTCCAGTGATTGTTATAAAACCTCCGGGGCATCGAATCTCAAGAAACTACGTTTTATTACGTGTGCCGAACACAGATTTCTTCGATAACTTTTCCAAGTGCAAACGACGATCCTGGGTAAACAACGGTGCTATGCAGGAAATTGTTGTATTGTACTAATGCTATTCTATGCCTGAGAATGATACATCGAGTCTCATAAAACCCCAATTTAAACACCCTAATACCTTAATTTCTTTGTAGCGCAATCGACCGCCCAAAGGGGAACCCCCTAGTAGTGGGGAAAAAAATTCACATCATCCGCATAGCCGATAGTCAATTTAAAGTTAATTCTTTTTTCGAAATAATTCAACTAAAAACACATTTAAAATTTCAGAACGTGGTTCAAATTTTTATTTTGAATTCTTTCGTTTTGATTTTTAGTTCAAATTTTTAAAAGATATGGTATTAATTCTTCATCTCGTGGCAGTAAATTAGCTCCGTACCTTCGCAGATTTTTCAATTTCCACTTGGCTCCCGAGAAAACGTTGTCAAAAATGATGGAGCACAACTTGGATCCAGTCTCAAAAGCCGTGCTATTGTTGCGTCCGAACAACTGTTGGTGTTTCAGATGGACGAAATCAAACGTAATTCCCATTCTAAATATGATGCCCATTGGAGAGCGTGGCTGCGGTCGCCCTTCTTCGAGTTCGTCCCAGCGTTAGACCATTGACCCGGAATAATTACGAGCCGATCTCAAAGTCTAATTGGATCCGCATGAATTATCCGCGTACATCAAAGTACTTTCCGATGTAGTGCACGATGGTTTGACACCATGAACAGCCTTATTATATACGTGGCGAGTCTTCTTAGCTAACGAATAAACAATTAGCCGCAGCGTTTATTGCGCTTTTCACTTTTTTGTCCATAGCATCTAGTGAACCGACGTACAGTTTCTAGCTCGACAAAATTTAATTTTGATCATGATCCAGATGTACGAGATCACAGTAAAATTTGATAGTAGAATGTCCATTTAGCCAGGAAATACAGTTAGAAGCAAAACTGATCACACACACTTTAAATCAGAAAAACTTTTTTATGAGTGGACCGAACGTCTTCAATTTCTCTGTAAGGCTAGAAGAATTAGTTTAGTAAGTGACTTCTAAAAAATATGTTGAAAAAATGCATTGAAGAAGAATTGTGAGAAACAATAGTAAAAAATGATTTTTACGACTTTTTTAGCTCGGTCAATAACGAAAATTTAAAAGATGTGTTTGGTGAACTTATATAAATTATATACGCTCCGAAAATTTAATTGAAATTGGTTAATTGGTTTACAAGCATATAACTCCTGAACGAGTGAACTCCGGGCTTTGAATTAAGCGTTTTTGCAGTTCCCTCATCAAAATCTATAGGATTGTATAAAAAAAAGTGTAAAATTTTTTATTCCAAAAGGAAAAGAATAGCCTAAAATTTAATTTATCAAGAATTTGTGTCGCTGTACATACAATTATAGAAGCATAAAACATATAATTTATTGTAGAACATGAAAACTTGAGATATTAATATATGTAGAAATCCCCTAAAATTTCATATGTGTAAACAATGATTCGTTGTAAATGTTTGTAATTCAACAGAAATATTGAAACTAACAATTTAAAAATATGTAATTAGAGGGGATAATTGAATCGATCGAAGTATCTCGTGTCACGTAACTTCGAAGAATAGTACGGTAACTAATAGAAAATTTATGAGACACAGCGGACGAAGTATGAACGAAAGCTTGCTCTTCCTGGAATCAGGAGCAGCTCGTATCCTTTCCACTTCATTTGTCCTCGTTAAATTTTCTCGATGACGTACCAGAAAGCGAAGCCCTGGCAAAAATAAGAAAATAAACGGAAAGAAGGGAGAACAAAAGCGGCCGGAGTGACAGAATGAAGAAAAATGGGGGAGTACCGAGGCCTGTCAAGAGGCTGTCTTCAATTTCTCACGGATTATTGGATCACCACGATTATTCTACTGCCGCGTGGTACCTTCTTGTAAAATCTGTGATCATTCAAAATTGATTTTGCAGATTCTTTTCTACAATCAACATTTAATCTGTAATTGCATTAAAAATTCTTGTGGTTATAAACATCAGCAGTTCCATAACCTTAACAACTCTGCACGTATGTACAGTACGCTTGCAATAATATGAAAAAATGTTGTACAGTCAAACCTGTTTTTGTGCGGTCTTTTTCTATACGATCTTTTTTTGTGCGATTCGTTTCGTGCGATTTCTTTTTGTGCGGTCCCTATCCACCGTACAAAAACAGGTTTGACTCTACACAAAAGTTGTATGGCAAAGAGGAGGAAATATTGTGATGTGAACACATTTTATACGTGCGAAAAGATGGAAAATATTCACAGTAGTCAAATCGAACATTTATAGAATATCTTATCATTATAGGAAAATATTTTTTCGACTGAAAATTTTTGCCTGTCTTCTATAAATTATTATATGTATTTGATATATATGAGTTATGGTTGCTTAAAGTTGACATAGTGTTTTTGTGACATATCTGAGATATTTTTTCTATGTTAGCGATATTACTGTGTGCCCGTGCTGGGGGCACTACAAACCAATATGGCGGCGCCGTTTCCTGTCAAAAACACTGAAAAATGTTCAACTTTAAGCAACCATAACTCCTGAACCATTGATCCTACAAGATCGAAACTTCGATCTGCATCCGCGCCGGGTACAAATCTAATGGATTACATACCAAATGCATCATAATTTATAGAAGAAAATCACAAATTTTGAGTCCGGTAGAGTAAAGAGCAGCCTTGAAATGAAATATGAGGTTCATTTCCAACAAGCTGCACGGAAAGTATTTTTCGTAAAATCACAATTACAGGAGAGTACGTAGGCTCTTTATTCATCGGCCTGGTAATGAATGAAAATTCACGTAGGGGATAATCCACGAATCACTGAATAATTTGCTGGCACATTTGTGCTAATGGAAATATGATCAAACGAAATAAATCGGATTGGAATGAAATCTTTCAATTTCGTTGAACGAAACGTCGACCAAAAAGAATGCGAAAGTGACTGACAAAGAATCTACTGCATGCCCTCATTGGCCGTTACGTCCTCAAATAATTGTCTCGGTTACAGCGGGCCGGAAGTAAAATTCTTGGAAAGAAGAGCGGCGGAACTGTAAATAGCGCGGAACGAATGTCAGGCGGAAACAGCGGATGTCTTTCGTGATTTCTGAATCCTGTGTTTCGTCGGACAGCCATCCTATTCCGTTATCACGGATAGTAAACACGGAGGAATTACGGTCAGCCGCGATACTTGCTCTCGTCTTTTATTCGGAAAGCCGGAGGAACTTTTCTCTCGCCTTCTGTGCAGGTTTCCGTCATTTTTATTCTTACCCTGCCATTTTGTTTTCCTCGCTGCTTGTTTTACGCGTCGGTTTTCTTCATATTAGTGTCTGTGTAAACTCTCTGTTCTGCGATAATAGTAAATCCGTGATCAATATTGTATACTTCATGTATAAAAAAATTAAAGAAATAAAATAATTAGTGTTTCCAAGTAATTAACTCTTTGTCCCACGTTGGTGCTAATCACTGATTATAATCATAAGTAATAATGGCGGTATTGTTTTTATGTATCTTGAAATCAAATCTGGAGTTTGGAGTGCAGAACCTGTAGAATAGAATTATTTTCGGTCGGAAGAAATGTTTAATTTTCGAGCTAAAACAGCTCCGAGTGCAAAGGGTCAAATTAAAGTCCGATCGAAGACACCGCAGTAATCGGTACAGTTACCGAATGAAACAAAATCTTTGTGAAATGAGATTTCACTTCTAGAATTGAATTCTGACGGCTCGATGGGAGGAAAGAAGCATGAAGTGCCGGCTAGGCGACTAGCGCGCATAGGGGAACGCAATTAATCACTGGCTCGCGTGTCATGTGTCATTGCCCGATACCGACAGCAAGAAACCGGCTATCAGAGCTTAACGCGCCCTGATCTGGAACTGATACGTCAGTTCGTAGTCGGTCGGCGAAAAACGCGATTAATATTGCATCAGCTTAAGAGCCGCGTTACGTCTTGATTCCTTCGGCCGTGAATCCGAGCCGCGTCGTTAGTATGCAATTAGACCGTCGCGGTGTGAATATTTGCATTCACGCATCTATCATCGGGTGTGCTCTCGTTCCGCGGGTTATTTGCACGTGTTACACGTCCGCGTCTGTCACGAATCCGCTGTTAATTTTCCTCCGCAAGTTCCTTGCGGGGCTCTCACGTTAATCGGTCCAAACGATTCGAATAAATTAACCGACCGGGAGTCGGTGAAATTTAACACCACACCGAAGAAGATTAATTAGATCGTTCGATATGAAGATTAATGTCGCGCCACCGACAAATGTTACACGAAGTAGACGCGTCGAGCAACACACGTTTGCCGACAAATGGAAATTAATATTATTCGTAACGATGCTCACAGTCGGTCGAACAGTCTCCGTGTTCACTTTGGCCCTTTGCACTTGGGGCGGGTAAATTTTACTTTACCGGACACAAAATTTGTAATTTTCTCCTTTAAATTATGATGTATTTGGTATGTAATCTAGTAGATTTCTATCCGGCGGTTGCAGATCGAAGTTTCGATCCCGTAGGATCAATGGTTCAGGAGTTATGCTTGCTTAAAGTTCAGCAATCTGCAGTGTTTTTGACAGGTACGGGCGCCGCCATACTGGTTTGTAGTGACGACCGCGAGCCGACAAACCAATATGGCGGCGCCCTCACCAGTCAAAAACACTGAAAAATGCTCAACTTTAAGCAAGCATAACTCCTGAACCATTGATCCTACAGGATCGAAACTTCGATCTGTATCCGCGCCGGGTACAAATCTACTGGATTAAATACCAAATACATCATAATTCATAGGAGAAAGGTATAATTTTGAGCCCGGTAATTTTAACTCGAAAATTAAACATTTCTTCCGGCGATCTAGAATAACTCCATTCTATATTAATTTTTTTCTTTGCGTGAATATAAAATTGATATCATGTCTCTTACAATACTTAAATGTTTAGTAATTGATTAGATACCAACATATTTAATCAAGTAAACAATATATTGAATAATAATGGTATAGCAATTTTTAGTGGTGACTCCGAGTCACCATTCGAGCGCTAAGAGTTAAAACGGAATCAATTTTTTAAAATGAATTCATACGATTTGAACTTCATTGGGAGTTAAAAAAACCTTATGGTAAACTAACTGTTGAGGTGCCACCTTCTCTCGGATTTCAATGACCTTGATATATGTTGTCAGGGTCAACATTCTGAACAACATTTCCCTGTAAAGTTTTGGCGATCGGGTTTTAGTGTACGACATAATTGCAGAAGACTTTACTTCTTCTAAATGCGTGGATGAGTTCTGGGTTAGGTCTGCGACCTTAACAACGTATATCAAGGTCACTGAAATCGGAGAAGAGGTAGCACATCGACAAGTTTACTCCAAGGATGGGCAAATACTTGCTTGGTGAACAGTAAACACTGACTCATTTTAGAATGCGTTACTGAAAGAGTCATTTCAGTAATTGTACAATTTTTAATCGCTTTAATACGTTCGGACACGCCAGCTATTTTTGCAAGGACCTTAGGAATTACGAAAAATAGCAGCGTTAAATTTAAAAGAGATTTACAATGGAATGAATAGAAATATGAAATATGCACGCAACTTAAAGTGGAAATGCTAGCGAAAATAAAACGGTCAGGTCTGTTTGCATATCGCAGTTACAGAAGACGTGAATCCATTACATTGAGAAAACCTGAAAATTGATAGCAACTTTACGATTATATTCCCCCGCAGCGAAATATTAAATAGACAAGTCACTTTGCAATTCAGAATAGACCGGGGTGTAATCCTGCATGCATAACCAATAAGAGAGAGAAAAATTCTAACAGGTAAATTGATTTCTTCACCTTTTATTCAATCGTCATTTTCATTCGTCTCGGGCGAGGTGAGTGGTACACGTTGAAAGTCAATGGGGCTGTATTATGATAGTATATATATGTATTCCCGGGAAGAAAAAGACTACAATCTACAATGCTCCATTACAGAGTTTCAAGAATATAATTAAGTCGAAAACAAATGTAACTTCATCTTTATGGCTTCATTTATGGCTTCTGAAATTGAAAAGAAATGCTATAATTTGTTACGATTTTTATTTATTTCAGATCTACATAAAGGCTACTACACACACACACACACCACTGACAATAAAATTTTATTTGTTTCCACTTTCTCAAAATTTGCCTATAAAAATTAAAAATTGCATAGAAATCCGAAGTCTATCCGGGACAATAAAAGCGTGCACGAAAACGTGAATAATCGAATTGAAAAATCAATAAGTAATCGACAAAAACGATATCTCGATTTTTACACCAAAGACACGTTAATAATATTCATTATACAGGGTGTCCCAAAAATTTTGTATTTTCTTGAAAAGTTTGCCGCGGTCATTTGAAATAACTTTTTCCTTTACGAAAATGTTCTCCGCGGCTTCGTTCAGGAGTTATTAACGAAAAACACGGGCCAATCAGAGCGCGTATGACAGCTCCCGCTAAGCGCTCTGATTGGTTCGTGTTCTTCGTTAATAACCCTTCAACGAAGCCACGGAGAACATTTTCCCAATGGAAGAAGTTATTTCAAATGATCTTAGGAATTACACTTTTCAAGGAAATACAACAGTTTCGGGACACCCTGTATTTCACTGCACACACCGACTACATTGAGCATATATTGAATAATTCTAATACCGTTGGCACGTTTTTTATTTGAAGTACGATAAAACCACGATGAAACGTCAAAGGTCAACTTTTGAGAGGCCATTGTCGAAAAGAAACTTCCCTCGAAATTATCATGATGAAATGACTGCGAAAAAAATTTAAACTCTGAGAATCCTTTGAATTTCGAAAATGTCAAACGAAACGACCAACTGCAATTTTTCATGTCGTCGTATAACAAAAAGGAAACTTTGACGAAAGCGGGTTCGGGAACGCGAAAGTAGAGAAATCACTATTTAAAATAAGCACAGCTGGAACTTTTTAAGTTTCTTTTTATTCTACGAAGTTTTGCGGGAGTTGAAAGATCGACAATATTCGGTTAGAATTCAGTATTCCTTTAATATTGTGGAATGGATAGTAGAATAAGACTAGTGTCCCCACTCTACCTTCCTCTTCTACGCTATTCCGCCACGTCTCGGTCACGGGACGCGTTCCGTCTCTGCCTTGGACTTACAAGGGTAGTTATAAGGGTAGATATAAATCCCTAATTATGTATGTAAAATATTAGGTGTAGATACTCAATATTTTTAAAGATAAAAACAATTAAAGTTTCATACCTTCTTGGTATACAATTATTTGAGCTGTAGTTTTCGAAGTTAATCAGAGTCCTCAGATCATTTGAAGCAACATCTTCCTTTGCAAAAATGGCGTCCGCGGCTTCGTTCAGGAGTTATTAACGAAAACCACGACTGTGCCAACACGCGTCTAGATCGCGCTCTGAATGGTCGGTGTTTTTCGTTAATAACTCCTTAACAAAGCTGCGGGCGCCATTTTTGCAAAGGAAGATGTTGCTTCAAATGATCTCCCATGATCTCCCATTTCCGAATGTTGAAGGAATTTTGAGACACCCTGTACAATGGAGTGCATGGGCGCCGAGCATAATTGGAATTGCGATGGCGGGCTCCCGCTTCGCAGCATAATATGGAACAACGATACACGGGATAATTGGTCGAGGTAAAAATGCCGGAACCTATCTCAATTTGCGGACGGCCTAATGAGCAAACAACAAAATGGTCGCGCGCGGGTTGAAGGTCCCACGTTAATGCCGTCGATTGACCCAAAAAGCTTCGGGACGATTGACGCGAGCCCGGCTCGCGGGAAGTTCCGCTGATGGCTTTTCACTCCGGATGGCTCGTTTCTGTACTTAATGGCCAGTCAGTTCGAACGAAAGCGCCGGGGCTTAATAGCCATTGTTTGAAGCGGTGGGAAGTGAATAATTATCGGTCGTATGCCACCGAAACGCCGCCACCGCGCCGTACCAATGGTAACCTTCAATACCTTAGTGTCTCCGATTTTCGGCCATGCTAAATGGAAAGGGTTCGTCCATGGCTCTCGCAATTCCCTTTCGAACGCGGTGCCACCGGTCGCAGAATACTCGTTCAACGCTTGCGTCCAATCTATTTCACTCACTTTTCGCATTAATTAGACATTTCAGCTTAAAACTGTCTTATCGTTTCTTTTCTACACGGTAACACTAATACAAGGAACACCTACTTCAATAATCGGCTGCTCTTTACTTTACCGGACTCAAAATTTGTGCCTTTCTCATACGCATTATGATGTATTTGGTATGTAATCCAGTAAATTTGTACCCGGCGCGGATGTAGATCAAAGTTTCGAACCTCTAGGATCAATGGTTTAGGAGTTATAGTTGCTTAAAGTTGAGCAATCTACAGTGTTTTTGACAAGTAAGGGTCTGCCATATTGGTTTGTAGTGACGATCGCGACCCGCTTACCGCGCAGAACCGCTAGATGGAAGCACCAATATGGCGGCGCCCTTATCTGTCAAAAACATTGAAATATGCTCAACTTTAAGTAATCATAGCTCCTCAACTATTGATCCTAGAGGATCGAAACTTCGCTCTGCATCCGCGCCGGGTACAAATCACCTGGAGTACATACCAAATACATCATAATTCGTAGGAGAAAGGTACTAATTTTGAGTCCGGTAAAGTAAAGTGTACCCCAATAATCTGTTCCTACACCATCAAATTATTGTCGATCATAACTAGATCGCGGATCTATATGCATTCATGGTTTCTAAAAGTGTTCGAAAAATGCTAGAATATAAAATTCCACAAAATTTAATACGATTTTTGTTGATTTCAGGTCTATAAAGGCCACTACCACAGAAAATAAGATTTTATTTGTCCCACTTTTTTGAAATTTGCCTGCAAAAATTAAAAATATCATAAAAATTCGCAGTCTATTCATAACATTTGTATAGGACAGCTTGACCTTCTCGTTCTTTCTTATATGTTCTAATTAATTATAATTCTGTCTTTTGTTCATGTTCGTGGGTTATTTTTCAACTCTTCTCGATCCAAAGATACTACTACCTCCGACAGAAAATATTCGATCAAAATCGTGAATGCTATGTATTTTTACTACCATATGAAAGCGTGAGCCAAAAAAAATGCATTCGTATACAACACTATGAGCTTCAAGGTCATACGAGGTCACAGAGGGTTTGTAAGTATGATATTCAAAGTATTTCTTTTCCATTTCTGACCTTGTGTGAACTTGAAGGTCATTAAGTCGTATACATATCAATTAATAATAATAATAGGGTAAAGTGCCCAAATATTGTATAGTCGCCTATTATGCCACTACCTTATATCTTGTAAAGGAGAAGTCGCATTCTAGTGAGAAAATCCTCAAACAGCTGTTTACCATGTTGACGCAACAGTGTGCCGCGCAATCGCACCATTCTATAGAGTTTAGTATCAATCCTCCGCCAGTTGTGTGTCCACGTGTTGAATATTTTTGTGGTTAAATCTTCGATTGTATCTTTTTCGAGGAAGGTAAGTGATTTTGAAATGATTGAACATATCTGTAGTTTCAGTTTGTTTATATTAATGTTTGCCAACTGTTGGTTTGGGCTGAAATTCATTTTCTCTTGGTCAGTAGCTAGTATTATCAGTCCACGTGGAGTTCCCAATATGTCACTACGAAGGATTCCCTGATATGGGTATAGCTGTTGACATTCTTGGTGTGGGTGCCGAATATGGCACTAGGTGTCATATTAAGGATTCAACGTGTACCATATTAAGAATCCCTCTCGCTGTAACTTGCAAATGACACACCACAAAAAAATATATTTTTCCTAAGCTGTATTAATTTTTGAACAAACTTGACCGCAGAATTGTTATAGGGAGGAAATGCATCTACAACTGGTAATTTTTTGGTCGAAACAGAGCATTCTAAAATAATAAAAAAATGACGTCAACAAAAAGTGGTTAATATTTGGGCACTTTACCCTATGGAATATAATAAAAATGAAAATAATTAAGTATTTGAAGTTTCGAGTTACTTGCATGAAGCACTTCACATCTCGCCACACTCACTCGTCTTTACACATAATCAATTTGAAAACTTTTTAACTTTTTGTCTCGCACCGCTTACCTAACTAATTAATAGTTTGGACTAGCCGTCAGAAACTTAGAAGTCAAATGAGGCATTTGAAAAGTTTGGTCAAGATGGACCAAGGCACCACCGTTCGATAGTTAGTCTAAAGTGTAGTTGATCGACGATGGTCCGGCAGTATTCAACCTCCGAATGATTTATTCTCCAGTTTGCCCGAGTTTGGGGAAGCCACAAAGACGGTGGCTTCAACACTATTACAACTTCGAACTTCTAATTTCCGAAAAATTGTCGAATTATAATTTCGCAAATAACAAACCAAAAACTAAATTGTAAAGAGGAAACTTTGGTCTGGGAATCTAACAATAGATTCAGTGACGAAATAAATTTTTCAATGTTTTTAACACTAGATTTATGGAGTACTATTTTATATTAATTTATAAAGATAACAACAATGTGTCTAGTGAAATTTTTAACCATGTTTTAATATTATAGTACAATATATACCCACACAAATAAATTTGTTGATAATTCCATATGAATACATCTTTACAATAATCGCAAATTAAAAGTATTAGAACCTGTCATGTTGACTTAAAGTCGTTTCAACAAGTTAAAGAGAAAACATGTCCTTAAGGTCCATCCACAATATCGTGAAAAACCATTGTGGAAGAAAATGAATATATCATATTGCAAAAGTAGAAGCTTCAAACTTTACAAGTCCGAGTTTATTGTTATACATATTTTTTTTATGAAATGTTTAGTGTTCAAATATATTCTGAACATACAAAATCGTCGTAGAATAAAAAGATGAACGTTCATCGTGGAGTATGCAGTTATATGGTAGCCAAGGTGTAGGTGTGTCCCAGTAAGGAGGTTCTGTTCGACCGCACAGTACTTATCTCAGAATTTATAGGGAGAGAAGTTCGATGACAAAAAGATCAGATTTATACTTGAGATCACTAACAGATCTACAGCAGGGACTTATTATTGTAGACTGCTGAATTCGCCTCTAAAGTGGCTATCAAACATTTCCTACTTGCACAGTTGCATTATACATAATGTATAATTTTTCACTATACTTCTGATAAGCACATACAATTTTTGTTAAAACTATGTGTCAAGTGTCCAAATATGAACCACTTTTTGTTGATATCATTTTTTTATTATTTTAGAATGCTCTTTTTCGTCCAAAAATTAACCAGTTGTAAATGCATTTTCTCCCTATAAGATTCTGGGGTCAAGTTTGTTCAAACATTAATACAGCTTGGGAAAAATATTCTTTTTTGTGGTGTGTCGTTTGCAGGTTCCAGCGAAAGGGGTTCTTAATATGGTACACCATCAGTCCCTAATATGACACCTAGTGCCATATTCGGCACCCACACCAAGAATGTCAACAGCTATACCCATATCAGGGAATCCTTGGTAGTGCCATATTGGAAACTCCACGTGGACTGACAATACTAGCTACTGACAAAGAGAAAATAAATTTCAGCCCAAACCAACAGTTGGCAAACATTAATATAAACAAACTGAAACTACAGATATGTTCAAACATTTCAAAATCACTTACCTTCCTCGAAAAAGATACAATCGAATATCTAACCATAAAAATATTCAACACGTAGAGACACGACTGGCGGAGGATCGATACTAAAATCTATAGAATGGGTCGATTGCACTGCACACTGTTGAGTAAACATAGTAAACTATAGTTTGAGGATTTTCTCACTAGAATGCGACTTCTACTTTACAAAATATAAGGTAGTGCCATAATAGGCGACTATACTATATTTGGGCCCTTTACCATATATGTATGAAAAAGCAATACAGCTTCAAACTAGTGAGTTATCAAATCATTTCGACGAAATGATTTCATTAGTTTTTTTCATAAAAATTGTTTTTTGATTTTAAATCAGGATGACAAAATCTACGGTAAATTATGTATATCATTTCAAGAAAAATATCTATCTGTACGTGGTATTGGATAAAACACAACTTTCTTGAAATTCTGCAAGTTTAACACATATTTTCATGGTTAAGAAACGATCGAAGATAATATCTCTATTTTTCCCATATTCTGCAGTTTAAATTTAATCAAATTTTGCAAAAACCTTAACAACTTATACCTCAATAACTATTTGTTTGCGACATGTGTAAAAAGCAACTTTACCAACAATTTTCTTTGTTATAAACAATTTTGCGGCAAGCTTCTCTTACAAATGTCCACCGATCCAGAGGTGTAAATTCACCCCTAGAAAGGATGACTTTTTATACACCCTGTACATTTAATTTATGGGACTGCCCTGAGAAATTCCGGAACCATCTCGACAGCCGTGGACGAGCAAGGAGAACGCGGGGCAGCCGGAGAAACGGCATCGAAACGAGCGAAACAGCTCGCGGAGAAGGAAACAGTATCGCCTTGCTTCTTTATCAAAAAATTTCTCCGGCGCGACGATCATCCCCGGGAGAAAGCGGGGGAGCAGCCGGAAAAAAGGATGAACCAAGAGGAGAACAAAGAACTGCGGTCGGAACCACGTGGAGAGGCTATTTTGTAATCTGAGCCCCGTCTGGCGGAGCATGAAATTTTCAAAAAACATCCCCCGTATCTAGCCACGGGCCACTAACGACTCCCCCGACGGTATCGCCCGCCATCTCGCCGGTGCATTTTCGCGTAAAATTCCGGAATAATGATACTGCTCGGCCTTTAACAACCGCCACGTTTGTCCGTCCAAGAATTCGCCCGGGCATCGGGCACACAATGTGCCATAACGAGCAGAGTCCGTTGCCTGTAACACGAAGTTATTTCATTGTGCTCTCGCGAGCCCGCACCCTCGCCCGCGGAAAACCCGGAAGACTCCGCGAACCCCGTCCACCCCCTATCGCCTTTCTTCCTAACTGGGTTGAGAACTCATCCGGATTCAGCCGCGGATATTTTTAATGACACTCCCCATCGTTTCCTGCCGCGAGTGCCGTAAAATTATCGCGTCCACATTGCCGAATAACGACCGGGCCCACACTCGCACTGTTGGGCACTTTCTACTCCCGCTCGTTCACTGAAATTACACACCGGTCTCTTCGGATTAATCCTAACGCGGCTACATGCTGCTTATGATCCGGGAATCGTTGCGTTTTGTTTTACAAAATTCTTACGCGATCTTCAATTCTTTGCTGTAGAATTTCTTTTAGAACTATAATGCATTTTAATTTTGACTATTCACACTCGGTATAACAGGATAAGCATGTATCGTGTGCAAAACTATGCTTCTAGGTTAAAAGATAATCCCCAAAAATTTTAAATCGATGACCCCTCATTTATGGTAATACTAACCGTATCGGTTACAAAATTTAGTATTTTAAATGGTATATAGTAAATAATCCTATTTACTTTAAAGTATGTGCACAACTTTAAAAATAAAATATTTTATTTGATGCAGTAATTTTCGAAAATAAAATATTTTATATTTGATGCAGCAATTTTTGGAAATAAAATAATTTATTTTAGGCAGTAATTTTTTTGAAAATACTATTTTATTTTATATGAATATTAAAAATATTTATATTTTGTCTTTATTTTCAATTTTAATTTTAAATATTACTGCTGAAAATAATGGTTCGAATTCAATGGTATCGTTTCTTAACGATAAGATAGACGTTTATGAGGTTTCTCAGAGTATTATAACAACACAAAAAGTAAAATATTTTATTTCGTGTTTCTGTTTGTTAAAATAGAAATATTTTATTTTGGGGATCAAATTGTTGAAATAGAATTTTATTTTGAGATTGATTGTTAAAATAAAAATATTTTATTTTCGAGAAATTGTATATCTTATTTAAAATACTATTTTCTGTAAGTAAAATAAAATTTATAATATTAAATAGTATTTGAAATATTTGTTTCGCCAAATAATGCCCACCTCTGACTTTTCTAAAAATTTAAATAAATTTAATTTAATTTATTTGTTTATTGATGTGCAGTAAACCATGCTTGGTTTATAAAGACTGAATTTATTTAGAGTTTTCACAATTTTTATAATACTACGTGCTCGAATAAAGAAATTTTAACGGAAGCATCATTATAATTGCTATAATTAAAAAATTAACAATGTGAAAGCGGTCATTAAGGGTAATACAAGGGTAAACACCCCATAAACTTTATCATACTTTTTTCTCGGGGTTGTTAATTTACAGATATTAAAATAAAATGAAGCGAAAATACTCGAACTTACCTCTTGCATTTGATATATTTTTTTCATGATTGTGAGCAAATTATGAAGGGTGGAAAAAAATTTATTTTTTAAGGGTAGGAGTTGCATCAAAAAGAAATACTTTGATTGACATTTACCAAAAAATTCAAGAACAATGTTCTGTTACCTATCTAATATATCTGAAAGTTTCAAGATGAATGAATGTGTGGAACATAGTTATAAATAATTCAAAAACAAATGAAATTACGCCAGTATAATATTATAATTATACTTTGGATCTTTCATGGTTTATAAGAATTTTTAAAAAATGCTGGACTATCAAATTAGCGCGGAACATAGTACTATTTTTATTTACTTTGGACCTACAAATGTTATTACAAATAAAAAGATGTTTTTATTTGGTACCACTTGTTTCAAATTACTGTACCAAAATTGGAAATTGCATAAACATCCGCAGTATAATTATAATACATAGTGCAGTGTTCTTACGACCCTGATTAACGATTCTTATCAAGAGATTAAATCTCTTCTTAACGAATATTATAATGGCGTAATTTCATTTGTTATTCAATTATTTGACTATGCTCTATCAAAATTAGATCATCTTGAAACTTTCATATATGTTAGATGGGTAACACACACAGAACATCATTTTTTAATGTCTTGGTAAGTGTCACTCAAATGGTTGTTTGGAATTCCTACCCCTGAAAAAATGAATGTATCTCCTACCGTTCATAATTTGCTCACAATCCTGAAAATTGTAAGTTCCTTACTCTCCTGTAAGAACCTGTAAGTTCAAATATTTTCGTTTCTTTTCATTTTAATATCTTAATTTACCCTTATGTGAGGGGTTAGCCACTTAAACTTTTGGGAATCATCTTGCAACCTAAAGGTCCTAAAAGCATTGTTTTGCACACAATATCAATAAAAATTGTAATGGAGGAAGCTGGACCATGCTTCTCCTGCTAGACACTTTATGTTTATCGCATGTCTATATACCATATACAGTACAATGTCGACTATTAGGGCATCAATTAGTCAAAACTTCAATTAACCCAATTTCCACTATTCGAATGACCAATTATCCCAGCACACAATGAGTTATACAATGTCCATGCAATACACATTTGAAACCAGAACTACTGGGTGGATCAAAATAACTTGCTTCTAATGTTTCTTCTACAGGGTGTCTCAAAACTCCATTAACATCCGGAAATGGGAGATTCCTGAGATCATTTCAAGCATCATTTTCCTTTTTAAGGAAAACCTTCCTTGTTAAGGAGTTATTAACGAAAAACACGACTGTGCCAACACGCGTCTAGGTCGCGCTCTGATTGTTCCGTGCTTTTCGTCAATAATTCCTAAACAGAGCAGCGGATAACATTTTTGCAAAGGAAAATGTTGCTCCAAATGATCTCAGGAATCTCCCATTTCCGGATGTTGAAGGAATTTTGAGACACCCTGTATAGTTATTGAAGTTATAAGAATGTTTACCTGAGGAATTATTCAGGCCAATGATGCAAAGTACTCCCTCTGTCCCATAATAATATGTAGTAGCAAGTAAATATTTAAACGGGAATTAAAATGCAGTAATGAAATTATTGAAAAATCAAGAAACTATCTAAACGCTACAAATAAATATTAGGAGTAATATTTTTAATTTATTGTTTAATGTAATCTAGTTTTTTCGATAATAAATGTTGCGTTCTATATTTATTTAATTCATCAACTGCAATTATCAATATTGGACAGAGGGAGTATTAATTACGGGCTTGGATGCTTGAAATTGGAAAGTCAATACACGTGTTACCGAGAATTTTATACATCTGTAGTTACACGGCCACAGAATATAAAATCAAATTTTGTTCATTCAAAATTCTCTGTATTTTTTTTTCCTTGAGCTCGCTACCATTCAAACACTGTGTACGCATTGTTTATAAACACGGTACGCGTCATAGACTGCTCGACAAACTAAACTTTAACCGCGTAGTAGCATACGGTACGCAGCGGACTTCAAAATGAATTTTTTCGAAAACAAAGCATTCGATAAAAAAATGTTGTCCTACATTTGTTTCTCACTTTTTCGTAAAGAACATTTTTTTGTGCATATTATTTAGTGTATATTTGATTTCGCATTTATTGAAATTATAGAGACTTTTCAATGGGAAATGTTAAAATAAATTTTGATATTCAAGCTCGTATGAAGATCCGCGGTCTGTTAATGAAAATCGCGGAAAATCTAAATCAGCCGTTTATTTTGTCCATTTTCGAGAAAAATCAAGCTAGCAATTTTAATACTTACATTTCTACGTTATCTATTCATTCTGAAGCAAATTGTAACTAATATATTTCAAATTACAAAGATTTTGTAAAAAGGAAATTGGCTGGTTAATAGAATGATATAAATTTTGGCTGCTCTTTACTTTACCGGACTCAAAATTATTACCTTTCTCCTATGAATTATGATGTATTTGGTATGTAATCCAGTAGATTTGTACCCGAAGAACCTAGAATTCAGTTTCAATCCTATACGATCAATGGTTCAGAAGTTATGCTTGTTTAAAGTTGAGCAGTTTTCAGTGTTTTTGTCAGGTAAGGGCCCGTCATGTTGGTTTGTAGTGACGATTTCGACCCGCTGACCGAGCAGAACCGCTAGATGGTAGCACTAATATAGCGGCGCCCATACCTGTGAAAAACACTGAAATATGCTTAACTTTAAGCAACCATAACTCCTCAACTATTGATCCTACAGGATCGAAACTTCGATGTGCAGGTTCTCCGAGTACAAATCTACTGGATGACATACCAAATACATCATAATTCGTAGAAGAAAGGCACAAATGAGTCCTCTAAAGTAAAGAGCAGCCAACGGCTCAAATATTCAATCTTGTCGTTTTTACTATAACGTGGGTATAGTGTTCATCAAATTCTGCGTATTTATATGCAGAGATCAGTTCTCATAGTCGCGCGAACGTGTCCGGTTGCAATCAGCATTAAATTGAAAGCGTCCTTTGTGCAGTTATGCTCGTCTTTGCAATAAAACCACGGGATTTGTTATACAACGACGAATATTTTTCCGAGTGCACGGTTTCATAAGAGATCAGAGGAAACCAAACATTTGGCGAAAACAAATGTTCCGGTCCATTGATCACTCGAGAAAAATGTTCAATGAATTTGACCTGGATTTTTCCGGTGATTGCGAGCAGAGTGCGTTATCACTTCTGGTTGGATGATATCAATTTCATTCCCAGGAAAAACCATGCCGTAGAATGTATGGAAATAGTCAATAGTAACATTTATACTTTATGTGGCTGAAGATTCTAGTACAAAGGGTTTGTTCACAGAACAGTTGGAAAAAATCACAGAATTTCCATATTTTTTTATCCCGCAGAATTATTTCGAACCACTAGGCTGCGGATTTTTATGCATTTGTACTGTACTGTTCACCGATAAATGAAATACGATCAAATAAGTTTTACCGATATGTAAAATCGTGTTTTTGCTGTCGCGATAATTGCACTTTAAAAGAGTACAAAAAAATACGTCAAGTACATGGAAAAATGCTGTCCAACTGTTCATGGCTGGTGATGCCTTTGTAATTTATAATATTAAAAATTATCTGAAGTCATTTCCTATGGAAACTATTTTTGTAAAAAGATTATCGTGGACATTTTAATAATGTGAAGATAAAATATAACATCTGGACATTTGGCTAGACAAATAAGTTATTCGTCGATGAATAAGAATTATGTTAAAACGCAATGTAATAAAAATATACTCATATTGACAGAGTTTAAAATTGATTGAATTATTCATTCGAGGGGGTGAGTGAATTATGTAGTACCACTCAAGAGTTAGTCGATGAAACTTCACAATTTTTCAACTATAAAATTTGTAATTTGCTGTGTGAGAAAATTGAAAGATTGGGTTAAACTCCACCACAGGAAACCAAAAATGTTTAACTATTTATTTATGTAATCTTATAGATTTTGGCGAGAAGATGCCGAAAATCCCAGTTTCAATCTGAGGAATGCAGTAGTTCAAAAGTTATGCGTGTTTAAGCTTGAGCGACTTTAAGGATGAATTCGGAGTACGAAACCTGTAAAAGGTTGAAATTGCACATCCATAACTTCTAAACCAATGAATTCCTAACAATAAAACTTGGATTTTCGACATCTTCTTGCCAAAATCTGCAGGACCACATAAACAAAAGTTAAAAATTTCTGGTTTTCTCAGGCGAGGTTTAACCGGGCTGCTTCCGGGATACTTCAAAACAAGAAAAGGGAACAGAGTTATTTTTTGTTGAAATACATCGCCGTCTTATGTCAGAAGAGAACTGTACCTCTCTTATTTCCGTTTTGCTCCTTTTGATTTGATTAAAATGTCGAAAATTTCTGGTTTCCTCAGGCGAAATTCAGCCAAAGATTCTATTATTATTGAAGACAAGAAGAAGCAAGACTCACCACACGTGTAGACGACCCTCAGGTAAGTTCTGCTATCAGGGGTGCAAGGTTCGCCGAACGTCGAACTGTTTGCTACCACCGAGCAACGGCGTTTTCCATGGCATAAAGACATCACGGTTTCCGTTGCATGTGGCGCTATGCATGCTGCGAACAAAGATAATTCATCTATGTATTCATTGTTTCCATAGCGATGCCTTGTCAAAAATAGTTTTTCTATTAACTGGAAGTCGCGTGAACAGGTAGCCAATCGAAACCAGAATGTCGGTTCAACGAGTGACTTGTCACTTTTTTAGTAGGTAATGGAAACATCAGCTTTAATATTGGTCACCTATCCATCAATATTTCAAGCGAATTCTGACCGATGGGTCACGCACGCATCAATCAGGGAAACTGTATCTTGTCGTTTCTTTTTTAGAATCGATATTTAGTGCATAGTTTAGTAACAATAATTTCTACTGTTTCATTCACAATGTATTAGACAGGTAACAGAACATTGTTATTGAATTTTTGGTAGGTGTTGCTCAAAGGGTTGCTTGCCACTCGCACCCCTAAAATAATAAATTCTTTTACCCTTAAAAATTTGCAATGCTTCAAAATTGAAATTGCAATTGCAATTTGAAATGCAGGAGGTAAGTTCGAGTATTTTCGTTGTTTTTTTATGTGTATATTTTATTTCACAACCGAAAGAAAAGTTGTCCTCATATTATTCTCAAATGAGGGGTTAGCAGCTTAATAAATAATGGAAATATCACTTTTAACAATTTGTTACCGATCCATCAATATTTCAAGTAAATTCTGCGTTTATTGGTTACTTTCAAGATTCTTTTTTGGAATCGATATTTAGTGCATGAACACTCATTTATTTCAATTTATTTATCTAATCCAGAGACTAGTAACGATTATTTCTACTGTATCTTGTAAATAGGTATTTATCGTACATTTATTTATATTTATTATATGTATTTTATATATTTATTTATCGTATTTATTATATTATATGTATCGTATAAATAGAGCATTGTCCATGAATTCTTTGGTAAGTGTCACTCAAAGGGTTGCTTGCAATCCGCACCCCTAAAAAAATAATTTTTTTTAACCTTAATAATTTGCTCACAATTTTGAAAAAAATATATGAAATGCAGGAGATTGTGAATAAAGATATACAGATGAAAAAAATAAGTTAAGGTGTTCACCCTCAATTATTCTTAAATGAGGGGTTAGCGACTTAACATTTTGGAGGATTATGAAGATGTTACTTTATAAAATGGTGAATAGAGCTCGTTTAACTTACATTTTCTTAAAAACAATTTGTAAAAGTAGGGACACTCTCGGAATATTATTTCTGGATACGTAAGAATGTAGAACCTGGGACCATTAGGAAGATTTGTGGAAAAAATTTTCGGTAGAGAGCGAATAAATGGACCTTTTTGCAAGGGGTGATACGTGGCCAATGGCATTTCAATGTTTTCGAGGATGTCGTACTCACGGGGATACCGTTCAGTTACTTTCACGAAGGGGTTGATCGTGACCCGAAAGAACTAGTAAAAATTCCAACGACCCGGATAGATCGACGCGATTACCGTACGTAAGAGAAAATTCGAGTTGACAGCCGTTTCGTTCTGGTAACGCCACTGACATAAATGCGCATCGCGAAATCAGACAGAAACACCTAAAATTTCAGAGAATTATGAAAAGTCAACGGTTTGTACTCGGAGCTATTCTAACTGAAAAATTAAACATTTCTTCCAACCTAAAGTAATTGCATTTTATATCATTCTTTTCATTTTATGGATATGAAAAAGAAAATTGATATAATACTTAAAATACTTGACCCTTTGCACTCCTTCGTCGAGTGTGTCTCGTATTTGCTTTTTCCTCTATGTATTTAATTGTCTTATTTTTTATTGCGTTATCCTATATTTGGCAGAAATCTATTCTACGTACAAAACATGCGGAATATGATTTTTAATGTAAAGCCTCGTCCTTGAGAAAACTCAATTTAAAAAGCTAATTAAAAATTTTAGGTAAGTACAAGTTTGATTTTCACGAGAACGAAGCCTCAAACAAGGGAACTTCATTGTACATTTTAAACTTGTTCTCGAACGTAGAATATACTATACTAGCCGTGCTGATTCAGGAATTGTACAGTCGAGTGCACGGGTACTCGAGAAATATTCAAACATGATTTCGTCGAAAACGAACTCTCCAATAAAAGAATTTCATCGTTCGCTTTTCTACTTGTATTTCTTTCGCGTAGAATTACTCCCTTGCAGTAAATATTAAAACTTTTCATTTTCATTAATTCTTTCGCATAACAGAAACCCTAACCAAATGCAATTTATTTGCAAACTTGGCGATAAAAAATAATTTCTAAATCTAGTTAAAGAATAGTGTATATCATATGTACAGGGTGTCCCAGCTAACTTGACCACCTAGAATATCTTTGTTGTTTTTAAAGATACGTCCAATGTCTGAAGGACAAAGTTGAATGGTAAAATGGGGCTCATACGATACCAAAAAAATTATTGTTTTTATGTAATTTTTTTTAGAGATACGTAGGTCATCTTCATTTTTTTAAATGGAATGAGGTATTTTTTAATACATCAATCGATGCAACTGAGAACATTCGATATAAAAAAGTAATGGTGTTTTAGAATTATCTAAATTGAAATATCTCCTTAACTACTAACTTTTCGACATACATAAGTTACTTTTTTATAACGAATGTCCATCTGTATCGATTGATGTATTAAAAAATACCTCATTCCATTAAAAAAAATTAAGGTGACCTTCGTATCTTTTAAAAAAATTACATAAAAACAAAAATTTTTTTGGTATCGTATGAGCCCCATTTTAACATTCAACTTTGTCCTTCAGACATTTGACGCATCTTTAAAAACAACAAAGATATTTGAGGTGGTCAAGTTAGCTGGGACACCTTGCATACAGGGTGTCTCAAAATACCTTCAACATCCGGAAAAGGGAGGTTCCTGAGATCATTAAGGAGCTATTAACGAAAAACACGGACCAATCAGAGCGCGACATAGACGCGTGTTGGCACAGTTGTGTTGTTCGTTAATAACTCCTGAACAAAGCCGCGTGCGCCATTTTTGCAAAGGAAAATGTTGCTTCAAATGATCTCAGGAACCTCCCACCTCCGGATGACGAAGGTATTTTGAGACACCCTGTGTATGACCGACTTAGCGGTCAACCTGTTAAGAAAATATCGATTTTATGGGATCAAGAACACCGTGAGGCATTTGTTTTTAACAGAGCAGAAAGTTATAAAGAGAAAATATCGCAGGAAATAAACCACTATCAAATTTACTTACTTTCTTCCTTCACACCACGTGGCTGTGGACACTGTAGTGATTCGTGTTCCGTTCTGCCGAATGACGCGCTGAAAATGGCGACCCTTTGTCCCGGATAACAGAGGAGATTGATCACATCATCCTCACAAGCAACCTTACTCCTGAACTCATCTGAAACAGGGAAGAAATTGTTCATGAATTCACCGTCTCCCTTTTTATTCTTTCAATTATATTTTTCTTTCAGCTGTAATTTCTCGTCACTGATTTGTCAAAGAAGTACAACTACTGTCGCTCGAGAATTATAATGTATAAAATTCATTAAAAAATTAATCTTATCTACTGATAATTCTCGTAATAAATATATACATTTTGTAATAATTTTTTAAATAATTGTTTATATTTTGCTGTCTTAAAATAAAAATTGTTCATTTGTTACTTATTTAGTAGTTTCTTAGATAATTTAATTAGATAATAAAAATACTTAATAAAAGGTAATAATTTATCTGTATTTCTTGACATTTGTTCTTCATATAATAATTATTTGTAGTATGTGCTCATTTTCGAAGTACATAGGAAGGCATGTATACATATAATAACTAGACAGCGATTTAAATAATTAGACAGAAATTTATTCTTTTTGTCAACATGGACAAAAGGTTGAAAATAATATAACAGAATTTTTAAATTCTTGCAATGTTTTCACTGTTTTAAATTACACCTACTCATTTTTCTTATAAATGCATAAAAATCCGCTGTCTAATAATAACAAACAATTAATTCATGCTTCGATATTTATAACCAGACTGCGGATCTTCGTGCATTTGTAGTTTGTGCACATTTTCCAAATACAAAAGGAAGCATGTACATTGTAAATTGAGTAAAAGGGGTAAATGGAGTTGATTCTGGGGAACGATTTCATGGTGTACATGAAATCAAAAACAAACGCGAGCACGTATCGCGCGAATGTCTTCCTCGGAGTAAAACCTACGTGGTCTCGTTACAGTTCACGGTGCCCAGGAGTTTCAACGAACCTAACTGAATCGGGCGTCCCTTCCAGATGCCGATAATACGTTTTTGCAATCGCGGACGTCGTGTCTTCGCATCGCGATTCTTGCCGCAGCGATGGCCGCGGCATTCCTCGAATTTTCACCTGTTCTTGCGCGAGGTCGACGCACGGGTTACACATTCAACTAAATTCCGCCACGAAATACAGGTTCCGAACGGTATCAGGAACTTTCCAGGACGTCATTCTACCTCCGGATTAAATTTATCGTGCATTGTGTTTCGTAAATGCACAATGCACAGCTTCGAATACTACGCCCTCGAGTTCATTGGATTACAGATTTCACGCGCTCGCATTCTTTGCGGGCAACAAAGCCGCGACAAAGAAACCAATCAAAACATACTGTCAGGAGCAAAACTGATCACACACTCTTTAAATCAGAAAAACTTTTTTATGAATGTGGACCGAACGACTACAATTTCTCTGTACGGCTAAATGATTTAGTTTAGTAAATGACGTCTAAAAAATATGTTACTTTCATTCGAAAATTGAAATAACCGAGTTGCTACGGTAAACAATAAGTAATTATACACAAAATTCGGAAAACATACATATCGTCAAACCCACGAATAATAAGGAAGATAAATTGCTTGTATAATCTGGAGAAATAGAGCCACCATTCGGTGCGGATTTTCGATAAAGTGTGTAATTGAATCATAAATAAGATGGCTATCTCGGCTGCTCGAAATGCAAAACGTTTTCCCGCGTGTAGTGTTTGACAAAACTCTGCATTCTGCATACTGATCGTTAGTTACGTATTCTGGGCACATCTGCTACTAGCAACTGTATCGAGATTACGATAAGAGTCCATAAATTTTAAATACAGATTATGTAGAATCTACGTCCTTTAATTATGATGTCAAAAATCTGTCACAGAGACGATACTTTCAAGCCGGCAATACAATCCCAAAAGGGGTGAACGAATATGAGAAACAAGTGGAAAATATATGATGAAATCTTCTCATTTTTTCGCGCATTATGTGAAAAAACTTGGTTAAAAAGTGTGGTCATATTATTTTTAATTTACTGGAAGCAATTATATGGGAAAGATGATTTCATTGAATTAATTAACAAAATTCTGCTATTTATTCATACCGCAAACACGAATGTGCATGGAACAAAGAAATTTTCCATATTAAATTATTCGAAAGTGAAATTTCATACGAGAAACTGATGCACTGTATTTTTAACAAATTTTTTAGCTCTGTTTGTTGGAGTGCATCACCAGTTTATTTAAAGACATGTGTAATGTACATGAAATACATGATGTATTTGGTATGTAATCCAGTAGATTTGTACCCGAAGAACCTGTAGATCGAAGTTTCGATCCTGTAGCATCAATGGTTCAGGAGTTATGGTTGCTTAAAGTTGTGCATTTTTCAGTGATTTTGACAGGCAACGGCGCCACCATATTGGTTTGTAGTGCCCGCAGCACGGGCACACAGTAATATCGCTAACATAGAGAGAATATCTCAGATATGTTCAAAACATCTATCCAAAACACCTGTCAAAAACACTGAAAAATGCTCAACTTTAAGCAATTATAACTTGTAAACCATTGATCCTACAGGAACGAAACTTCGATTCCTAGGTTCTTCTCGTTCAAATCTACTGGATTACATACCAAATACATAATAATTTATAGAAGAAAGGTACAAATTTTGAGTCCGGTAAACTAAAGAGCTTTGATCTAGCGCTTTCGACTACTGAAAAAGCCCGTCTTTGCGCTCTCGAGAAATGGGAAGTCTACTTCCTGAATGCAAAGAAAATGGTGCTTGTATCTCTCGGGTGGTTCGACATTTTTCAAACAGCCTGTGCACGGTCGTTGTTTTACGGGGGATGGTTTTCTCGCGGGTCATTCTCTGCCGCAACCGCGTCTTTTCAACTTCGAACGCGCTAGCCCTTTTTACGTGATACAAACCGCCCTCACCGACGCGCCTCGTAAGTCACCAAGTGCACTTATACTCGAGACAAAGTGTTATGTCTTCCTTTATTGAGTTGCCGATTTACGGCAGCTTCTCGTTCACGGCATTTCGAAAGTTCTCCGACGGCCACGGCAACGCCCCAGAACGGTTTAAAGAAAAATTACTGGGGCAAACGACTTTCGTATTCCCTTGGAGAGACTGTTCGAAGATATTGAGACGTTCAGGGGTCGACACGCGGGACGACTTCGCGACCAAGTTTGACAGACTCGTTAATTTCTGTTTACCGAGACGCCAAATTGTAATTGGAGCGGTTAAGCAAATAGAAATTACGGGAATCGATCGGATCCCGAAGGAAACTTCGTAATTACTAAGGAAATTTCGGACTCGATACCATAATTTGACACACTCGCTTGCTTGATTGACCCTTTGCACTCGGAAATTAAACATTTCTTCCGACCTAGGATACTTCCATTCCCTACGATTTTGCAAATTTTATGGATATGAAATTGATTAGATGCCAACATATTTAATAATGTGAACAATATTTTGAATAAAGCTACAGCAATTTTTAGTGGTGCCTCAGAGTCACCACTCGAGTGCTAAGGGTTTAATCTTTTCAATCATTGTTTTATATTTCACTTATTTTCGTTACAAGCTGGTAACAAGATTATCGAACACAACATGTATAGTCGGTAAAAAATAAATGTAAATTCTACGATGGTTTCAGTATATTTTGAACAGCACGATGGATTAAATCGAGAGAATTACAATAATGTAAAGGAGAATAATAACTAACCCCTTGCCATACGATTTATTTTACGGTTTTTACGGTGAAAATTTATATCTATTGTATGTGTTTAGAGCGTTGTCCTGTACAAGATTGATTCGCACAATAACCTGTGGATTCACATTCGTAACACAAGAACACTTATCCTGAATTCTTGGAAAGACCAAGGTTCAAAAGTTCAGAGTAAAGATTCAGAAGAAAAGGCCATAGAAAAACTCATAGGAGAAGTTTATAGTAAACTTCATAAGAAAATTCTATAGATAAGTTCATAGGAAAGTTCATAGAAGAGTTCATAGAAAAGTTGAGAAGAGAAGTTCATAGTGAAGGTTCATAGTAAAAAGTTTCATAATAAAAGTTCATAGGAGAAGTTTATTGTCAAACTTCATAAGAAAAGTCCATATAAAAGTTCAGAGAATAGTTCAGAAGAGAAGTTCACAGTGCCCTTCTCAGTTCACATTAAAATCCAAAGTTAATACTGTCCTAAAAGGAAGCTCCGTAACGTTCAACGATTCAGTATGCTATAGAAGAAGCGATCGCAGAAGGTCGATAGAAGGAATGTGATGGCAGGGAATGCATAGGGTTCGGTAGGTGTTCACAATGCTAAAGCGAACGGTCGAGCATGTAGCAACGAGGCTCATCAAAGCTAGGAGAGTGTCAATGGCTCGTGAAATTCCGCAGGAAGGCGGAACTGCCATCGGGAAGTTCCTTATCGAGCAATGCTTCGAGCGAGACGTCCAGTCTGAAGCTTTAATTGGCAAGAAGATCTCGAAAAAAAGGCGCAGTGGAACGGGTATAAGAGGTAATTCTCTCGACGCCAAGCACGCTCGACCACTCGAAGCGACAATGGACCCGGGCTCGGAGCTTTTCCAGCAGACGGCTGCCTCTTCGATTGACCCACTTTCGATGGAATCTTCAGTTTTCGCGTACGTTCCGCCCGGGAACGTCTATAACTGGCATTCCCTTGTCGGCAACCGGCGGAACACGAACGAAACACAGAGGGATGATGATGGAATACCGTGCGGACCCCTTTTTAGTTGATACGATTCCACGAGACGCCTTTTATGCGCCAGATTGCTTGTTACGAACTACTGTTTCCGACGCGTTCCGTAAAATAGCACAGCAACGTCTCGATAAC
Source organism: Lasioglossum malachurum (assembly GCA_028455605.1). Lineage (NCBI taxonomy): Eukaryota > Metazoa > Arthropoda > Insecta > Hymenoptera > Halictidae > Lasioglossum > Lasioglossum malachurum. Next base: position 17,200,411 of record CM052313.1, on the reverse strand, counting down.
TAGCGCATATGCATACGCTTTTTGTAGTTTACCTGGCTGTCGTCGTTGCCGTTGCCGTCTCTGTTACTATATTTGCGCAAACGGAGCAGGTCTCAGCACCGTCGAAACTTTGCGTTACCGATTGCTCGCTTGGTTAGCCAGAACTGCATAGGATACACTCCGGGAACAAAAGCTGTCCACGCGACAACTAATTGCGTATTTCAACAGCTTTAATAATAGCTGATCCATAATTTTCGTTGTACGACGTCTTCTTAGCGTATTATCTACCGGCCATTATTTCGTAATTTTTGAAAACCCATCACTTTTTAATAGATCTCTTAATTTTGCAACAGCTACTTCAATCGTGAAGCAACTCATCCTCAATGACGTAGTCTAATAATTTTGCTTGGCATTATTGTGGAAAAGATTTTTAACCCTTTGCACTCGGAATTAGGGTAAACATTATTTTACTGGACTCTAAATTTTTGCCTTTCTCCTATAAATTATTATGTATTTGGTATGTAATCCGGTAGATTTGTACCCGAAGAACCAGAAGATCCAAGTTTTAATCCTGTAGGATCAATGGTTCAGGAGTTTGAGTTGCTTAAAGTTGAGCATTTACAGTGTTTTTGACAGATAAGGACGCCGCCATATTCGTTTGATAAAGATAGAAAGAAATTTTCATACGGTTTCCGCAGATCCAAGTATCAATTCTGTAGGATCAATGGTTCAGAAGTTATGATTGCTTAAAGTTGAACATTTTTCAGTGTTTTTAACAGGTAAGGGCGCCGCCATATTGGTTTGATAAAGATAGAAAGATATTTTTATACAGTTTCTTTGTCTTATAATTGGCGAAGAAAATGTTTCGTTAAAGATTCGCAGGTATTTACCATTCTGTTAGGTCAATGCACATGAGTTGTCGAATTTTGATTACGTATATCTAAATATTTGTGGTCCCGTTTTCACTATGTTATTATTCTCACGTGACCTCTTAAACAGTGAGATTATCTTCTACCAAAGCCATATTCTGCTGAAACACTGTTTAAATAACGTACACTTTAATCATTCATTAATTTCCATTAGGAGCATAAATCTTGCTGATGTATGTGTAATTTTCTTGTACAAGTATGAGCGCGGCAACAATGCTGCAAAATCCATCCGCTATGCAAACAAAGCTTTGGTGGAGAACAATACCGCGAATAAGAGAAAAATTCTACGTTGCTTTTCAAAATACCGTTCTCTCTTTGCAAGACGAATTGCGTGCTAGACTTGTAATGTCAGCGAATAAAATGTTCCAAAAATTTGTTCACAATGCACCCGCGTTGCAAAATGTACCCGGAAAATTAGGGTAAGTTTACATTTATTTTAGACTCGAATTTTACGACTTAGGATATATTTTTTGACTATAAATTTTAATCACAAGAACTATTCGATTCACTCGATTAGTTTTGCTTTAAATTGAAGATTTAGTATAGTTTAATAATATTACTCTTTATGTAAAGAATTAATTTGTGTATATTAACAAAAAAATGAATGCAAAATCTTATGTGTTACAGAGCTCACCCAGGCAAAAACAGTGAACAACGCTGAACTTGAAACGCTCATAACTTTTGAACCAGTTGATTACTAAGATTAAAACTTGGATTTCCGGTATTTTCTCACCAAAATCTACATGATTGCATAAGAGAAGTTAAAAATTTCTAGTGTTCTCTGGCGATGTTTAACCGGGCTGAGAGTTGATGGGTTCCATAAAATAGTCCGACACTATCGAGTGGTCGGCCGAGCAGAGATATCTTTCATTGTGACAGGATAGAATATATACTTCAAACGAAGAAAAGGGCACAGAGATTTTCTAGTTGAATAACATCGCCGTCTTATATCAAAAGAAAACTGCACTTTTCCTTTTTCTTCCTTTTAATAGGATTTAATTCGTCGACGTTGGTCCGGCGTTGTTAAAGACAAGAAGTAGGAATTTGGATTCTTTTAGATGAAAGAAGTATTTTTGAACAATTTTGCAGTCCACAGAACGAGATTAGAGTCAAGGGAGGAATAAAGGAGGAGGAGCAGCAGGGTGCCACAGTAATCCAGAGCGCGATCCATCAACGCGACGATTACATATTATACGTGTCACGTTGTGTCAAAGCCAGCCGACACCTCACGTGTCGGCCGCAAATTCATTCGACAACGCACGTGCCACTTATTGCGCCGTCATGCGATAAGCCAAACATGTTTCGCGATGCCGACTGATTCATTTTTCTTTTAAACGAGGCACTTTAAATGTTCGGCTGCTTCATGTCTTCTCGTATTCCGGGAAACGAAATGCACATACGTGAATATACATAGCCTGCAAAATCTTTGGGAAAACGGTGTTCTTCGTAAATCGTTTCATAGGAACCCAGCCAAAATAAGACTTGAATTTCGTTCACGTTTCGGAAAAGAATGGCTTGCTGTCGAGCGAATGGATTTAATATTAAGATTTGGACAATGTTTACAAAAATATTACTTTTCTCTACCTTTTTTCGAGATCATTTACCAATTAAAGCTGTTATTTACCAATTATAACTAAATTATTGAACTTAATGAGACTCCTTCTCATTCTGTTTCGCATAATTTCAAACACAATAAGGCCGCATAATTCGCAATCCAAACCTCACCATGCAAATCATTTTAGAATATACAATACAAACAGTAGATAATTTGAATAAAAAAGTTAAGTTGCAGTGGTTTATGCAAATTTGTATTTTTCTGGGCAAAATCAATGGAAACTGAAGTAAATAAAATTTTTATATCTTCATGAGCAAATATATTTCTACATTTTTAACACTAACCGTACCGCGATCGGTCAAATTACCGCTTTCACATTGTTCATTTTTTAATTATAGAAGTTATAAAGATGCTTCCATTAGAAATTATTCAATAAATTTCTTTATTCGAGCAGGTGTTATTATAAAAATTGTGAAAAATCTTAATAAATTCAGTCTTGTAATTTTTATAAAACACGATATGTATATGTATTTCCGACAGAGTTGGGCAAAAATATTTAAATAAAAAATTTGAATAGTGTGCGTTTTTCCCAAGTGGGTTTTTAACCCGCTTTATTCGAAATTTTTATTTAAATAAAAGACTGCTCTTTACTTTACCGTACTCAAAATTTTGTATGTAATCCAGTAGATTTGTACCCGGCGCGGATGCTGATCGAAGTTTCGAACCTGTAGGATCAATGGTTCAGGAGTTATGCTTGCGTAAAGTTGAGCAATATGCAGTGTTTTTGACTGGCAAGGGAGCCGCTATATTGGTTTGTAGTGACAGTCGCACGCCGCTTACTGAGTTGGATAGGATTAGGTCGTGGGGGTGGGGCAAGATACGTGGTTCGCGGTCGTCACTACAAACCAATATGGCAGCGCCCTTACCAGTCAAAAACACTGCATATTGCTCAATTTTAAGCAACCATAACTTCTGAATCATTGATCCCAGAGGATCGAAACTTCGATCTGCATCCGCGCCGGCAACAAATCTACCGGATTACATCCCAAATACATCATAATTCGTAGGAGAAAGGTACTAATTTTGAGTCCGGTAAAGTAAAGTTTACCCAAATAAAATTTTTGCCCGACTCTGACTCTAGACTACACATCCCTTTTACCGAATTTGCTAAAGTTAAGGGTGGAAGGATAAAACTGTAGTAGATTGTTGTAATTGATAGAAAATATCATTATTTTAAAGTGTATTTCGATTGATTTCAATTGAATAATACCTGATACACAGCTATTATTGTATGTAATGTCTAATTTTTTGTAATCTTCGTAGCTCATAAATGCGCAAAGCTCCGCAATTTCTGCGATGAAGAGGAATTGGGTGGAAAAATGATAAAAAATTGGGCGTGTTCCGTTTTTGCCAGAGCATTTCAATCTTTCAAGCGAAACGACGTGTTTTGTAGTGGACCCTGTGTTCAAGGTTTTAATTTTCCGTATAATTTGCTACTGTTCCGGAACAATATTTGGAAAAAGATCTGGCACAATACGCACGCGTGTATGGAGCTGTAAAGATTGAAATGCGAAAAGTGTCAGTATCGATTTTTAGAAATTAAAAACCTTGCACGTCAAAAAATTTTTGCTTAAACATTCAAACAATTTTGAAGGTGTACTGTAAACATTGAGAACTGTCAAAGATGTTTTTGCATTAAAATTTGAGGAAGCATACCCGGCAGAAAACCGCGATTTTATTCAACTTTTCCCGAAGTTGCTATATAAATATTTTTCTCCCGAATGACCAAGCTTCACCCCGAGTTTGCTCTCCGCTTTAATCGCGAAGACACGAGTTTTGTGCACTATCTGAGGTACTTTGCCTTTTGTCGAAAATTTTAATCCTGACAGAAGTAGAATTTTATGCAGGGACAGATGGAGCACTTTGTACGCGGAGAGACTGGCTTTTAACAGAGGAAAGACCGAAGTTATTAGAGAGTTCACTTCGTAACGAAACTTGTAGCATGAAAATGTAAAAATTCGTCCGTTTGTCTGCGGGAATTAAAGTGTCGAATACTTCGACACGAAAAATTGTGCAATTATACAAACCTCCGCAACTTCTATCGCATTCTTTTTCTCGTTTCCCTCCATACAGGGTGGTTCACCAGATATTACCATCTCGATTTTCGTCATTATTATTATTCGAACCACCCCGTACAACTACTTTAAAAAAGAATATAAAATTAGATTATATCTATATCAAGTATATCCGGTATATTAAAGAACAAAACTATTAAAGAATGCATAAAGTATATCGGATTTTAGCTACTTCCATCTAGGTCCAAAAATGTACGATCTTTTTCTTATGTAATCTTGTAGATTTTTACGAGAAAATACGAAAAGTCCAAGTTTTATTGTTAGGAATTCAGTGGTTCAAAAGTTATGCGTGTTTAAAGCTGAGCGATTTCGAGGGCATTAGACCGAGCTTAAGCGATTGCTAGTTTTTCTGAATGTAACTACCATCGGACGTTTGAATTACCGCTGTACAGTAGCTCTTCTACGTGCTTGTGGTGCCACCTAGTGAATTAATTCAGTAAAAACCAGTATGGCGGTGCCCTTACCTATCAACACTGCTTGAAATTGCTCAACTTCACATGCGTATAACTTTTGAACGAGTAAACTCCGCGCTTTAGAACTTGTATTTTCGGAATTCCCTTCTCGATATCTACAGGACTGTATAAAAAAAAGTGGAAAACTTTTCGTCCCAAAAAGCGGAGTTGGACCTGGGAATTTTATATCATATAGTGGATTCGATTTTCAAATTATTATTAGTTTAATTATTCTTATTGTGTAAAAAGAATTATACATATAGTTACGATTGTTTTCTAATACACATATTCTACATTTTATTTTCTAAAATATTAAAGAATGCATAAAGTATATCAGTTACATTAAAACATACATTGGGTTCTATCTCCAAATGAGGTAGTACGTAGCATAATTAAGTAGGACCCAGTCGACTTTTTCGCGTACAATTCGCGAGTTGCATTTCAATTTTTCTACTGGTTTCGCGAATGTTTGTAATGTCAACACAGTGGCGCACGGTCTCGCGCAATTAAACTGTCCCTCTAGTTCCGTGCACACAAGCTTTTTTCTCGCAAACGGTTAATGATTAACCTAATTGTCGCATGATTAAACTTAATGACAATCATTCGCCGTCCAGCTGGCACGAGGCGGCCGAAAACACTTCTGTTCAGCGTCGTTTATTTAATTAAACGGCGATTCAGGGTGTCGAGTGCGCCGACATTAATCCGGTGAAAGCAATTTACACGCTTACAGCACGCAACACGGATTTTCGTTCGTATGTGTCACCGGTCCGCGCGAATCCAGCTTCCACTGGAAGATCGCGATCGATTTAATCGCACTCCGCCCAGGCACGCCATTAATCGGATATCGTTCCGCTGTTCTGTCTACGTGTGGCGAAGTCCTGCTCTCTATTTTTTCTCTAGAATTACTTTTTCCCTCTTTTTGGGAACCCAGTTTAATATTGAAGTTAGTCCGTCATATTTTTCCATTCGTCCGCAGTTTCGAGTTTCCGAAATGAATTTTTTAAAAAATCACCGATGCCGTTTATGTCTTTCAAGCATTTTTGTGCTTGTTTTAAAGAGTCACGGTTTCCCCTCCCATGCGTTCTTCGAAAATTAATAAAACACTGAAAATACACGGGACTATTTTATACATCTTCTGTTTGAAAATTATCGTACGTATCGGACTCAAAATTTGTGCCTTTCCCCTATTAATTATGATGTATTTGATATGTAGTCCGCTAGATTTGTACCCGCGGCGATTGAAGGTCGAAGTTTCGATCCTGTAAGACCAATGATTCTGGAGTTATGGTACTTAAAGTTGAGCATTTTCAGGGTTTTTGATAGGTAAGGGTGCCGCCACATTGGTACTGCCATCTAGCGGCAATTTATAAAGTGGAATATTATAAAGTGGATCCAATAAAAGGGATCGATTGGTTTAACAAAAACATTGGGTTGCATTAAAGAATAATGTGCGATTGCAGCTGGGGGGTCCATCGGTGCATCCGCATAAAAAATGAGGTCACAGAAAAGTTGTTCCACTTCCTAGAATCACCCTTTATAAATTAGATACAAGTTTACTAACTTTCTACGACCTCTTGTTTAACTATACTGGAGTCATCCTACGGAAACCTCGAACATAACTGAGCTGTTTGAATTACATCAGAATGAATGGAAATATTAAGATGAAACAATGAATTACGTGTTGAATTAATAGTAATAAGTTAATTCTGGCCCTTATGGTATGGTCAACGAAAATGGAGACCTGCACAAGCATCCGGGGTCTATTCATTACGAACATTATTATGCCATAATTAATAGTGAAGCACAATCTGATACCTCAAGCAATGTAATATCCACAAGTGCACAGCCTTAGCACTGTTTGATTAATGCACGTGTCGCAATTGAATGCCCTTTGAAATGGCTCAATTGTTTCGTCGTTAAGACTATACCAGTAATAAACAATTAGACTGAGCATATTTAAATAAATTCAATTTAATGTCAATTTAAATAAAGTGAGATTTTAAAATAGAATCTTAAGTTCTCTGTAATCACACACACACACACAGACACACACACACACACAATTTTTCCGTAAACTAATTAACGAAACTCGTCTTAACACAAGCAATGATATTATGTGCTAAAATATATGTAGTGACATTTTAAAAAATGAAGGTGACCTTCATCTTTTGTGAACAAATTTCTTTGTCTTCTATTGCATTTTGTAGCTGACTAAAACCTTTGATTGAACCATTGAACTCGTCTTAACATCAAGCAATGATGTTATGTACTGAAAAATATGTAGTGCCATTTTAAAAAATGAAAGTGACCTCCACCTTTCATTGACAAATTTCTTCTTTTTTCTATTGCATTTTGTAGCTGACTGAAAACTAATTAATTTTGTTCCAAACATTTATTTGTCTGGCTACTCGAAATACCAGAAAAATCGTGGCGACAGTTACGTGGGACACCCTCCATAGTAAGTAATATTGTGCAGACTAGAAAATATATTCATTGTGCAATCAACACGAGTCGTAACGTGAATAAGTTAGTGATTGTTAAATTGACATTCGGTCGGTGCAAGCGTGTGGCGGGTTTATCATTTCCATTAAGTAGTTGTCGATATTCAAATCAAATGAAATCCGTTTAGTTCGCGCACACGTTAATTCATACTCGCGTTAATTTATGTTAATCTGAACGATGTTACGCTTACGAAGATTTAAATCAGCATGCCAAATGACCACATATTTATCATTTAATTCATTTAGCAGCTAGCGCGACGAAATATCAATCTACTAGAAACGCGCGAGGAAATGTTTTTATATTATAATTATTTTTTCGATTTTTATTATAATAAAAAAAGATATTAAAAAATAAATTTTTTAAATATATTATATCTATATTTATTATAATATATTATATATTATATTGTAATTATTTTATATCTATTTTTATTTTATAATTAAAGAAATATTGAAAAAAATATTTAAAAAGTATTATATCTATATTTATTACAATATATTATATTTTATATATGTATATAATATATAAAAAATTATATTATAAAAACGTTTATTGCACGGCTAGTAAAATATGCGTAGGAACGCTGCGCCGCGCCGCCGCCATACGGTGACTCGCGGATACACAATACTGCTACAACAACCTGTTGCAGTAACAATCCTGAAGTAATTTTTGCTGGAGGCTCCAGTAATTCTTTCCGTTCCGCGTTTTACAGTCCATGGGCGCGTGTTTGTCTCTAAACTTGCGCTATAACAAACTTCTTTCTCGTCAGTTTTACTTGCACAAAAAGTTTTGTTGTTAGTCTATTCGCGAACGGCGAATTATCGCGTTTTACACGAACTAGTGTTTAACCAACCGAGTATTTATATATAACCGTTTATTTTAATTTATTTATTTTTTATTTTAATTTGATTTTCGAAATTTTATGCAGATGAAATTGGCATGATACCTAAATATTTACTGATTGATTAGGTACCGACATATCTAATAATTAGATTGCGGATCTTTATGCAAAATAAAAATGTTTTGCATTGATCGTGGACAGCATGAGTAAAATAAAACCTGATTTCATCCCTTAATGATTGTGTTGCATTAAAAACAACGTTAGAACATTCTTACATTTTTCTAATCTGTTATTGTTTTATATTTCACTCAGCTAATTTCTTCATAAATGCATAAAGATCCGCAGTCTATTAATATATATATATATATAATCTAAACAATATTTTGAATAATGGTACAGCCATTTTTAGTGGAGCCTCAGAGTCACCACTCGAGTGCTAAGGGTTGAATGTCTTAATTAAATCCCATTGTTTTTTTTTTTGTTATTTCACTTATTTTCGTCACAAGTTCACATAATCTGTAGAAAATAAATGTAAATTCTGAGATGGCTTTAGTAAATTTCGAACGGAACGATGGATTAACCCCTTGCTCTACGATTTATTTGACGATTTCAGTGATTAGAGCTTTTATGTAGATCATAACTTCCTAAAAAAGGAGAAAATTTGTATCTATTGTATGCTCATACGTTCTCCAATAGCTGTGCATTAACAAAACCCAAAATAGAATTTTATTTCGTTCTAAAGGGGAAGTTATTAACATACATTTTTATCAGAATCTGTACAGAATTTTCACCCCGTTTGAATAAATATCTCTTCTACGCGTCTACCTACAAAAAAACTCACAACACCAAAAAGTATGCATCTCTCGAAACCATTCATTCTTATGTAAACATTCTTCGCTACGAATAATAATAATAATAATAATAATGAGGAAAATCGAGGTGGTAATATCTGCTGAACCACCTGGTATTTTTTGAAAATTTATTAACTGTGTTTCCTCAACAATTTCCTAGTAATTTCTTCGTAAAATCTATCGTTTAAGTTTCTTCAATGAACTATTCAATTTTGAATATTAAAAGTGATTAGATTAATTCTACGTATTTCAGGCACACAGAATGCATAAAGTATATATCAGGTATTTTATAATACACAATGAATTCCATTTTCAAATTATTATTAGTTTACCACAACATGTAATTATATTGGGTTGGGAAGAAATTAATTTTTCGGTATTTTAAGGTGAAATACAACCGAATTTCTTTATTCGAGCGATGAACTTTAATCAAATTAAGTATTTTCTTATTTATTCTTTTTGGCAAAAAATAATCGAACAGAAGCGAGAATATCTTATTCATTAAAATTCATTGCAAGAATAAAAAATTTAAATGACTGGTCTTATATTTCCCAATTATCAAAAGTATAAAAATCCATTTATGGAAAATAATGGAATAAATTTCTTTGTCCAAGCATTTATTATATTGAAAATCACACAATCTTAATAAATTTAGTGTTGCCACTTTTCTAAGGCAATATTTACCAGATACTTTTAATGCTTGTGGTAGGTTTAGTGTTAAAATACCGAAATTACTTTCTTGCCACAACCCAATACATACATATTATACAATACTTAAAAATATATGTAATGAACTTCTTAATTGGAGTTCAAAAATACGAGACAGTACTAATATAAATGAAATGGTGTAATGAAAGTTTCATGCGTTAGCCATGTTGTATTATTTCCAGAGGAAGGAATGCTACTTTCCTGGAGTATTCGTTTTTTTTCGCAAATCCGGTATGAAGTTCGTAAATGTAGAGGATATTAACTTCTCACGGGCAAAAAAGGTGATATAGAAGTCACCGAGTCTGCAAAAATTATTTTCATAGTGCCCGCCTCTATTTTCTCGTCGTACCGTACGATTATTTCGTCCTTTATTGCAGGTCGTAAAGGGCAACTCCTTTTCGTGATCAGCGGCGAAAAATGAACTCTCTCGAGCATGAGAATGTGGAAAGATCCAACCAACCAGCGTAAAAAGTAAAACTTTCTTACTGTTATTTACGTCATTTCCGCGTAAAAAAAATAACCACGAAATCCTTCTCATGAATCTTCTGGCGAATCTTCTCGCGTAGGTATTTCAGTCCCAACGAAATAGAAATTCGTTACCGAACTATGTTGCCATTTTGTGAAATACAAGAATAAATTGACTAATACTAGTCGCCCTTTCAACAATAGGAGTCTTCTAGTCAAATAAATTGTTCCCTTATCTTGCTTTACATACTGTGAATCCCACTAATATTCTATAACTAATCATTTTAAATTTTTTAATTTTTATGACATTCTGTAATTATTAATTCGGGTAAACTTTACTTTACCGGACATAAAATTAGTACCTTGCTCCTACGAATTATTCTGTATTTGTGGTATGTAATCCAGTAGATTTGTACCCGGAGAACCTGTAGATCGAAGTTTCCATCCGGTATGATCAATGGTTCAGGAGTTATGCTTGCTTAAAGTTGAGCATTTTTGACAAGTAAGGGCGTCGCCATATTAATTTGTAGTGACGACCCTGCAGCCTCCCCCTCGACCTAGTCCTAACTAACTCAGTAAGCGGCGTCAGACCGTCACTACAAACCAATACGGCGGCGCTCTTACCTGTCAAGAAACTGGAAATATGCTCAACTTTAAGCGACCATAACTCCTGAACCATTGATCCTACAGGATCGAAACTTCGACCTGCAACCGCCCCGGTTACAAATCTACTGGATTACATACCAAATACATCATAATTCGTAGGAGAAAGCCACAAATTTTGAGTCCGGTAAAGTAAAGAGCAGCCATTAATTCTATTACTAATAACATTTTTAATATTAGACCATGCGATTTGAACTTTCTTGAGAAGATTGAACAATTGTTCTATTACTATTCTATTACTGTTCTGTTATCTCATTATTGTTCTATTATTTATATTATCGTAAAAAAGTTATTCTGTTTGGAAGGGCGTACGAATACTTATGACACTGACTGTGTATGCTCTCTAGATTATCCTTGGAAAGTAAACCCTTCTTCCACATTATGTTTTAAAAATAAGTAAAAACATTCTGGATGGCAATGCAGCACACGTCACATATTACTTTTAGTTCATTTTTATTCACATTTGAAGCAAACGTTGGTCGGAAAAGTGAATCGGTATTACTGCTATTAAGTCAATAAATCATATTGTCTACTATTGTGCCAGGAGAATTTCGTGAATAAATAAGAAAATGAAATAATGCTCATGAACAGAAATGCGTCCACAAGAGTATCTCAAATTTCTACGTTATTCACTGTAACGCGAGCAAAGAACCGTCTCGAAACAACATCGATATCTACGTGGTATCCGCTGGGACCTCGAACTAGGCTAATGTTCATCGACCTCGCAAAAAGGTATCGATAAGTGCTATGAGGAAAACCGAGGACTTCGTTGCGAGAAAGGACCTCCAGCTATATCCAGACGCAAAGGACACTCAAAAGACACTGCGCACATTTTTACTGCGACGTTTTGCAGTTACTATTGGCAGTTACAATAATGTTATCTTAAAAGTTCAATCTCTTCGTAATAGTAGAAAAAGTGTGACATAAAGAATATCACAGGGATATGCAAGATTGATGATACACATAAAAAAGTGCTTATTTATCTGGCGATCGTTTATCAGATGATATATAGGGTGTCTCGCTTCAGTGCGACTCCCAGTAGTATCTTCTCTATGTGTGTAGACATGTATGTTTATTTTACGTATACATTTTTAGTATACATTTTCTGATTAATCAATTTTAAAAATGAAAGTACATGTGTATTGAGTATTGAGTCTTATAAATAGACTGCGGATCTTTATACATTTATAGCAAAATTGAAGATGTGAATATATGATGTCTTAAATGATTAAGGGAAGAAATAAAATTCAATTTGGTTTGTACTTCTTGCAATCGAGTGAGACAATTTTTTATTTGCATAAAGATCTGCAGTCTACTTATAAATATATAATTTAATCGAAATAAATAAGTAAGTAATTTTAAATATTTCTAATGGATGAAATTGGATTGCAAAAGGTTCAATTTGATTCGTGAGAAGGTGAAATTGATTTGCAAAAGGGCGAATTTGGAGTGCAAAACCTGTACCCCCCGTTCATGGTGAATTATTCTGAACTGAAGGGAGATGCTTTCAAATGTGTAATATTTAATTTTAAATATTCTTCATGAGTGAAATTGATTTACAAAAAGGTAAATTTGATTTACAAAAAGGTGAAATTGATTTGCATAAGGTTGGATTTGACTTGCAAAAGGCTAAATTTGCACTGCAAAACACCAATATATACAATATATTTTTAAGGATTTCTAAAAGAGAGTCTCCAAGAAAGATAAGGGATTACTTGTTAGTAGTCTAGTTACTAATTTTTAATTACCATTGTTGTATATGAAATATCCGATTTTTAGTAGTGACATTAAACAAACGCAATTTCGTACCCAACATATTCTATCTACTTTCAAGTTTCTTGATTGTATTATAAATAAAAATATTATGATTAGACTGCGGATCTTTATGCATTTATGAAGAAATCGATTGGGTGAAATATAAAACAGTCAGAAATTTAAAAAATTCAAGAATGTTGTAATGTTGTTTTTAATGTAACAAAGTCGTTAAGGGATGAAATCAATTATTATTTTATTCCTGCATTCTAATTATGATCATTCACGTTTTTCATTTACAACATTGATATCTTGATTTTGTAACTCTTTTTACCAACAACGACTAGTGCGTTAGTTAATCACCACTTTTTGACCAAAAATCACATAATGCTATCGTCAATAAGTTATTTTTCCAGACATATAAAAGGAATACACGACAGTCGCGTTGAGCGACGTTGAAATAAACTTTGAAAATAAAATGGTACATCTAAATTAAAATTAAACATATTAATAATTATTAAGATATGATTAAAATATTATTAATAATATTAAGGATTAGCTTTGTACCTCAAAGTTTTATATAATAAACCTAGAGACTGTAACAGCATTTCTTGATCGAAACGTTTTATGAGAGTTGCATTCCAAAATCGGACATTTCATATGCAACAATCTAATAATTGGTAGTAGGAAAAAGTGCAATTATGTACTTACAAGGACGGCATTGGTAAGCGACCTCGATGTACTTTGGGAGGCCAGGACACGGGTCTCCCTGAAAGGTCTTTGGACTGGTGTTGAACTTGCATTGCCTCTTCTTCTGGCACACCTCCACCACCGTCTGCAACAGTGAGTACTGATGCGTCATTCAGATGACCCGCTCACTTTATGATCAGGTTCGATATGTACTTAATCTAAGGGGACAACATAAGATTTGTAACGTGAAATCGAAAAGTTGTGAATCGTAATGACGCGTAACGCTCACTATGCAGTTAATCGAATTAATATTCGGACGCTCTAAAAAAGACGATAACTTTTTAAATACAGTACTATACGATTTGAACTTTTCTGGGAAGGTAGAGCAATTAGTTTACTACAGGATGTGAAAAGAAATTTTTTCAAAAATGGCAATCGATCGGAATTGTAGAAAAAATACTAAAAGTTGCATTTTACAACTTTTTCATGTGGGCCAATATTGAAAATTTTAAAAATACGTTTTGTAGACTTCACCTCCGGAAATCAAAATTATTTAACTTTAACGTTTTATTCGATCCTGTAAATTTTGGTGAGGATTCCGAAGGAATGAAGGAAATTCCGAAAATGCAAGCTTTAATGTTAGAAATCTACTGGTTCAAAAGTTATGTGTGTTGAAAGTACAGCGATTCTCAGCGTTTTTGAAAAACGCTCAACTTTATACACGCATAACTTTTGAACCAGTGGATTGCTAATATTACAACTTGGATTTTCAGCGTTGTCTCGTCAAAGTCTATAGAATTACATAAAAGAGAGTTAAACATTTTTATTAATTTATTAAAATAAAATATCTAAATCTAAGAAAATATATCAGAGCTATCGATCTTCGCATATATGTATAGTGTATCCAAAAATTATTTGAACACTACATGTCCATTCTCGAAGAATCGTTGGCATTTAAACTGTGATAACTTCGTTAAAAAAAATACAACAATAAACTCGAACTCATAGTTGATTTCTATGTTTGCTTTATTCAATTCTCAAATCATTAATAGATTCAGTCAGAAAAAAGTTTTTGATTTTTAAAATGAATTTAAACTTATAATTGAACTATTGTTTTCCAAATACTTTTTGGATCCACTATAAATAAATACATTCGTCATGAGTTGAATAGTGTTTCTTTTTTCTTCTCAATAATTTTCGAAATATCTGGAACGTCCTTCCATGTTTAATGGAATTGTGTTTGCAAAGCCGTCGATAGCTCTCTCGCAAAGCATTTCACACGGCGTGCAGAGTGCATTCACGCCAAAATATATATTTACTATCTATATGATTGTACGTTTTCCGCAGGATCATCGACAAACGCAAATACATTTCCGACGACAGTTGCGCGATTGTGAGGCGCGTACACTTGATCGATATTAATAGCAATATGTTACAATCTGATAGCCATTAATTTGATGATTAATTTGCTCTTCGGAATCATGTGTTGCAGCTCCGCGGTGAACATATTGGACATCACTTGAACCTAGCAACATACGGATGCGCGTTACAAATGACTCGGTGGTTAACTGAAACCGGCGAAATGCAGAGATACTCGCGCGCATAACTGTAATTTCCTTCAGTTAATTCTATCCGATTGGACGAATTAATTTCCCGTTTGAAACCCATTAGACGAACATGAAATCGCTCACGATAAACAACTGTCGAGTGTCATCTAAACGGCGTGACAGTGACAATGTTTCAATGCCCGTGATTAGTACGCTACTGACATTATGTGAATTATCACTAGATAGCGGATCTTTATGCAAAGTAAAAATTTTATACCTGAATTGAATAATACTTTTAATAGATTGAAAATAATATGACAGTATTTTTAAATTCTTCTAAAGCTCGCACTGTCTTAAACACCTCATTTTTGTCATAAATACCAAATGCTCTTTGTGTTGAAATACTCTCTGTATTATTGCGGGTTAGCGTACAGAGCCCTTTTTTTTGGAAAAAGTGTACAGAAAAAAATTTCTTCTATAAAAACGTACACTTTTGTTGTTTATAAAGTTCCAAGAGCCAAATTGCAAGAAAGGGTTCTGTACGGGACCCCGCAATAATGCAGAGAATATTTCAACATAAAGATCATTAAAAAATATTGCTTCTTCGCTAAATGCAGCTCGACCGGGTGATCGAAAAATCAAGCTGTTTCATATTCTCTGTCAGTGTCTTTCCTCCGAGAAACATATCTGCTATTTTCCCTCTGGGGCACCCTTGTTCCCATTAATAAGAAAACGACGAAAATCATACGAACGGCTAAAAATTCGCTCGATTTGAAACTAGTTCAGCTTCGTGGCGTTCTGAAACAAGCAGAAGTGGAAGGAACGAGTGGCGGATGCGTTGCCCTACAAGATCACGGACGCAAAACAGAATCGCAAAAACGAGCTTTCAAGGAGGAAACCCATCCGGCGCGGTGGGCTCCGAGGCAAGCTCGCTCGTCAGAGGTGTGCACCGTGACTCGTCTTGAATTTCGCGCGTCAACTTTCAAAGTCCGTTCATTAGCAGACGAAAAACTCCATTAGAGGGTATCAGCGGACGCGTCATCGAGGCGCTTTTCCTTTTTCCGCTGTTAATTCGCTTTTGCCAGGCGTGCGGAGCAGCGACGCTCGACGATACGACCGAACGAACGAATGGCGAGGGAAAAACGGACAGCGGAACAGAATAGAGAGAGGTGGCATGGCGGCAGACAAAGGTAAAAAGCGGAGGAGAGTCGAGTTGCATGGGGAACAAGAGGAGGAACGTAGGCGGGGATGCACAATGCAGTCTCAGAAACGCTTTGAAGTCCGCTCGAAATTAATCTGGCAACACGGTTCGGCCCGTTGTCGACGAAGTCGCGTCGTCGTGGTTGTTGCAACTAGTCCAACCGAGGAGAGGGAAAAAAACCATGCCTCGACTCTTAGACCATATGTATAAACCAGGCAAATCTTTTACCGCCAAGGGCCTCATTAAGTATTTTTTTTTTTATTAAGAAAATCTCAGAAAAGATTTATTACAACGTTAGGTGTAAACATAAATTAAGTATACAGAACGAGAAACTTCTACAAAACCAAACATGGTGTACGACCATTTTGGTTTCCCTTAAACACACAAGTTACAATTTTTTAGGAACGAGTGAATATAAATTAATTCGAGGGCCGCAATAAACAAAGCAGACACGAAATAAAGAAGACAAACATCGGTCTGATTAACATTGCAGTTACACATACCAAATAAAAAATATTAGGTTCGCAAGTAAATTCGGATTGGATTGATGAAGATTAGAAGATTGATGAAACCAACGCCAATCAAGTAATAGAATCCAAAAGATTCCAGAAAGCGTTAAAAATAGATGAAGAGAAATGATTTTGTGTCTTTTCTTTCTTTCTCTGTTTGAATATACTTAATTCTTGTCGTTTTATTTTATACGAAATAAACTAAGTATAAGCAGATTAATAAAAATAGGAGAAACAGCAATCACAACGGAAACATACGAGGAACTGTCGTAACCTCAAAATATTGAGGAATTATGTCGTTGTTTAAATTGCATTATTTTTTTGGGGTAAACTTCACCGGTCTCAAAATTAGTACCTTTCTCCTACAATTTATTATGTATTTGGTATGTAATTCAGTAGATTTATACCCGGCGAGGATGCAGATCGAAGTTTCGATTCCCTAGGATCAATAGTTGAGGAGCTATGGTCACTTAAAGTTGAGCATATTTCAGTGTTTTTGACCGCCATATTAGTTTGTAGTGACGACCGCGAGCAGCTTACTTTGCCGCCGCCCCCTCTTGCAGCGACCTAATCCTAGCCAACTCAGTAAGCGGCGTGCGACCGTCGCTACAAACCAATATAGCGGCGCCCTTGCCTGTCAAAAAACTGGAAATATGCTGAACTTTAAGCAACCATAACTCCTGAACCATTGATCCTACAGTATCGAAACTTCGATCTGCATTCGCGCCGGGTACAAATCTACTGGATTACATACCAAATTCATCATAAGCCGTAGGGGGAAGGCACAAATTTTGAGTCTGATAAAGTGAGGAGCAGCCTTTTTTGAGCCTTTCGAATTTGTTTTTCATGAGTTTTATCTGGTAAATACGTAAATCCTATACTCGAAAGCTCAATTAACGCATAAACTCAAATTTCTTGAAATCATGACATGCGGCGTTGTTCCTGACAACCACAGATGTGGTCTAAGCCTCGACACAACCGGAATGGAAAAAAGAAACGGGCCGCGGAACGAGGTCGGGATTCATCTTTGCCGGTCGGTTTCTATTAACGTGGCCACTTAATTTTGCGTGAGCAACCTCTCGGCGCACTCGAGGCCCCTCCCTCTCCGTCCCTTGGACACCACCGCCCTTTTTATGAAAATCTCCGCGAACTGTCGGATTAACGACGGCTCCAGAAACTCGTAAACGAATCTCGGTGACGACGCGACGACGACGGAACGACCTCAAACGAGGCGAGGATAGAGCGGATGAAACGTCAGAAGGGATTTCGACGGTTCTGACTGGCTCGCGTTCCTTTTTTCTACACTTTTTCCTACGCTGGAAATGGAATGAAAAATGGCCGATCCCGGTTACCGTGCGCTGCTAGCTCCGTATTAACCCATTCACTCCCGACCAATGAAATGAGACCGTTCTTATACACACTGCCCCTGTTCTTATACACATCACAGTCACGCATTTATGGTTGGCATGTTGTTGAGCCTTCGTTGCGATATTGGTTGACGAACCGTTGGAGATGTCGCCGGTTTATTCAGGTGGGTCAACGATCATGGCCAACGAAGGGCCAACCAACGTCACTAATCTAATCTTCTCTTCTACTGTTATTTTTACTGTCATTTTTTACATAAAAAGACTAAACTTCCGAAGACGTCCATGCTCAGAATTGAATAAAATTTTGAGAATAAGTTCCTTTTTTACTAAAATGATGGTTGTTAGAGGGATTTTTGGCGATCCGAAAAAAAATTTTTACAATTTTAATGTCACTCTCTACCTTACCGACAAAGTCCTAGGCGACCCACATGGTTTCATACCCCTATAACTAATTCAATTAATTCGTTTCGCGTACAAATTATGGTAACTAGCCAGACCTAACCCAGACCTATTTTCCAAAAAATGTCCCACGGTTTATTATTAAACTAACTCCACACTTCCAGATTAACAACAACTTCAGTTATCTAGCCAATCCTAACTCAGACTAATGTCATTTCCGCTCACTCTCAAAGTTCGGCGCACATTTTCTAATTAAGGAAGTGAATGAATTGCTTAATGAATCGTTCGTGTACAGTTAGAAGCAAAACTGATTACACACGCTTTAAATCAGAATAACTTTTTTATGAATGGACCAAACCAATAATGAAAATTTAAAAGATGTGTCTGGTCAACTCGTATAAATTATATATACGCTCCGAAAATTTCACTGAAATTGGTTAATTGGTTCACGAGTTATAAACGATCAAAAGTGGTAAAAAGACCGAACATCTTGAAAAATGTCAATTTTTACCACTTTTGACCGTTTATAAGTTGTGAACCAAGTATCCAATTTCAATGAAATTTTCGGAGCGTATTTTTCTAATTCTTCCAGCCTTACAGAGAAATTGAAGACGTTTGGTCCATTCATAAAAAGGTTATTTTGATTTAAAGTGTATGTGTTCAGTTTTGCTCCTAACTGTATATTGAAAGTTTTTAATTGTTTCATCGAATCGGTTGGTTATTAAATGTATATTGCTCCGCTGTAATTTTGACGATTGAAAGGCTCTCCAGCCGTAGGTATAATGATATCGTATCCATTGAATGAATTTATCATGTTGCGCGAATAATACACGATTCTGTTATATGAAACGTTTCGACGCGACATAAAGTATTTATCCATTGTACAGTTTCCACGTTATCCGGGAAAGAATTTTCATAAAGATCCCTCCATTATGCACGCGTTTCATAACGCGACTCTTCAAACAGAGTAAAAATTAAATTTGAAGAGTAGTTGGGCGAAAGCTTCTTTCCCCTAGAAAATATATATCGATTCTTTCTGGCATGAAAGGGGTGCATTTTAAACGGAGGTTTTTTGGTCATAGTAGAATTCCGGTTTGATGAAAAGTTTAATAGGTCCGGTATCGACGGAGGAGTTCATTTGCGAACGAGTGCGAGCAAACAGAGATTATTCAAGTTTTAATTAAGAAAATTTCATTTTCGGCGCGGATTACGTGAAAAAGGCTGATCCGATGGAGGGGAAGTTTGCCGTCCCGGTTTTTGCAATCTCGATATTCTCGAACTGGGAAAGTTATTCGTAGCTGTGAAACTCGCCGTGCTCTCAAAGATATTGTCTCAAATTCCTCGAGTCCTGTTTTCATAGAAAACTTCGCTGACCTTCGTTCGACAAATATCCCGTGGCCGCATGGAAAGTCGGCGGAAGTTCTTATTGCAGAACGAAGCGCGAACAGAAGGATATTTTTACCTTTCCGAATTATAATTCGCTAAATTACCTTACCACGATTTCACACCCTCTCTATGTAATTCAAACATTTACTTCGAATGGATTGCAGTAATATGTAATATTCATTATTTGCTCTAACGGACTAATGTGTAAAGCTAAAGTTACACTATTAAATTATGATATTGAGTAAATATTTTGTAGCATTAAGTTAATATATACGGTTAAATTCGATATGTTTAGCTCGATCAAATTTCCGTTGCTTGTGTACACACAGTGGGCCACAAACACGAAGTTTGATAAACTTTAATGTCGTGCCGGTGGTCTTGTAATTACATGATTATGTATAATAATTACATGGAATTAACGTCAACTTCTTAAACATCGAATATTGTGGACTAAGAACTCCAATTCATCCAGTAATTACAATTTAGATTAACCCATTGCACTCAGAGCTATTTCAACTCGAAAGCTAAACATTTCTTCCAACCAAAAATCATTCCATTCTATATATATTATTTTTTTCATTTTATATTTCTGATATAGTACCTCATACAATACTTAAATGTTTAGTAATTGATTAGATACCAAAATATTTAATAATGTAAATATTATATTTTGAATAATGGGACAGCAATTTATAATGGTGACTCAGAGAGGTTAAATTTTACAGAACTTTACAATTAATAAAATGAAATTGCAAACACTTTCGCGTAAGCATTATACTATGATGTATATGTATAATTATGATGTATTTGGTATGTAATCCAGTAGATTTGTACCCGGGGCGGTTGCAGGTCGAAGTTTCGATCCTGTAGGATCAATAGTTCAGGAGTTATGGTTGCTTAAAGTTCAGCATATTTCCAGTTTCTCGACAGGCAAGTGCGGACCCATATTTGTGTGTACTGACGGTCGCACGCCGCGCCGCTTACTGAGCTGGTTAGGATTAGGTCGAGGGGGGGGAAGTAAGTGGCTCGCGGTCGTCACTACAAACCAATATGGCGGCGCCCTTACCTGTCAAAAACACTGAAATATGCTCGACTTTAAGCGACCATAGCTCCTCAACTATTGATCGTAGAGATTCGAACCTTCGATCTGCATCCGCGCCGGGTACAAATCTACTGGATTACATACCAAATACAGTGTCACCAGATGAGGGGAGACACGGTGAGATCATGTACTCCCTCTCTGATGACCAGAGTAGAGTAATATGTGTGTGCGCGTGCGCGGCCGCAACGTATCTCATATACTCTACTCTGGTCATCAGAGAGGGGGTACTTTTTTCCCCTCGAGTGTTGGTTTGGGCACTTTCTGGCGACAGTGACCAAATACATCATTATTCCTCGGAGAAAGATTTTGTGTCCGGTAAAGTAAAGTTTGCCCCATTATTCTGTTAAAACACTTTCTCTTTTTAGTAAAACGTATTGATGAAACGTTGATAACAAATTATTTCTAGAATAACATGGGATAATGAATGATCTGTAACAATACACTTTCGATACAGTAATAGTTAGTAGTAAATAGTAATCTTTTAATATCCTCATTAATCTGTTCTAATCAAGAACATATTTTTCGGCATTCTTTTGAAAAGTTCTGGTTTCCTCTTGCGAAGTTCAATCCCTATTTCTATAAAATCCCTAATTCGGCAATGATTCAACGTACTCGAACATTGCTTATACAATTCGCGAGAAACCGTCGATGTATAAACTGCAATAATTTCGTTAAATAATTCAAACAAAGTACGACGACAAACCTGGCCTCATTTTTAACTGAATTCCTATCATTAAAACTTGATGTCCAGCATTTTCTTTCGATTGCATAAAAGAAGGTTAAACACTTTTGGTTTTCCGTAGGTGAAATTTAACGAGGTTATTTAGCAGGGAACAATTGCTACAGGAAATAAAGATTTATTTAACCCAGAATGCAAATCACTGTTATGAATGCGCAACATCCGCCGCCATACAGCTCTGAACTGATGTTGAAACGAAGGAGGAAACATTTTGAAGCAGATCCGTTTTGTAATATACGAGAGGAGAATAATCCCGGGTACGATTGCAACGTATGGAAACAACATATTTACCGATAAAGGTATCCGGCGAGCGACCCTAACTCGCGAGCGAATATTTGTTCGAGCGGCGCGCGCATTTAATTATTCAGTTTCTTGGTATGAAAGTCGACCTCTTTCCATGCATTTCACGTACGAATGAGAAAATCTCCCGCGGGAGAAATCGATTTCCGGTATACATCGAAGAACACGTCCCAGGTACGTTCGACCTCTTCTATCCGCACGCCCCTTACACGCCCGAACGCTTACCCCTTGCTCCATTAATACCTTGGTTAACGATACGGACCTCTATCGTTCCGGAAACAGGATATCATCGCATCAGAATCAACGGAGGCCGCAGCTGCGCGCGGAAAATCACTTCGATTTATCGCAGCCACGCGCGATTCGTTCGATTCCGCGTTTTTTTCGCAACCCGATCAACGAGAACCGTATCGTGACGGAACGAAATGGAGCTTTCAAGGGCGAAATTAGCTTTTTAGCACGGCGACACAAATAACGACGCCCAAAAGCCATCACGCATCTGGCTAGTCCAAACGGAACACAGATTCAAGGGCAGAGTGAAGTTGAAGATAAGGGACTGTAAGGGAAGGTAAAGGTTGGGTTAGGTTAGGTTAAGTCAAAACTGCTCTTAGAAGTTTTTCAATGGCTATTGAACCATTCAAAAGCTGACCAAGAAAAACCCCTCTCAGTAAAATTTCAGTCCTCTAGCACGCCCGTGAGGGTAGTTACACGTTTAAATTAGTTTGCGCTTTTTGCGCATTTTACGATCTCAAATGCGTTCTAAAATTCTGAAAAAATGTGACATATTTTGGACCCTGATACGCATTTTAGAGAATTTTTTCAGATTTTTTTGTTGCAAACTATGGTCGTAAAAAAGGAAAACTCCAAAAAAGAATCGGGAAAATGCGGATTTCGTGAAAATATGAAAACATGCTATTCTACTCTCTGGTTCCCTGATAACGTACTATTAACAGACAGTTCCGTCAATTTCTTCAGATTTTTTATCGTGGGACATCATTGTCAAAAATAATAAAAACCGAATGTTTTCGAAGTTTCTGCTGTGAGAAGGAAAGTTACACTTGTTGATTTTACCGCGGGTATATATTAAGTAATTTTGAGCGTTATTAGACTGAAAACAGCAATATTGTTTGATCTAAGAAATGCGATTTAAGAGAAAGAAGAATTGTATTCTGTGTGACATATGCCAGAGAAATCTACATTTTTCCGATTTTTTGGGGGTTTTTTTCATTTTCTACGACTACAGTTTGCAAGAAAAAAATCTGAAAAAATTCTCTGAAATGCACCTTAGTATCCCAAATATGTCTAATTTTTTTCAGAATTTTAGAACGCATTTGAGACCGGAAAATGCGCAGATAAGATCAAAATCTAATTCACCCTAGTAACTACCCTCCCGGGTGAGCTAAAGCGCTGAAATTTTACTGAGAGGGGTTTTTTTTGAGGACTGCATTGTCGATTAACTGACTAAATTATTATTGTATAAATTTATTCAGGGCAAAATATTGGCTGAACTTCCAAAGACGTTCATGCTCACAATTGGGTGAAAGGAAATAGGTTCCATTTTAATGTTACTAAATTAAAATGGTAAACAATTTTTTTCGAGTCGCCAATAATCGTTCTGAAAATCATCATTTTAGTCAAAAAGGAACTTATTTTAAAAATTTTATTCAATTCTGAGCATGGACGTCTTCGGAAGTTTAACCAAAATATTTATTTTGTGTGTGATGTGTTTTAATCTCATTGCGGAAAAAATACCGCGGTAAAACGTACACCCATAGTAATAGGTACATTTATCTTACCAAATAAATGGCACAGCTTGTTTTATTAGAACAGAAATAATTACATGAGTATGACACAATTTAATTCATGTGATCAGAATTTCCGTCTGAGATGTTACATTCGTCTACTTTCAAAGCTGTTCTTTTATGGTTTACGTGCATCGGTTGCGATTCCATAGAGTATAGAGTAATGCCTCGCCATCATTCGAGATCACGATAAATTGATGTGCAGGGTCATACAGGACGTGATCTCGTGTTATCGTTTATCGTTGAATCGCTATAAGATCTTCCAGGTCTTCGCAGTTCGAATGTACCAGTTGGATGAATCGTGTTTGTATTGTGACAAATGGTGAACCACATTTGTAGTAATGTGTTTGTAGTATGTGTGTATCTTGAAATAAGAGAAATATAAACAGAACGTTCTCATTTGTAACAGTTTCACAGCTTTCGATTAAACAAATAAATAATTTTGTATAAGTTAATGTTGGGGTCCGTTGTTTTTGTGAATCTTGAAGAATATATTCTGGTAATTGTGCAGAAAAGGGGACTCCACCGACTTTTATTACCTTGACAACACATTCCAAGGTCACCAAAATCGATTAGGACCCCCTTTTGTGCATAGTTATTTTTGTTACTATGTACAAAAAATCTTACAAATATTCTATTGAATGATGCTAATTTGTGGTATCTCCACTTGTACTTAAAGAGGCTATTTCTTAAAATCTTTCATAGAAAAAATGAATTTTTGTTCTTCGAATCGGGCAATTTGCTACTTAAATAATTTTAGTCAAATTTAAATTAGTCAAATCATGTCAGATTTAAATTTTCTAGGTTACTGTGGATCAGAGTTGGGCAAAAAGTTTATTTAAATAAAAATTTCGTGTAAAGTGGGTTTTTCCCAAGTGGATTTGAAACCCACTTTATTCGAAATTTTTATTTAAATAAAATTTTTTCCCAATTCTGATGTGGATATAGATATCCTCTTATTTTATTAGGGGTAACAGTATTATCTATTGATTTCCCTTCGGGATAACGAGGAGTATTATCTAGACTATTCTTTAAAAAACACTACTGTTTTTAAACGTTAAAAAAATTTATTTAAACTTAAAAAAAACAATAGTGAATGTTGTCAAAACGAAAATAAATACAACGAGTAACGATCCTTGTATCATATCTTGTAATCATTCTAATTAACGACAGAAAAAATAAATAGGGACATTGACCTCATTTTCGTAACCAACGTTGGCACCCCACCATTTTGTTTTAGTGAAATCACGTCTTTATAAATCAAAGTCGAACGAAGGCTATATTGTGTATAATTGAGTTATTAAAAGGATTGTCCAACGAGTGTCCTTAGTATATCAGTGAACGCGTTGATTCGACCGAACTGACTATATTTGGTGAACGTCCACAGCAATTAGTTTTGTATAATCCGCTTTGCATAACTCGAACGGTTTTGAACCGTTTAGAGTCGCTTTGTCGACTCATTTAGCTCTATGATGGCTCGATGTCGTGTATAACGTTACTTGTTAGAATGGCAGCTGCTTAAGAGTCAATCTGATTTTATAATCGCGAAAGAATCCGAAAATCCAATTTATCAGATTTACCGTTGAATTAATTACTGGTGACAAAGCGCATTAACTTTGTGACGTTTAGACAGCGGATTTCGTGTATTTATGGCTCACGCAACGACACGACGCGAAGCCGATTTTTCGATTATTTTACAGCTCTATATTTCGAGCCTACGGTGACAAATAACAGTCTATTCAATTTCGATTCTCTGGAATGGAAGACTCGAGAAGAGAAATAGTTTGAAAGAAGCCACGTACATGTTGCAAACAAATAATTATTGAGATATAAGCTGTTAAAGTTTTTGCAAAATTTGATTGTGTCGAATTATACAGTGGCTCACGAAAATATTCGAACGCCCTTTGAAACAGAATAACTTTTTTTATAATTGTACCAAACGACCTGATTTTTTATAATCAATTAGAAACATTGGTTTATGAAATGATATGAAAAAAGATTTTCCAAAAGATTATAATTTACAAGGTTACATTAAAAAATGAAAAAAGAATTTTTTTTAGTTTTTATTAGGGCCCTTAAAGAAAATTTAAAATATATGTTTTGTAGACCTATGTTAGTTATACACATGCTGAAAATTTCAACATAAAAAACAACTTTACCAACAATTTTCTCTGTTATAGACTGCGGATTTTTATACATTTATAAAAAAAATAGGTAGGGTGAAACATAAAACAATAGAAGATTAGAAAAATTTAAGAACATTTTAATACTCTTTTTAATGTAACAAGGTCATTAAGGGATAAAATCAATTTTTGTTTTACTTCTACTTCCCACAATCAATGCAGCAGAACATTTTTATTTTGCATGAAGATCCGCAGTCTAGTTATAAATAATTTTGCGGGAAGTTTCGACGAGCACCTATTTTTCCGTAGTATAAAAATTGCGCGTGCTGTTTTACTTTCGGAGGCTTCCATTCGCCATTGTTTTAACCAATACTCGGTAACGACGAGGTCGTTCGAATATATGTATGTATAGCATACACCACAGCTTTCACCTCCAAGTTCGATTCTATAGGGTCCGAATAACAATAGAATCCTTCCGATAGACTGGCACACTCGAAAATTGAACTGCGACGAAGAATAACACGACCGACAAAGATTTTCGATTCGGTCTATACATCAGGCCCTCGAAAAGTCTCGTGCCTCCACCGCGGTATACGATCGCGTTCGTATCGCGCAGTCGGCGAAATATATTCCACCGAATGAAAAGAAACGAAACAGTATCGACGGTCAAGCGAGAAAAAAAAACGGAAGGCGGAGGAAAAGAATCTCAATCTCATCCGTCGAGGTTCGAACGGAATGCCATGCGAAATTCCTGGTTTATTCAAACTTTCACATCGTCGCTGTCGTTCATCAACGAGCAACATTACAAGGAACACTTTTTTATGAAACTTTCACCAATATATTTGTGGCTTTCTTCTGATTAAAATAAGACCAAACACGATATGATCTCAACTGTATTTAGTGGTTTCATTGACGATGAACGTCCCGTCTACGATAATTGCAAACGAATCTCCCCGAGGCTTTTGCGTTTATAGAGGATTTACATGATCGTGTGCGTGCCTTAAGCCAAATGAAGTTTAAAGCGATATTCGTCGCCAGGCCCGTACCAAGTGATTGTTCAAAATTATATTACTCAGTTTGGAAATACAAAAGCGAGACTACACAACATTCTCGATTTATTCAAACTTTTGCAGGTTCTCTGTCGGTACAGTAGAACCTCGCTCGTTGCACGAAAAGGGACGAAAATCAAGATGATGCAACGAAAGAGGTAATGTCCCATTCTAAGTCCGGTGGAGGTGACAGCTCTGTGTCACTTCGCCTACCCATACCACTGGCCAAGAATATTAATGTGAACCACGACCAGTCCAATTAGAAAACTTCTTTATTTTTCATTATTTTTTATGGGACTTTCACCAACTTATTTGTGGAATTTTTCTCTCTGATTAAAATGACAATAAATTAGATATAACTTCAACTGTATTTAGTGGTGTAATTGACGGTATGAAGTAACTTTAGGACTTTGACTGTTCCTTTATTTACTTAATTGTCTTATCATTTAGTTAAAAACAAATACAAGTTCCACAAATATAAATTACAAGAAATTTTGAGAGAGCTATATTTAATATAATTAGTAAACGAAATTGTATAAAATAAGTAGCAGTCAAGGAACTGTCCTTTCAAGTAAATTTCAAATGAAACACTTAAAATAGTAGGGAGAGTTGTTGGCAACAGATTGTGAAAAATAATTCGTAGTGCTAAGGATTAAGTAGTGGGGGAACGGAGTGATTGATGGTGGGGACCGCGTGGCTGGCGACGAAGAAGAAGTTGGACAGGCCCGGCTTAAATGAATCAAGGTGCATGCATGAAAAAGACGAGAACAAATAATTGACGACGTAAGGACGGACCTGTGACGTGTACTTCCTAGAAATTATAATTCTGAAGAAAGTGGCGTTGATCGTACGTCGTTAAACTTTTTCCGTGCGACTTTATAGCGGCGTGAACCGAGCCACCTTTTTTTATGCAACGGCATAAGGTCCGAATAATGCCAATAAGCGTACACTTCCAGGGCTGTAAAAATTTTATTTTTCTTCGACCGGGCTCGAGTCGGCCAAGCTGAATACTATAGAGCTCGTATAACTGGCTTGCTATAATGTGTACCGTTTACGGCACACGTTTCACCCTTAATGCCGAGATAAAAGCAAAAATTTAGCTATTCGACCTTCGAATTTTATGTTTTATGGAGTTCGAACCACAGCAGAAATCCGATTACGCTCGGAGATTATCTGAGGGGGCAGTTCTATTTTTTACTGATCCGTTCGATATTTTATACGCTTTTTATGTCACTCGGTCCTTCACGATGAATTGCTTCAGGGAAACATAAGCAAATCAATTAGGGGATAGACAGTGTATTATTCTCGCGTATTGCTGTGAAAGAAAAAGTTAATTCATAGTCATAGAGAATTGCCAATTATACAGGGTGAGTCACCTAACGTTATCACCTCAAATATCTTTGTTGTTTTCGAAGATACATTAAATGTGTCTCGAGGACAAAGTTGAATGGTAAAATAGGGCTCATGCGATGCCAAAAAATTTTTGATTTTATGCAACTTTTTCTATAATTATCAAGCTTCATACCTTCATTTTTTAAAATGGAACCCCTCTTTTTAAACATCTACAGTGATAGTCCGTTTCATTACAAATTCAGTGACTATAATTACACAAGGTCGTTCTAGGTCACCCTCACCCTGTATATCTTAATCTTTGAAAAATAACTTTTGGCCACAAAAAGCTAATGCGCTATGAAAATTTCAGTTAATTGGGAATCGATCGTCGACGCTCGTCGGAGGTGCGAAAATCAAACCGTAACGATCGCGTTCTTGTTGCCCAAGTTTTTTTCACGAGGACACTCGTAGCCCCTTCAAATATTAACTCGTATTTCATCGGTACAAGCGAACTTTAATTGCTATAAGTTCGCGCGCCGGTATTTGCAAAGCGGATCATGTTTTTTGACTGTAATTTCCAACAGATTCGAAGTAACTTAATCACCGTGCTTGCGTAATAATTAAACTACGGGTCCTTAGGTACTTGCAGCCTCTTAAGGATTCCGGGGAACTCGGCGGAAATCGTCGAAACAAGAAATTCAAATGAGAAATAACAATTTAATTCGGAAACAAACCGTTGTAATCCGATAATGCTGTTCGGTAGTAATGATGCTTTTATTTTAGGGGCTACGAGTCAAGTATCCTTCAATAAACATTCCATTTGCTGGAGGAGGTTACCGGATTTAACTGTAGACATTTATAGCCTGTTAAAACGAAGCGATTTAGTCGAGCAAATGTACCATATTTCGCATGCCTGTTTCTTTTTTTATTCAGAAAATCTCAATAGAGATTTAAAGAGGAAAAGTTATACTGCTGTTTGTAAACAGTGTAATGGTGTCTGTAATCTTTTTCCATTTGCATTATCTTTTTTAGAAATAAAGCTGTCCTCCAATCTTCTAAATGGAATGCTATGTATTGTCTTAGAAATGAAGGTGACCTTCAATATTTTCAATGGAATAGTATGTATTGTTTTAGGAATGAAGGTGACCTTCAACATTTTCAATAGAATAGCGTGTGCCAACCGAGTTCATTCGTATAAGCCATAATGACCATCAAGGTCATGCAGGTCTGGGAAAGGTTAGTTTTTGTGGCTAATTGTACAAGAACATGAGTGGAGCCAGTTCGCATTCACTGTGGTCGATTCATTAAAGTTATTTTTGTTACACACGTGTATACACCGATTCCCCTATCACACAGTAGTTCGGCGAGGTGGAGTAGGCTACAGTAATCTATTTATGGGTCCGCGAAACAATTTTGACAATAACTTAACGTCCCCCAACTTTTCGCTTCTATTCAAATAACTCATTTAATAAAAATCCTACATAGTCAAGACTTTCTGTATCTGTTGTTACTTAACTAGTTATTAACATAACCCAGGGTTGTTAAGGTCCGCAAAAAAAATGTTGTTCAAGAGGGGGTCCCGGACTACATAAGTTTCTCTGTCTTAGACGCTGAGATATCGGAAGCCGATTGAGGACGGTATAGGGATCGGCGATGGATCAAGTAGTAGCGAGAAAGGTCTTGACTGATTTGTCCATCTGCTGGCGAGCGTAGAAAGCAGCCACCACAAAATTTCGAGCGATCATTAGCAGTTGAGGACGCTTACACGATCATCGGGCGATTTCCGGCGAAACGAAAGGAGAATTTTGAATGTCTGCCAAATCTCATTTACCGGCGCGGCGTAGCTGGAAAACACGCGAACTTTCTCGAGTGTCTCGTAAAAACCGTTTTCCGCAGGAAAACAGCGTGCCGGGCGGGCGGTTATAGAAATCTCGGGGTGGAACGGAGGGGTTCAAACGATAGGGACAGGAAGGAAACGACGACTCGGGAATTATATATTATGGTTTAATTAACCCTTCGCCGGTGGATGTCGGGTCGTATGCCTTCACTCTGTTTTATACCATAGTTTGGACCCAGCGACTCGACTCCTGTTACTTGACACAGCTCAACAGGCTTCCGGAGCAAACAAGTTGGTGTGCTTACGGTGGAAACGTTCATGAATACGAAATTTTCGGTATTTTTAATCCCTTAACTGGCTGACCGTGAACACTTACGACGACGTAGTAAAAGAAGCTCTGCTTCTTTGCGTCGAAAACTTTCATCGTCCATTACACAAATAAATATAATTGGAACTGTATCATATTTGGTATTATTTTCATTAGAAAAATGCCACGAATATGTTGGTCCAAGTCCCATCTAAAAATAATGAAAAATAAAGAAGTTTTCGTATTGGATTTGTTATATGTTTTCTCGGCAACCGAGGCCTCTCGAGCTTCACTGTCCTTTTCTACGTGCGGTGCGGTCTTTGAAGCCACAAAAAAATATGGCGTCCCGCTCTCACCTTCCGCTCGCACACACAGAACCGAGAAACGACTTGCAGTCGGACATTACTGTAATATGTACCGATGAATCGATCACTACAAAAATATTTGTTATATATTTTATTTTTTATTTTTATATATTTTACATATAAATACTTCCTTCATGTTTTTCTTAAAAAATGAATAATTACTTTCTCTTCTCATTTTCATCTTAAACTATCGTCCACAGCAGAGTTGAGCAGTATTTAAATACTTCTGTACCACTTTAAATGTATTGACGGGCTTGAATTGGGCAAATAGAGCCTCGGCTCTACAACGCCATCTCTGTACTACGATATGGAGTAACGAATTTTTAACCAACCATTAAAATTATTTAAATACCGATTGGAATAAAAGATACATAACTTTTATTCGTTGTTCGAAGGTTCGAATAAAAAAGTATCTTTTATTCGACTTTTATTTAAATAATTTTTCATTCGCCGAGAATGTATTCGATGAATACAAGATTATTTAAATAAAAGTCGAATAAAAGATACTTTTGTATACGTATCTTCGAATAACGAATACAAATTTTGTATCTTTTATTCGTTATTCGAAATTTGTATTTAAATACAATTTAAAGACAATATACTTAAATACAATTTTTGCCCAACTCTGGTCCACAGCTGTACATATATATGTAACAATGACGTTCATCACGATCTGAATGATTAAATATTAAACATAAAATTGAAAAATATTCGAGGAAAATTCAGTTTCGACTGGCCCTAAAAGGGAAGAGTATAATTCGCTATTTCCATACAAGTTCTGAAGCAGGGATCGGGAGGATTCGTTGAGAGGCAACTGAGAAGTCGAGGTCAAGAAGAAGCAACGAAATGTCTGAGAAAGAAATAATCGAATAGAGGGATGATCTGCGGGGATGAATAGCGTCAGAGGCGACTGCAATATCGTTGGTCGAATGGAGGAAGTTATTTTATTTTCGCGGCCGCGCCGGTGCTGCTGGAAGGATCACACACAATGGCCTCCTCACGGAGCAGTGAAAACGCAAAATAAGAAATCAATAAGAAATCGTCGAACCTCTTTCCTGACCATTGGGCAGCCGTGAAAATTTCTATTGTACCTCCATCGATAAGTTATTATCGTCGTGCTCGTGACTTTCGAGAGTTCTCCCGGATCTAAAGGATCTCTCCACCATTTGTGCTTGAATTTGCCAGACCTTTCCGAAGATTGCATTGTCATCGAAAGATTGTACCAACCGTTGAAGAAACAATTCGTCGTTGCAAAAGCATGTGTGTGTGCTCTCGAATTTTCTTCCACTTGGAGGAAAGCCATTCGCTCTCTTAGTTTTACATAAAACTTTCATTATTCTGTTCGTTTACTTAACACGTGTTCCGTATTTATTTAATTCGATAAAAACGTATATTTTATAACAAGTTTAAGACTGTAGAATATATTTCCACCATAGGAATGAGTCATTATAAAAAAGCACATAAGTTTGTTTAATTGCTATGTGTACAATAATTATAGTAATTACATATAATGATTCACTTTGTTAAAGCAAGGAAACTGTGAAAATCGCTGAACTTTAAACACTCGTAACTATTGAACTACTGAATGCCTAAGATTAAAATTTGGATTACTACTTGGGAAATCCATGGGATTATAAAAGTATAAATAAAAAATGTGCAAAATTTGTGGTCTCCTGAACCGAACAGCAGCCAATGAAAGAATAAACTATTGAAACAATAAAAACTCAAAAAAGGAACTTATTTCCAACAATGACAAAAAACAAGAAATGTTATCTCCGAATATTTACCTATTCTTTCTTTTGTTGAAAAGTTAAAATTGATTGCAGCGGATGGTAGACGATGTGATAACTACTCTATACTAGGTCATTCGAAAAGTTCGTAGCCTAACAATGAAATGACATGAAATAATGTGTCAAAATACATTTATTCTTCAGTATATTCTCCATTAAACACAAAACATTTTTTCCAGGGAAAATTCCTAATTCATTTACCCCATCCCTGAAATGATTTTCCTTGCGACCTCTAACATCCTCATCTACGTCTGCTATAACTTCTTCACCAGAAGAACGCCTGCCACGTAGGAATTTTTTGAGGTTTGGGAACAAATGGAAGTTAGAGGAGCCAGGTCTCGTGAATATGGTGGATACTCCAACAATTCATAGCGTAACTCCTTCAATTTAGCCATTGCAAGAATACCTTTGTGAGCCGGTGCATTGTCCTGGTGAAAAATGATTTTTTTCTTCGCCAAGCCAGGTCTTTTCTCCCGAATTTGTGCATCCAGTTGATCCAAAAGGTTTCAGTAATACTCTCCTGTTATAGTTTTCCTGGTTTGAAGGTAACCAATTAACAAAATTTCTTTTGCATCCCAAAACACGGATGCCATGACATTCTTTGTCGATTTTGACCACTTTGGCTACTTTGGAGCTGAACAACCGGGCGCAGTCAACTCTGCGGTTTGTTGTCGCAATGCAGGATCATAGTGGTAAACCCAAGTCTCATCCATGGTTACAAATCGACGCACAAAGTCAGTTTTCTTTTTTTGCAAACGATCCAAATGTTGTCGAGAACAATTCACGCGAAATACATTTTTGATCCAAATTTAACGAATGCGGCACCTATCTTGTCAATAGCTTTCTCATACCTAATTCATTAGTTAACACTTTACCTGTACCAAAAGAAAGCATAGAAATTTTCTTTTACATTGCAATCTTAAATGAAACTGAATGAATTAGATTAGATGAATGGATTAGATGGCGTTATTGAGGATGACTTGTTAGTTCATAATGAAAATTGCTGTTGCTATTGAAGGTTCCATTAAAAAGTGGTTAGCTATGTACCATAGATTTTTCAAAATTGTGCAATAATCACCGGTCGGCCATGTGTTAACTGTTAAGATCTCATCGGCGATCTTCCGAAATCAAATCATGGGCATGATCAATCATTTCTGAAGTGGTTACAGTTCTTGGACGTCCTGAACGTGGATCATCATTAATGTCTGTACGACCATGTTTAAATAGAGCAACCCATTTTTTTACCATTGCATATGAAGGAACACTGTCCTCTAATACATTCACCATATCATCAAAAATTTCCTTTCCGCTTAATCCTTTCTAATATGAATATTCAATGGCTGTACGATTTTTCAAGTTTTCTTGCCTGAAGCAAGCTATTTGACAGGTCGGTTTGGAGTGTATGGTATGTTCAGATCAAAGATGGATGCTTTCAACGACGACATGTTTTTGCTGCTACCAATGTCATCTATGTGTCAGACCACGAACTTTCTGAATGACCTGGTACAAGCTAATTACTTATGGATTGGTGAGGTAATGAAATATTGTGTGATAATACATCAATCTCTAGTCAAAATATCAAATGGCCAGAATGAAAAGTCCAGCAAGAGCGGCACAGAACGTGTTCAACAAAGCTTAAAAACGTTCTTGAACGAACTCAATCATCAACTCGCACAACAAAGAGTAAATGAACGAAGTGGAAATTTTCTGACGGCCGTACGAATGCTCGGAACAGTTTCGAGAGCGTTAACACGAACGGTGTCTACGAAACCTGGAAACACACTTCGCGTTTCCAATTGTTGCACGAGCGAACGGCGAAATAAAAAGACGAGTATAAATACTCGTGCAATCCTTGAAAGGGAACCGAAACATTAAACTGGTTCGCGGAGATCAAAACCGTGGATCTCGATGGCGTAAAACGAGTGTAGCGAGTGCAGAGGAGAGGGATAAAGAGAGAAGCAGACGAAGAGAGAGAGAAAAAAAAGAAATATTTCTTCTCAAAGCACGGTTAGGCAAGATTCACGAGTCGGCTGGTAGCGAAATGACTGGAAGCGCGCGGTAAGCAACCGCGATTCTCGTTTTATTTCAACCGCGAAACGAAATGCGGAAAGAAAACCGGGTGGGTAAGTCTCGAGAGCCATAAGCGCGCGAAACGTTGCTCTTTTTTCGGTCGGAATTCAGTGGCAATTGAGAGTCCCGTCTCGGCGAGACGAAAAACGCGGGGGTAGCTGAACGAGCAGAGCGAACCGAGAGGACGAGGCGATAGGAGATCATTGCCATTTAAAATCCACCTTCGAGAGATAATGGGAGCTGACCTGAAAACGACACTCCGGTGTTTCCTCGTGCGTGCGCTCGGCAAACTTGTTCGACGCTGGCAACGCGGCTCGAAACGAACCTCGTGTGCACTGCCACCGGGAAATCTGACTTTAAACCCTTCCCACCCGACAGAGCCGGCCGGCTATTGCTTCATTTTCAATCTCTATGCCACTGTCACTAGCACTATCTGTAACACTACAGTAAAGTCCCTCCACTATGCCAAAGAATTGTAAATCAAATCTTTAAATGGCAATATACATTACAAAGTTAATGAATTGGTAATTAGTAGTGCAATTTAAAACAGTAAAAACATTAGAAGAATTTCAAAATTCTGTTATGTTAGCTTCAATCTATTAACACTAAACTAAACCTAACACGGTTAAATGACCGGTTTTATGCTTTCCAATTATTGAAATATATTGGAAATTATTGAAAATAATGGAATAAATTTCCTGGTCCAAGCATCTAGTATCAGAGGTGGGCATTATTTGGAGAAACAAATATTTGAAATAGTATTTAATATTTTAGACTTTATTTTGCTGAAAGAAAATAGTATTTTAGATAAGATATACAATTTCGAAAATGAAATATTTCTATTTTAACAATCTGAACCTCAAAATAAAATATTTCTATTTCAACAATTTGATCCAGAAAATAAAATATTGTACATTTTGCATTCTTATAATACTCTGAGAAACCGCATAAACATACAGTCAATCTTATCAGTTAACGAGCAGTCGGTTAACGTTGTTGTCAAACGATGTTATTAAATAAATAAAGTCATTGCGGTCAAAGTCCCGGAGAAGTGGGGGTATTCCACGGGTATTCCTTGAGAATGCCGCCGATCGAGGAACTTCTGGACCTGCCTGGGTTAGGGAAAATAACACTCGTTAGCTTACTCCACGTGGTACGCGGCAGCGTTAGTGGGAATAGTGGGGGAAGCAAAGGCGGGCTCCGGAGCACAGTTGGCCGAGGGACGGTAGGGTAACTCGCAGATGGCAACCCTGCTCCTGACACTAGGCTGCAGATCCCACTCTTGCGCTTAGGTTCTGGCGGGAACGATCGTCGTAGGAGTCGGCGTCACCACATCGCTCTATTACAGTCGCACTCAAGACGCCCGTTTGCTGTCTTCGTCAAGCGATTCGGCCAATCGCGGCGACGTGTAGCGCGGAGTGGGGATACCACGTGGTTCCTATGAGTACCTCTGTGTCAACTCTCGATGGACGGACAGTACATGTGACACGTATTACCTCACAACTGATCAGTCACATACCCCCGTCGCATATGTCCCGTCAGGATCGAAAGTGTTCATAGAGATTACACAAGAGCAAGGATTGCTACTGCGCCTCTGTAACTAGCGGCAGCACTGTCATTGTTGCATATTTACGAAACTCGACGTCGTCTCCTGTCGTTCGGTCGGAGCGTAAAAGAAGAAGATTGTAAATGTTGATGTCGGATTGGTAAATAAAAGCAGAGCGCGAGAGAAACAGTGGGAGTACGTCATCGGATTGCAACGTACACGAGACACTAAAGCCCGATACGAAATCCCGGCGCTGAAAGGGTCTTGCTCGAAATCTTTTTCGGGGGCGTTCCGACTGCTAGAGCTTACAAACCTAAGCAGAGGTTACGAGGGTTGAACCGTACAAGGGTTAACCCAGCGGAGTGGATCCGGTTTACGATTCCTTCCAGCTCAGTACTTCCATCGGGAGGGGAAGGGTTTGGGGTGCTAAGGCAATCGGCGGCGTCTTTTCTTCTGGATTAGAAATCAGGGTTCCGCGAGAACCCAATAAATAGAAGATGGCAGATAAACTTTCGGAGGGAGGGGGGAGGAGCTGAAACGTCAAAGCTGAAACTTCCAACTGCGAGCTGTTCGTTCAGCACTACCGTGTGTACAATGCTTTACGATGGCACTTTTCAAGTTACTGCCGACGTGAGCTTTGTTTACCTTCGGAAAGGGTCTAAAAGAACGTTTTCGGCAGCTGCTGAATTTGAAGGGAACGTGCAGAAACACAATGCTGCACGCTGCCGACAAGAACCTACGTGACGGGAAAATATCCTCGACTGAAATTTACAAAGAATGAAAAGAATGCCGATCGAGCTATCGCTTCGTCTCCATGCACAGGATATTACACATTCCAGTTGTTACAGATTGTGAAAGGTATCTCTGAAGTCTCATATACATCTTCAAATGATTGATACGCTGTACAGTAGAACCTCGACTATCCAAACAAATCAAGAGGAAATAAGTGTTCGGATAACAGAATTGTTTCTTTGTTACAGTACTAGACTAAATTCTTAGCAAGTTTGTGTAGTATATAAGTTGTTTAAAAACTGAATTATTTACACGTGGAATGTGTTCAGACAATAAAGTGTTCATATATTGTATTTTGTCGTGAATGAACTATTTTGTTATTTTTATAGGAACTTAAATTTCTATTTTAAAAAAATATATTACGTTTATACAGGGTGTCGCAAAATATGGAAAACCTTGGAAGGAATCAGTTGGAAAGTTATTTTAAATGACTTCAGAATCCACTTAGATTTTCCTAAATTGTTGGGACACTCTATATACTGTCCCAATTGTATCAAAATTTTATTTACGAGAATGTTATAATTAGGCTGCACGGTTCTTTATGCATTTATAACTTATAAAAGTTTAAAAAAAAATGCTGGAGTATTAAATTCAACAGAATGTAGCACGATTTTTGGCTGCTCTTTATTTTACCGGACTCAAAATTTGTGCGTTTCTCCTATAAAGTATGTACTCCAGTAGATCTGTACTTGGGGCGGCTGCACATCGAAGTTTCGATCCTGTAGGTTCGATCCAATGGTTCAGGAGTTCTGCTTGCTTAAAGTTGAGCACTCTGCAGTGTTTTTGACAGGTAAGGGCACCGCCATATTGGTTTGTAGTGACGGTCGCACTAAGCTTACAGAGTTAGTTAGTATTAGGCCGGGCCGGGGGGGGGGGGGGCAAAGTAAGTGGCTCGCGGTCGTCACTATAAACCACTATGGCGGAACCCTTACCTGTCAAAAATGGTCCACATTAAGCGACCATAACTTTTGAACCATTGATCCTACAGGATCGAAACTTCGATCTGCATCCGCGCCGGGTAGAAATGTACTGGATCATATACCAAATACATCATAATTTGTAGGAGACAGGTACTAATTTTGAGTCCGTAAAGTAGTGTTTACCCCGATTTTTATTTATTTTTGATCTACAAATGCTATTACTAATGAAAATAGAATTTTATTCAGCACCACTTTCTTAAAATTTGTCTAGTTATAATTTATCGTAAATCTAATATGTATCGAGATCTTTTTATATCGATAATTTCGACCAGTATTCGTAACAACACTATAAATCTTATTTTCATGTTGTAAGCAGCGTATTTATTATACGTTTAGAAAGAATTTCCCGTCATAAAATGTTCTTAACATATTTTATTTTCCCTCGGAGTTATTAGTAATATTTGCGAAAAAAAGTTCGCGTGAGCGCACTGAAATACCGCTTAATTGTCTAAAATTTGCACGTAAATGATTATATTACGATGCAAGATAATACAGTGAACGTGGCATGGGAAACGTCCGGCGAAAGTCCCACGTTGATTAGGGTATAGATAATACTTTAACATAAAGTTTCTACAGCAACGCGTGTTCAGGTTAATATCGACTTATCTCGGCCATTGTATCGAGGTAATAACAATCAGCTGTCTATAGTATGTATATCGTGAGGTGAAATTCCGGAGCTGATTCTACCCTGAGTAACTTTGTCGGTACATGGTGCGCGAATTAATAATATTCAGAGATTAATACTGTCTTCTTTAAAAACTCTACACAATGGGAATCAATCGTTGCCTCTTGTTAGATTCATTTCCGTAAACGTGAGTAAATAACAAGTGTTTATTTTCAGCGAACTTGAATCTCAAATTTCAATGCGAGAGCAATTCTATTGTGCGTGCTTGCGGTGCCACTCAGCGGTCTCGCTCGTTAGACGACGCACGATGCTGATTACATTAAATCGCTGAACTTTAAACACGCATAACTTTTGAATCAGTGAACTCCTAACGTTAACACTTGGATTTTTCGCATTTTCTCGTCAAAATCCACAGGATTATATTTAAAAGGTCCACAATTTGTGGTCCCGTAAGGTGAAGTTTAACCTTTTATTACATTGTATTTCAAAGAACATATGTGTACGATTAGTGTCGCTAATCGACTGCGTTATTTACACGACCTTAACCAAATAAAATAAAAAAGTATACAGTGATGAACACGGTATTGGCACAGTACCAAATTCCATTAGACCCCGATTAGACGGCTAATCGTTATGCATTTATGAAGAAATTGGTTGGGACAAATATAAAACAAAAAAAGATTTTAAGAGTTCAAGAATGTTATATTGTTGCTTTTAATATAATAAAGTCGTTAAGGGATGAAATCAATTTTTATGTTATTCCTGCTTCCCACAATCAATGCAAAACATTTTTATTTTGCATAAAGATCCGCAGTGTACTTATAACTAATCAAATCATTTAATCCATGTTTAATTGACTTTATAGTGTATTTATTAGCAGATTGCTGATCATTATGCAAAATAAAAATTTTGTCGTCGATTGCAAGAAATAGAAACCAAGTAAAATGTTCCTTCTTCCATTAATAATTTTAATAGATGAGACATATTGACATCTTCAATTTTCAAAATTATCCTACAATTTTGAATTTCATCCCCTGAATTTTGCTATAAATCCATAGAGATCCGTAGTCTACTCACAAGTCATAAAATTCGACTATGCATGGCGAGGTATTCGCCAAACAATCATTGCAAACTTGTTTTGTTTTAGAAATGAAGGTGACCTTCGATCTTTTAGATGGAATACTATGTATTGTTTTAGAAATAAAGGTGACCTTCAACATTCTCAATGGAATACTATATACGTTTTCATTCAAACGAGCAAACATTTTTGTCGATACTTTTCTAAGACGATTGTGATAGACTATTGATCGCATATTCTGTATTTTGTAGACACGGCTCTGTATCGGTCTACAAATAAACAAGGTAGGTATTGTACAGGGTGTAAAGAAATATTCGGTCTTGGCTGCCATAGGCGTATTCCACATCTTCGGATCGATGAAGGTCGGTAAAAAACAGCTGCCGCAAAATTGTCCTTGGCCTTGATTGCAGAGTCAAATTTGTTTTCTATTGCATTGTACTCTATGCATCGTGGGGATAAAAGTAGAATACAATCCAATCAAAACGAAATTGACCGTGAAATTCAAGGTCAAGAATAATTTTGCGACACCATTTTAATTACAGACCTTCATCAATCAGAAGATGTAGAATACTAAATAAAGATATGTACATGCTAAATCGGTCGATGTCAGCAATTATTTCAATAGTGGCAAGTGTTCATGGAATCTGGCATTGCGCCAATATCTTTGCCCGCCACTGTAAACACTTCGATGGCGCGGGTTCACTCGCGTGTATCTCGGAGTCCGCGGCTAGGCAATGTTAACGTTGACGCATGTTTTCTTGATACGTACCTGCAGCGATTGGGGCCAGATGCACGTGTGGTTCAGTTTGTCCCCTGCAAGCGATGACGGATCGTAGGAGCTGCACCTGCCGGTGCCATTCGCGCCAGCCCGACCATATTGAGCAAGAGCGACGGTGATAGTCGTGCCTGGTGGACATTTCAGTGTCATCAACTCCTCGTCGCAGGCTGCGCGCTGGTAGGTCTTCAGAGTGCCTGATAACAAGGCTGTCGTTTCAATACCGTGCCCGCAGAACATAAAATCCGATCGTGGTGTGCGAGCGATTAACAACGCCGGAATTCAAACAGTGAAATTCAGACGGAAATTCGCTCGACCACGCCGACAAAGGTCATATTAATATTCAATATGTAATAAATGGAGGAGAAAAAGATTGGAGAGGGAATGGAGTAAAGGTATCGGAAAATAATGACCCCGGATGTAACAAATGCTCGTCAAAAATATAAATAAGCGATTCAAGAACGATTTCGATATGATCGCCAGTAAGAAAATTAAACGGTGGATCCAAGAATCCCGAAAGAATAGAGTCAGCATCGCGTAACAATAAAGCGAGTGAGATCGTTGCAAAAGCGAGAATGGGGGTGGATAAAAGCGGCGGAAAAGGAGTACGATTGAAAGAGACGTTGGAAAAAGTGGGGCGGGAATGGACGAGGGAGGAAGGAAAAATACACGGTACGCGGTGGATCGATCGATGGCCCGTAGCGGTGATCAGTTCCGAGGGATTCGGGGTAATTAACGAGTGGCTCAATCGGGGATCGTCCGAGCGGAGCGACGTATCGATGACGCCCGGCCCGCGAAAGCGGTGTCGTTTCGTTTACACGCGGTATACAAGCCGACCGAACCGGATAGGAGAGGGCCCAGGCCGACGTCGATCGGGGCCACCCGGTTGCGGAATTCGGGATGGCGAGTTTGCACGCGGAACCGCAGACGTTGCAGCATTTCATTCGGGAATCCACGGGTTCGACGGTAAGAACGAATACGACGAAACCGTTCGACGATGGTAATCGCCGCAATTCCACGCCACAATGCCGGAGCATCGGACCCCCCGACATCGTTTGTCACGCGAACCGGTCACGATTAATTTTCACCCGTGCCCACCAGCACGCGGCCGCGCGTCCGGTTTCCAGTTTTTCGGATCAGTTCCGGTATCAGGGTTTTCGCGAATTTAAATGTTTGGGTAGGCGAGAGCCATGGGAACGCAGAGAGTTTTTTGCGAATTGAAAAACCCGGGGATAGAGGGAGCGCGTCGCGTCGTCGTTGCGTGAAAACCGATTGTTCGCGAGCAGTTTGTATATACATAGAGCGAAGGAATCAGGGAAAATATGAAAACAATTCGAAGAAACGATAGGAGATTTTCGGGATCAAGTTGTCACAGAAAGAAATAGTTTATATCGGATATGAAGAATTAGAAGAAAGTATTGAAAATGTGAGGAACAACAGCAGAGTTAGTGGTTGATCCAAAAATATTGCAGTGCACAGTGTTAGCAAACAATACGAATTGAACAATTAGCAATACAGGAACAATAGAATAGAAAATAATAGCGGAACGTTGAACGAATTATTAGATAATGTTGGAGGAAGAAACCGTGCAGTTAGGCCATTGACCCAGCAAGGCGTTTAGCAAAATATTAGTGTATCAATGCGGTCGCCATTGACCGTGGTTTGTTCGAATGTCAGACGTGGTTACCATCACCGTGATTTATTAACGTGTCATTGTTGTCGCCGTCACCACGGTGTACCAGGCATTGTGGTCGCCATCGCCGCGACACATCGTCGCGTTATCGTGGTCACCGTCACCAGAGTTAATCAGCGTGTCGTTGGTACCGTGCGGATTGTTAGGGTATCGTTGTTGTAATCGTTGTTCCCACCGTCAGGGTAGTTGACGAAATGGCGCATTGTTAACGCGTGGGTCCAAGGAGGAGGAACATGAAAAAGAAAGCAGATCAGCGTCTGTTAGCAAAAAATACCGTTGCTAGGAAAACATTTGCTGTGTGAAAATTACATGTACATTCATTTCGATCAACATCCACATGGCTAACAAATTCGGTAGCTCATTCGTATGAATGGTATATACTACTACTAGAATGGTATATTCTGGTGTATACCACAATATACTAGAGCATAGGTTCTTAAACTGTGGTCCGCGGACCACTGGGGACAGCCTTTACCGGCGGTCCGCTA
This sequence comes from Lasioglossum malachurum, assembly GCA_028455605.1. NCBI lineage: Eukaryota > Metazoa > Arthropoda > Insecta > Hymenoptera > Halictidae > Lasioglossum > Lasioglossum malachurum. The sequence continues at coordinate 17,157,690 of CM052313.1, read as the reverse complement.
AATAAAACAAGACCATTTATCAAAATAACCAGCGATACATTTTTACCAATATTTATTACAACGCAGTGCCTATAAGATTGTTGAACCAGAAATTAATCCTCAAGAATGACGTGAAATGCCTAGGGCTGGGATGGGGTCCTAAAAAAAATGTTGTTCATAAGGGGAGCTTCGGGCTACATAAGTTTCAGAACCCCTGTACTGAGTATAGTAGATTATACCAGAATATATAGTTAATGTCAATATTTATTAGTGTAATATCGTCGTGGGTCAGAAATGATCCAAGCACAGACCTAGTACTCGCAGGAGTCCGAGCGCTAACTTTGTGATAGTCCGGCTACTTAAAGGGGTAGACTCGTTTCTAGGATTGCGAGGGTGCGGGATGCGCCTTCTCATTTCTCGATAATGCATTCGATGGGGTTTTTCAGTAGTCAGAAAATAAATCTAGGCCGCAATCGCCCTCAAAAGTCCTAGTTTTACGTTTACGAGGCGTAATTTGTACTATTCGACAGCAAGTATTTAGCTGTCGCAGCGTTATAAAAATAGCCAAATGTGCTTCATGCTTCCGAATAATGCAAATTATGCCTGGTAAAGGTAAAAATAGGACTCTGGAGGGCGATTGCGGCCTAGGACGGTCTTTTATCTAGCGCTTTTGACTATGTTAAGAGCCGAGGGCTGGCGGATAGACGTGGCCGAGGTTTGTTCGTGTGAACGGGATTGTCGTGAACTAGCCTGTGCCTGTTTCATCACCAGGTGTCACAGGATAGGTTTTCGTGGATTTGCCGATGTCTGTTTCACCACCGGGTCGCCACTAGATGGAAGGTTGTGAACTAGCTGATGCCTGTTTCATCACCGGGTGTCACAGGATTTCGGAAAGGGTAAGGTATTGGGAAGATCAGCTCTCGTAACTCTATAAAGAATTATTGATACACCTCGAGCGGTAAAGGTTTATCGATAAAGGATGTAAGAATGATATTAAAGACTCTGAAATATCTAATAGCAAGAGTACAATATATTCGATAATTAATTTCATGGAAGTACACTTGTAATTTGTAGTACGATTCGCGGAAGCTAATTCCCCAGCTCCCGGTTTTAACGCACTGAGAAATGCGGAAGTAAATTAGATGACTTGCTTTAAGAACAGCGTTTCGAAACTTCTTTCAGGATAATACGATCGAATGGGAATAAAGACCCTATCTCACTCTTGTGAGTGAGCGTACAGATTCGTGTTCAGTCTTTAACTAAGCCTGCGATGGCCAAGCTCGAGCCCTTTATATAGTAGTAAACTTGCTCAGAAAATGGTAGTGGGGTAAATGGAAATTTCGAAGATATCTCTATGTTTTCCAGATGTATGGACTTTCCCATAAGGGGAAAGCTGTTTATTTGGGCATGCGAGCTGGATCTCCTGCATGATCACGTAGGCAAAGCCTCCGTACGTAACAACTATCTGGCAACGAGTCTACCCACTTAACACGGTCCGTGACGAGTTTTTTCTCCTCGACTTTTCATTCAGACTATTTAATGTTGTAATTAAAGAGACTGACATATTATTGTAAGCTATTTGACTATATGATTGATCGATAGGTGCGTGGAAGTTTTTTGGCCGACTGTGCCAGTTCGCTGCCGTGTAATCGATGAGTCGAGTTCAGCGTTCTGTAAACGAAGAAAGGGGATTTCTGACGGTAAAATCCGGAAACGATATCAAAAGATTTTTCGATTGCCTAACGGATCGCTCGCAGACCGCATGAAAGGGAGAAGGGGCGCGTGAAATACCCAAGGTTCCCGAGCATGTAGGACGATCCGATGGATCGGGGTCGAAGTAGCGAAGTCGATAATTCACCCGACCAGACAAGTGCTCTTGAAGGAACATCTGCCTGACACCGGGATCTTTCCGAGTCCGTTGCTCTGCCTCCCACATTCGCGAAACGCTGGCAAAGCTGCGGTGGAGCGTACTGCCGCCGCCTGTTAGCTGCCATTTGTGTCTCCGCGGAATCGTAATTTCGTTCTCATCGGAGAAAAGTAAATTTCCCTGTTACTCCCGGTCTAATCGATCTGCCATTCGAATTAATTAAACAGCATCTTCGTCTTTTCCACAGTAACCTTTCGCACTCGAATGGCAGCTCTAGTGCGCCACTAAATATAGTGTCGTAAAGGTTGAGACTAAGACACGTTTTGTTTTTGGCTATGAAACTTCATAGTCTCAGAGTTACGCAAAAAATTTATAAAATTCCTATAGGAGTACATGTTTCAGTCCTAGACAACGGATTTTACCAGGTGTAATTTAAAACAGTAAATACATTAGAAGCATTTAATACCACAGTCCCTTACTACTATTTGAAACAAATCTTACATTCTATCATGTTTTTATCTAAGGAATTGTGAAACATTTTAACTGGGAATGTCGAGTTAATTCGTCATTCAAGTATACTGTCACCCTACATAAATTTTTCATTCTTTTTTTAGAGACGACGAATAATTTTACTGTACTGTAAATTGTAATTATTGAAAAGATCCTGAGTTTTCTTCGACGACCTCTGTTTAATTATAAATTCGGACTTTCGAAATGGAAACGCGATTTCCAGGAAACAGAACATAAATAACGCTTGTAATTACAGTACGAATTTATTAAATGTTTACAATTTAGAATTGACATGCATCGGTAAACGTTGTTTCAATTATGATAATCGAATTGAGGATATGTGCTTGAATTTCAGTGTAATGAAATTGTTCGAATTAATGCTGAGATATGCTTGAGTGAGCTTCGGATAACAAGCGCCCAATTCAATACTTTTGTTGTTTATTGTATATTTCTGTGTGTACTTCCAATTTTTATGGTTGCCTGCAGGAGTGAATTCTCGAACAGCGAATACATGCTCTGTTTACTGGAGCATTTATCTCGTGTTTCCAGTTGGTATTACCGACGTAATTCTGCTTATTTTCCGACAGTAATTCTGGGTAATATGATAAGACAACACAAATCATAATACTGTCAATCTTTTTCAACAATAACGGATGTAGTCGAGGTTTGAAATGAGAAATATTTAATACGTATATCTTTCTATTGATCGATATTTATAACCACGGGGTAAAGCAGTCCACAGGTAAACTTTGCTTCACCGGACTCAAAATTTGTGCCTTTCTCCTATAAATTATGATGTATTTGGTACGTACTCCAGTAGATTTGTAGATCGATGTAGTAGATCGAAGATTTTAGTGACATTTTACCAAGAAATGACCTTTCTCATATCGATGTCTAATCAATTGGTATTGTCTTTAGAATATCCTCAAAAATGGAAGCATTAAACAAAATAAATGAAAATTATAGTTGTACCGAACATTCAAAGTTGAACATTTTAGAATCTGCGATCGATACCGGGAAAATGTCCTTTCTTTTTCGCGATATTTTGACGATCCGGTTTATTCTATCATCCCCACTTTTTTTCTACAGTAAACAGCATCATTATACATTAAGAAATTATAATTGCAGTAACAGTTATCATATGCAATGTATTTAAAATGTAATGTCGAATATAGGACAAAAAATTCTCAAAATTTTTATAATTGACAAGGAATATCTTTTGACGCCTATGGGAACACACGTTGGGATCAACCACAATATGTTCATGACACTTTCCTTTACATAATGTATAAAAATCACGTCCACCTTCTCTCGTCCACCCTTCTGGAGGAGAGAGAGAGAGAGAGAGAGAGAGAGAGAGAGAGAGAGAGAGAAAGAGAGAGAGAGTTATTACCCTTTAAAGTTAGTAATGTCCTTTTATTTCACATGCGTTTGATATCCACCATCAGTACTCTGCGGAATATTAAGAAATTTTTCTACTGACAAGTTCAATGAAAGAAGTATTGTACGTTGTTTATTTATTTATTGTTATAAAGTTTTGAAATTATGTAAAACTGAAAATTTTAAGAACAGCAACAAATAAAAGTATTCTTCATACTTTACATTCTATTACAATATTATCGTCTGACCCACGTTTATCAACATTGAAATTAATATCATATAAAAAGAAAAAAAATTATTAGATGCTGAAGCTATGCAGTAATTTAATAAGTACTGCATAAGTGTACGCCTATAGATACATCAAGTTTGGCAGGTAAAGTTATTGTACTCTAACATTTCTGAAAAGAATGCTTGTTCTTTGACACCTTCAGGTGTTTTTTCACTCGAGTGTCAAGTGTTAAAACAAAGGAATAACAGAATAGCATTCAGTTGGAATAGAACCATTGTGTTGAGAATAAACTTTTGATTTATTTTCTTACATTTGTCTCAACCAATTATATTTAGAAAATGACAGAAACTAATTAAATAAACATAAACAAAATGTATTATATAATAAAAATAACTATTTTCGATGCGATGTTAAATCACACTACCGAAACAAAATTTTTTTATATATGTGTGTTATATTAAAAAAGATAGAATTTTTACTTATAGAAGTTATACTAAAATGTCACTAAAATCTTCGATCCAGCCCACTGTGCGCCGGTCCTTGCCGCCCCCGACCTAATCACCAACCAACTAATTAATTATTCTGCTCGGTAAGCGGCGCTCGACCGTCACTACAAAAAACACTGCAGATTGCTCAACTTTAAGCAAGCATAACTCCTGAACCATTGATCCTACAGGATCGAAACTTCGATCTGCAGGCGCCCGGGTAGAAATCCACTGGATTACCTACCAAATACATCATAATTTACAGGGGAAAGGCACAAATTTTGAGTCGTGTGAAGTAAAGAAGCAGCCCAGTCCTGAAAAGTGGGTTTACAAATCATATTTTGGTCGTTTATTTTGTTCAGCTAGGCTAGATCGTTGAAAAAGACTACTCTATACGGAGCCCGGAGATTTGTTTGAAAACCCGGAATCTCCTGGCGGAAAACCGGAGAGGTGGCAACCCTGGTTCCGGTCCGAACGAATGTGCTCTGCGTATCTTCTCCCGCGGTCGATCTTCCCGTGGACGGGCTTGCTTGCAAAGAGCGCGTGGAGTTAATGAGACGGAAGAACGAGCGGCGCGATATTGCAAGTTTGAGAAATGGCCTCATAAAGGCGTTACAGCACCGCTGAAACTCGAGGTGAAGGGTAGAAAGGATTGAAATGTTGGCGGGCGCCACGCCGCGCGCTGCACGCCGCGACAAAAAAGCGCTGTCATGAGCTCTCCGGATGTACGATCGCGCCGCGCGTAATTACGCGCCGGTAATCTCGGGACAATGGTTCCGCCGCGTTTTATAACCGGTATTAAAAAACACACACACACACAGAAAAAACGTAACGAAGTGACGGAACTCTCATTGGATTGGGATTTATCGGTTTGCTGCTCCGACGGCTGCAAATAATGCCGCTCCGTGTAATGTTTTCCGTGTTGTCGTAACAACACTCGGACCGGATAGTTGACATTTTACTTCCGATAAAGTCTCGTTATATTAAATTCGCATCAACAGACGGGTAGATGAGGGAAATTTACTCATGAAACCACACTTCAATTTTTTAACTTCAGAATAAATTATTGGATATTGGTCCGACGTTTTTCTCCATTTCCTCGAAAGCCGTTTAGTTTACGAAAAATAGTAATAGAACATAAAATACGTAGCCTGTTCAAATCTACAGGTTTTGTTTAACATTTTTTTCAACGCGGTATATAATTTAGAAGATATGCAAGAAAACAATGTTTAATGTTTAATTCATTTGGGGTACTTTTTCCTGTTATCTGTGAGCACTGAAACTGTGCACAGATGTTTCTTTAATTGTTTGGAACCAGAACTGGGGAAAATAGTATTTTAAATAGTAAATAGTAAATAATCCCATTTATTTTACAGTATCTGTACATCTTTGAAAATAAAATATTTTAGTTGATGCAGTAATTTTTGAAAATAAAATATTTTATTTGATGCAGTAAAAAATTTTTCAAAATAAAATATTTTTTTGGTGGTCATTTTTCAAAATAGTATTTGAAAATAGTATTTTATTTTAAGAATATTGAAAATATTTGGATAATAATAATATATAATAATAATAATATATTATTATTAGATAATAATAATTCCTGGTGATAAGATACACTGTATGTTTATCAACAAACCTCAGAGTAAAAGTGAAGTTGAAAATATTTCTCTAAATATCAAAAAAGTAAAACGAAAATGTGGCAAATGATATAGTTTCTTATATTAAGTACCATTTCTTCTTTAAATTATTGCTAAAATAAGAAATATTAAATAACTAATGCGATTTCTGAAAGTATTAGGTATAACGACGCAAAAAAATAAAATATTCTATTTTGTGTTTCAGATTATTAAAATAGAAATATTTTATTTCGAGGTTCAGATTGTTCAAATAGAAATATTTTATATATATATTTCGAGGTTCAGATTGTTCAAATAAAATACTATTTTCTTTAAGCAAAATAAAATCTAGAATATTAAATAATATTTCAAATATTTTTTCCACGAAATAATGCCCACCTCTGTTTGGAACAACCTAGGGGGCTGCCGTAAAAGAAATTCAAAAGTCGAAAACAAGAGCTACCATAAAAGAAAGAAGGGTAGACTGGAATGGTTTTCGGATTTTAATTTCTCTGGAAATATGGTGCAAGTGGTGGTACGGTTTTAAAAAGCGTAATTATTCAAGGAGAATGGGGAACGATACCGCAGCATCGATCCTCGCGTGGGTACCGAGCTTCATTCATTTTTATGGCTGACAGCTATAGCGTTGAAGTTCTCGGAATATACAAATATGCCACCGTCTAGTGGACAGCGAGACAGATCGGCAAGCATCGTGATGGAGTCAAGGGGGGTGTATAGTCGATAAGCGAGGAGTGGTGGACGACAGCTCGAGCATCAAGTTGCTGGAGAGGATAAAGCCATGCACCAACTCCCAAAGGCCGGAACTAGCAAGGGATGTTACTCGAGTGGACCACTTCGATTTCCAGAAAACTTACGTGTATCACGCCGTTTTGTAAATCGTGTGGATTCTCTTTCGTATTTTTGGGGAAACGAAATACAAAAATTCCTTCAACATCCGGAAATGGAGGTCCCTGAGATTATCTGAAGCAACATTTTCCTTTGCAAAAATTGCGTCCGCGACTTCGTTAAGAAGATATTAACGAAAAACACGACCGTGCCAACACGAGTTTAGCTCGCGCTCTAATTATGTAAATATGGTCTTAAATATGGTCCTTAAATATGGTCCGTGTTTTTCGTTAATAACTCCTTAACAAAACCGCGGACGCAATTTTTGCAAAGGAAAATGTTGCTTCAATGTTCTGAGATCATTCTCAGGAACCTCCTGTATACCGGGTATTTCACCTAACTTGACCACCTTAAATATTTTTGTTGTTTTTAAAGATACGTTAAATGTTTGAAGGACAAAGTTGAATGGTAAAATTAGGGCTCATACGATACTAAAAAATTTTTGTTTTTATGTAATTTTTTTTAGAGATATGACAGTCACCTTCATTTCTTTAAATGGAATGTCCAATTTTTTATACCATAAATCGATAGAGTATCAAATTTCGAGTATAAAAATGTTGATCTTCATATGTCCTAAACCTAATAGTTAACGAGATATTATCCAAAACAGAAAAAAAATTGTTTCGATAAAATCTCGTTAACTATCAGATTTAAGACATATGAAGGTTAACACTTTTATACTCAGAATTTGATACTCTATCGATCTATGGTATAAAAAAGTACATTCCATTAAAAAAAAATGAAGGTGACCTTCATATCTCTAAAAAAAATTACATAAAAACAAAAATTTTTTTTGTATCGTATGAGCCCCATTTTATCATTCAACTTTGTTCTTCAGACATTTGACGTATCTTTAAAAGCAACAAAGATATTTAAGGTGATCAAGTTAGGTGAAATACTCTGTACATGTGAAAACTTCAGGACCAAAATTTCAGTTTATATGCAGACTGCGGATCTCCGACGTCAAGTATGACTCGACAAAGAAGTGCAAAGAGTTAACATATAACCATTGAATGTTATTCTCAAGTCGGACAAGAACTTATGCAATCGTCTAATATAATACGGAGAAATACTACGAAGTTAATTTAAAAAAAAAGCTTTTATTATATAAATCATATAGATCGAATTGTCATGGCTATTTCGCTCCGACGTAGCCAATAGAAATGAATAATTCAGCTGAATGCAAGGTGAAATGAAAAAGCTTTAATCTGTTTCATGGGTTTGCGGTCGAAGATTACATTCGCCAGAAAAAAAGTGGATAAAGGTGGGTCTTCTCGAAATAGCCACCATTTTATATCGCCAGTATAGGACCTATTCGGTCGTAGAATAAATTCCTGTGGTTTCGTATGTATCCTTATACGTACGTGAACGGGTTTCCGAAGCACATTCGATACGGCAGCACTACCACTTTCAGCTTTTTATAACAAGCGTTTGAAAATTAATGATTCTGTTCAGCTTCGTTTCGAAAACAGCGCAGTATATTTTCCTTTCGTGCTTACCTTCCCCTTGAAATAAAAGTTTCCTAGAATATGTAACACCGGAGAGGAAAGCTGCTTGATTTGTTGCAATATAATTTGCAATAGCAACTTGAACACCTGATTTATTATAATTTAAAACTACATAAATCCTTAGCACTCGAGTGCTGACTCTGAGGCATCATTAGATATTGCTACATCAGTAATGTAAAATAATTGTTACGCTATTAAATTATTTTATATCAAATAAATAACTAAACATTTAAGAAATGCACGAGTAAATTGCATCAGGTTAATATGCATAAAATGACAAAAAAAAATATGTAGAATGAAAATATTCTAGGTCAGAAGAAATGTAATAACGTGGACAATAACTGATATAATAGGAATAAATGTTTAAAAACAATAAAAAAAAATGTGTTTGGTCAACTCGTATAAATTATATACGCTCCGAAAATTTCATTGAAATTGGTTAATTGGTTTACGAGAGTTATAAACGATCAAAAGTGGCAAAAATTTCAATTTTTCAAGATTTTCTGCCTTTTCACCACTTTTGATCGTTCATAACTCGTGAACCAATTAACCAATTTCAATGAAATTGTCGAAGCGTATATAATTTATACAAGGTGACCAAACACATCTTTTAAATTTTCGTTATTAGCTCAGCTAAAAAAGTCGTAAAAATCAATTTTTACTATTGTTTTACAGAATTCCGACCAAATGCATTTTTTCAACATATTTTTTAGACGTAATTTACTAAACTAATTCTTCTAGCCTTACAGAGAAATTGAAGTTGTTTGGTCCATTCATAAAAAAGTTATTCTGATTTAAAGCGTGTGTGATCAGTTTTGCTCGTACCTGCATTCCTAACATATAAATTCTGCTCATTAGTAGATCTCGGCGATTAACGCGAATTCCCGTTTTAAAAAGAAGATGGCGAAAACAGAAATTAGTCGGAAGCATATTTTTCAGAGGGAAAATGTTAAATCCGTATGTAGGTTTAATTAATTCCGTATTTTACTGAACTTCGCAGACTTCCGTTGGATCGAAACGTAATAAGGCACCGTGTAGAAATGGTAGACTTCCGAATCGTACATACGAACGTATGCACAATTGTGAAATCGTGCATCGATTTTCGTTCGATGCTGATACACGTGAATTTTGAGAAGCCTTTGGGCAAGCGATTGCCTCGGACAAAAATATATTACATCGTGCGGCCATTGTACCAGAAACGTAGGGACATTTCAAGGATTCGAATTCGCCACAGTATTAGGGTGCTTGACTGCAGTCGATGCGCTGCAACGTAATCTGTAGACTGCGGATTTTAAAAAAGTTTACAAGTGAAGAGAATTTACAAACACCAGTGTTTTATTTTCAGTCCGCTAGAATTATTAAACAAGGAAAGAACTTTCTCGTCGACTTCTGTTTCTTAAAATTGTGAAAAAGTGAAACAGTGAAAACATTAAAAGAATTTAAAAATACTGTTATATTATTTTCGACCTAAATAAACATACTAAGAAAGAAAATTAATTTCTATTTCACTCCAGTTGATTGCAAATCAAGTAGAAAATTTTTATTTTGCATAAAAATCCGCTGTCTATTAATTAGCAATGGTGTGAAATTTGTTGTTTGTAAGCTCTCAGTATTTATAATAAATCCTTTTTATTCTGTGTCCAGTTTGTTGTCTTTAATCACTTTAATGCGTTAATATTTTGACTTTGTTCCTGTTTTATAAAAGTATCCCGCGTAAAAGATGCACGTATGTATACTGGAATGTTCTTATAAATAAATATATATTGATCAAGAATATTTCTTTGTAATTGTTCATTCAACAAAATGTTCAAAAGTATATTTATAGTCCTAAATGATTAGTTTCTCAAATGTTTTGTTGGAACTAAATGAGATTAAAGGTAGAAATTGATGGAAATTTGCCCTAAGGTCACACACCTTGCGCTATCTACTCTCTCATTAATGTATTTTCTCATCTCTCATAACCTTACTCTTCTGTACACGCCATTCTGTACATTCTTAACAAAACCAATGTCGTGATCCACCTGCTTATCTTCCACAGAAATAAATATAGCTGTGTGTGCAGCTTTTTGCAATTTCTCTAATTATAAAAGTTCTAAGGAGATGCTCGCGTACATATCACAGCCATAGAAAATAATGAGATAACTTTGTTTATTCACGGGCGAGTTCGAATAAAAATCGAACGAAATCTCAGTGAACTGTTGCAGCACAGGAAATGAAAAGCTCCCTTTTTCCAGCTGAACGATTCTGTTGTAATTGTAATAGATTCAGAATGTCTGTGACATAATTTATTAAATGAGCAGAGAAGCTTTAAGCCAGGCTTTTTACACAGAGCTCGATTCAATTATTTTTTGCGAGCAACCTGCAGAAGACTTCGCACACGCTCGGACACCAAGCATTCAGAAAATCAAGTTCCGGCGTACCAACAAGTTCATTGTAGCTGCGAAGAGCTACGGGACCGAGGTTCAAACATTTGTTTGAAACATGCACAACAAAACAATTCTGTTTCTCGTTGCTCGTGAACATGTTGGAAAAGATGTAAATACGCAGACAGCGCGTTTATCGCGAGTGTATTTTCCGAGTGGCCCAGCTTTTCAGTCTTCCAGCATGGTTGACCTCTTATTTCAAGTGGATCCTTCCAGCGTTTCCATGGAGAGGGACAAGCCACGGAACCGTCGGGCGTGAAATTCTGTCCATGACGGGGTAGGGGGTGGAAAATGGAAGAAACACATTGGATTCGAGGGTTTATTCAGCTGTGTCCTTATGCAGAACACTTGCATGAAATACGGGGTTACCACTAAAGAAATGTAAAGCATCAACATTTCGTGGGGAAAGAACCGTTGCTGTCTCAACCGGTTTTATCCTTAAATTATTGTTCCCAGTGCCATTGCCTCGGAAGATTAAAATGTCTACGTCGTGCGAGAGGTGTTTTGCGTTTCTCGATCGGGCAAATGGATATTATTCAAATGCTTAAGGACCATTTATAAGATTCTTAACGCTAGAATGCATGCAGTGACTCCCATTGATATTCGGAAGATCTAAAAAAAATGATAACTTTTTTAATATTGGACTATACGATTTGAACTTTTTCAGAAATTGCAATTGGTCGGAATTGTAGAGGAAATACTAAAAGTTGAATTTTACAACTTTTTTATATGGGCCTATATCAAAAATTTTGAAAACTACGTTTTGTAAATCTGTGTCGATTGTATACATTGTGGAAGTTTCATCGAAATCAGTTAATGTGGGAAAAAACGACAGGCATTGAAAGATGTAAAAAAAATTGTGAAAATCTGAAATTTTTACCATCTTCAAACTTTTTGATTTTGATGAAATTTTCAGATCTACGAAACGTGTATTCTAAATTTTCCATCTAAGCCCACAGAAAAAAAGATGCAAAATACAGTTTTTAGTATTTTCTATGCAATTCGAGTATTTGCAATTTCTTAAAAAAAAAAAATCGCATAAAAAAAGACCGCACAAGAACAGGTTTGACTGTAAATACATTGAAAGATGTGACATAATCGCGTAAATGACTCCCATGACCCAAAAAATTGTTGAAAAATTTTAAAAATTGAAAATGATTTCTCCTGTCTTAAAATTATTCAGGGAAGAAATAACATTCAATTCAGTTTCTATTTCTTGTGTGCAATCAATGTGCAAACAATTTTTATTTTGCATAAAGATCCGCAGTCTAGTTATTATAAATAGACTTCAGAAGTTATTTCAATATTCATTTGCCATGTTAATCATTTTGAAAAGTTGAAGACGACATGAAAAGAAAATTTCATATAAATGCATAAAGTATTCCCCGTTTAGTTGTAAACCGAGGATAAATCGAATATATTCCGAGCAGTTTTAATGGGTTGGCCCATGCAGAAATATATTGCGATTTGTAAATGACCATTTTATTGTCTGCAGTGAATCGAGGAGAATGCCATTGTACGCGAAGCGTACGAGTATTAAATTTAAATGCTTGTTGTAATTTAAGTACTTTATATTGTATAATAAATAATAATAAAAATACAACACGAATTCCATAATTGTATTCTGTTTGTACATTCTGTAACAAAAAGCTCTGTGTTTGATTAACAAAATCGTTTTGACAGAATGTAAAAGAAGGGTCAGAAAAACATTTCCATTTCAAGAAAAACATAATGATTATTTTGTTCTAATGGAAGTAACGCATTTTTCATCTTTCGTCCACAATTTATTTTAATTGTAAATCTGTGCTGTGCAAGCTACATGTAAGATATGTTTTAATTAGACTGCGGATCTTAATGCATTTCTGATTTTATGGGTTCTGAAAATTATCAAAAAAATGTGGAATATACAATTCGATAGAATTGAGTACAATTTTTATTTTGTTCAGATCTGAAAAGCTTACTGCCACACTGGAAATAAGATTCTATTTCATTCCACTTTCTTAAAATTCGTCTACAAAAATTAAAAATTGCAGAAACATCCGCAACATTAATTGTAAACCATGTAATTGCTAATGACCTCGCTGTTAATGCGACCACATTAGTATAAACTATAAATAAATTAATTTTAATTATTTAGCATTTTATAAATTATTTTCTTGTGCAATAAATTTCTTGTCACAAATAACTTCGTACCGAAAATCAATAATTGTTTCTTCTAAAAAGATTCATTGTTGTGGTCATACTTTTCAAATCTCCTAATGACACACACACATAGATTAACTCCGTAAAGAACGATCGCAGGTAACGAAGGTTCGAAAGTTCATGCCAGGAGTAACCTAACAAACCGGAACTTGTCGAATCGGAAACTAAAGTCCGCTGTTAAAGCTTTGAGACAGTCTAATGAGGGAAAATTCTAGCGTAACTTCGAGACTTCGATATTCCCGTCGCGACGGTCTCGATAAAACAAAGGCAGCGAATCAGGAGTTAACGAGAAGTTTCCTTCGTGTCATCTGCAATCAATCAACCAGGTCCTGCCAAGTTAACCCGAGTTAATTTGTCCATCGGTTAAGCCGAGCTTTAAGAGGTACTCGAAACGAAAGCTTACCGCCGGATTACCATAATATCCCTCCGATCGAAGGGATGTCCGAAGTCAATGTAAATGTCTCCAGACTCGTTATCTGTGTAGCTTCCTGACGTGGTACATACGTGGTATTTACCAGAAAAAAAGTCATAAGAACAAACTTGAAAGGCTCGGAAAATAACGCAATTTAACCTATCCTATGTCAAAGTGAAAGTATGTGACATGCAACGTTCTTCCTTACAACGACAAATCTAAGTATACAGCAGTATACAGTAGATATAAATTGACTCCTTTCGTAGGAAATTATACGAACTACAAAAATGTTCTAACCACTGAAATCGTAAAATAAATCGTAGAGCAAAGGGTTAATACTAGACAAGTCTGAATCTGGCGACTCTGAGTCGAAGATACACGATGTGCGTTTGAATTCAAACTAAAAGTAGGCATAAGTACTCACGCATCTGAAGGCCATGTCAAGAAGAAAGCGGAGGTATGTATTCTTCGTCAACATTCACCACCACCAGTGACAGAGTGATCATAACCTCGTCTTCCTTATCTCAATTTCACGGACAGTCAATATACATACTGGAGTCAGGTTCATGACGCTCACACCACACGCACACATAAACACGCCACATCGAATACGACCAACCGATCAACAACCACAACACAACAAGATATCGATTAATACCGGCGGATCCTACGCTAACACGGAACCAAGAGTATCAACAAATTCATTGTAATGCAAATTGTAAGTATCTGAACGAATTGTTCTTTAAAATTATTATATTATGATGAAAGAATGTGTTTCAAGTATTTAATTTGTGGCATAGTGAGCATAGTGTGTCCGCACGATGAAGGAATCGATTATGTATATCGCCGATCGATTCGAACGGCGTACCATAACCTAGAAGGTGTCACGCATGACATGCGTCCGGTCACAGTATTATCATATTATTATATTGTTGTAGTGTTTAAACTAAATATATATACACAGTGTTAACCCACAAACGTGCTTGTTAGATATTACGGACCCACAGAATTCGATAAAATTCATTACACTGGTGCACGCAATAAAATTTCAATTGAACTGGAAAAGGACCATCACAGTTTTCGATTATAAAGAACAAATACATTGGCCGGACGCGTACTTCATGAAATTCGATTAAAAGCGAGAAGCGTACGTTAAAAATCAATTTTCATTTTCACTCGGTATCAGTCCGGATTATAAACGCGAGTATCTCAGGTATTTTATTCGTTGTTGGAAATCTATGTCCTGTTTAACGACATCGCTAATTGAAACCATTGACAGTGTAAAACACCCGAGGTTGGCCAAATAACATTTTTTCCAGTGAAACGCATTGGATTATAATTTCAGACTTTCGTTTCGGATTACTTTCGAATTAAGCCGATCGCTTTCGTCGTGTAACGGTTGCATCAAATTATAATGAACAGGCGCCGATGTATTATTTAACGAACCGCATTCGGAATCGTAAGCGCATTGATTCGAGTTGTCAAAATACATTTATTGTTCGCTAGACAATCTGGTATTTTTGAATATAATGGACGTTCAACAATTCTATTGGAAATCGTAACTGAATATGTATTCCTAATAAATGTTTTCAGAAGATACATATATATTTCTATTTAATCATTATGTCTCAATTTGCACTCAATTTGTTCTTAAACTTTGAGTATGTTGTTATTGAAAAATATAAAAATTGCTCTAGATTACTTTCTCTCTAGATAACCTCAAAATATTGTTGATATCCATTACTCTAATTTCTGCAGACAGTTATACTGTTTCAATGCTGTAAATCCAACTATAAATATCCATTAATATCAAAGAATTTTATTCAATAAAAAGGAATATTTTAGAATATCTTCAGAACAAATAAAAATGACAGTAAAACATTTGTTGAGCATTCTCTTTAACGAAATCTTTTTCGTACTGTGAATATATCCAAAATCTAATATACTGTAATATACTAGAGAATTTAGAATTTTTCAGGTTAATGTGGGGAATGACGCACAGTCTTCGGCCGTGTGTGCAAGACGCATGTGATGTGGGCCCAGTAATGGTGTGCACGGACCTGTAGAAGAAAAGAGACTAAACGCATCACGTGACTGGGCCGCGGTAAAGGTGTGGCGAATAACGTCGGAGAAGGAGAAGGTAAAGTGCAGACACAAATTTTAATCTGGCGATTCTGGTTTCGTATCCATTCAATGTACAGGATATACCAGATAAAGTGTTACAAGCTGTTTTCTGGGAATCTAAGGAAGATATCGACTTAATTATTTTTTTTTTAATTAAAAATGGTTAAGGAGAGCTAATATTTTAGTATGTATTAACATCTTTTTAAATGAACGTTCACCCAGCAGATTCATAAATCTTTTTACATATTTTAATGACGAATACATTTTTTTAAAAAGAGAAATTATGATTAAAAATGAAAGTACAACTATACCTTTTTTCTCGTATTGATAGAAAGAAAATATAATTTTTCGACGATTTTGAAAGAAAAAATAAAGTGGTCTTCCCAGAGTACATTAGGAAATCAATTTTCAAGGTCACCTGGCCAAAACTACAGAGATTACTGCAGAGGGTTGAATAAAATGGCAGTTTCTAAGGCACTTTGCCGATACAAAATTTCGAAAGCGCGAATAAAAGGGCGAAACGTCTTCGAGTGGACATTTCTGTGTCTTCTTCTTGGATCGTATCGAGCCGGTGCAGTGCAACGGGATAGAACGGAAGTTAACTTTTCTATTTTCCTGGCCAAGTGGACAATTCAGATAATCCAGTTAATGGGGCGACGCGGTTGTCTGTTTTAACGGTAGCAATTTATTTTAATATATTTAACCGAGTCGTAAGCCAAACGCGAGCGCATTAACTCCTCACTCTGAATCTTCCTGTGCAGCATACTCTCTGAACAGTATCCTCATTTGTAATTTACATGCATGCAAGTTTCCCAGCAAGTTTAACTTCAAGTAACCCCGTTTTTCATCAATTACGCGAATCCACGACGCGCACAACAGTATCCTAATTTGTAATTTCTATTGATACAAGGTTCACAGCAACACTGGGACTCAGATATCTCAATATTTCATAATTACACTCTTTCTTTGTTGATATTTTTTTGATACATTCATAAAGTTTCCTACCAAAAAATTCTTTATAATGAAAAGCAATAAATAATAATTTTAACCCTTAAGTGAACACAATTTTGACCGATTTTGATAAAACTTTCAGTATGCATATAAGTTACCGAAATCTACAAAACGCATTTTTTGAATTATCGTTACAGGCTCAGTTAAAAAAGTTAAAGAAAACATCATTTTTTAAATTTCATATGAATCCTATCAATTGCGATCTAATCAAATTTTTGTCTACTCATTTTCTAGCGAACTAGTCGGTCTAACATCTTGAGAAGATCCAACTCCTTTGGATGGATTTTAAAAAAGTTATGCGATTTTTAAGAGTGTCCACTTTTCCCAAATCCTCAATAAACGCAAAAGACTCGGGGAGATTCGTTTGCATTATTCGTAGACGGGACGTTCATCGTCCATTAAACCACTAAATACAGTTGAAATTATATCGTGTTTGGTCATATTTTAATCAGAAAAATGCCACAAATATATTGATGAAAGTTTGATAAAGAAATAAGTAATAATAAAAAAGATTTTATATTGGTATTACATAATGAGGACGCACGGGCCTTTGAACTATGCCGACGACTGCGACTCACCGCGTCGCATTAGTAGTGGTTCACACCGGTATATCCGAGCCGAGATCAGATTACTACAGTGGAGGGGATATTTTTTAGCGTTTATCGTGTACGGTCTTTTTGCGTTTATAGAGGATTTACTGTATTGAATCATTGCATTTTCGAATTACATTTTGGAGGCATAAGAGTCAATCTATAGTCTCTAATTTATCGATCGATATTCGGATAAGGGTCTCGGTAGACCCAGCATTCAGCGGAACAGGTTCGAAATGACCCTGCAGTCAATTTATTTTTGAACTTAACGAACTGCGCGGCAGAAATAAGCAATATTTCATTTCCTCATCGTTCCCATGTCCCCTGCATCATCGGCGCGGAAACAATTCCGGCGAATATCGACGATTTTCCGTCGGTGTCGTTTGTATTACCTATCAAGGGAGAAGAAACGCAGTTTCACAGATCGATTAAATCCAATCGAATGCGCCCTGCTGCTATTTCCAGGTGCGCAATTTAAAGTACAGCCTGCATCTGCCCGGAAAACGCAACCAGCGAAACGACGGCGTATAACTCGTCAAAAAATGAATTCCGCCGTGTATCGACACTTTTCTCGGGAACCGATTATACGTCGAATTCGGTCGAATATCGCGTTAGTCATTCTGGAGAACGCTTTCAACAGCTCGAGAATTTTCTCACTCCCATTACCTTCCTCGATTTTCTATTTCAGCAAATCGACACTTTCCCTGCTCTTTGTCGCCGTGAAACTCAAAACATGCTAGACTTTTTTTTTAGCTATACAGGGTGGCCCACTAAAAATTAGCACTGGAACTTCACAGTTTTATTTTTGGCAGAGTTGTGCTAATTTAAATTCATTGCGATTCAATTACGTCATTGAATTACATTGTATTTTATTTCACACACACTTTAAATCGGAATGACTTTTTTATGAATGGACCAAACGACTTCAATTTCTCTGTGAGGTTAGAAGGAATAGTTTAGTAAATGACGTCTAATAAAGACAAGAAAGTAATTTCGGTATTTTAAGGTGATGTAGCACCCAATTATCTTATTCAAGCGATGAACTTTAATCAATAAAATATTTTCTTGTTTATTCTTTTTGGCAAAAGATCATCGAACAAAATAGAAAATATCTTATTCATTATACTTTACTGCTTTAATAAAAAAATTGGGCTCTATTTCAACTTAAACAATTATAAATGAATTATGAACGAATTATAAATGATCAAAAGTGGTAAAAATGGCAGTTGTAGGTCGAAAAAATCATGAAAAATTTAAATTTTTCAAGCACATGTTGTTATAGAAATTGCAAGAAATTTAAATAAATTCAGTATTGTCATTTTTATAAAACAATGTATAGCAGTCGCAGTTTGTCACATTTCTTACTTTTTAATCATTGAAGTTGCAAGGATAATCCATTAGAAATTATTAAATAAATTTCTTGATTCAAGCACGTGTTGTTATAAAAATTTTAAAAATTCAGTGTTGTCATTTTTATAAAACAATGTACAGTAGTCGCATTTTGGAATCAAGCGAAATTTTCTACGCTCTGCGAATGGTTCCGGCAAGGTCTATTAAATATTCTATATATTTTACGGCGGAAAATAAAATTCACTATTTCGTCCACGTTTTTGTAAATCAATCCTCGAATGTGTGAACTCGTACACGCGTGTGCAACGCAATCAGAACTTTCTTGTTGTTCCGAGCACGTAGAACATCAAATGTGTTTCATCAACTCCAATCGTAGCTCGTCCGCCTCTGATAATTCGGATTAAAGCGTTTCCTCGAACAAAGACAATTACGCTGCTTTCGACGCCCCAGACGGAAACTGCGCATCGATCACCTTCATCCTCTCGCGATAATGTGCGCTGGCCTCATTGTTCTCGTATCTCTCTAAAATCGGCGATAGCAGTGGCACAAGTTGCGGAAAAGTGTGTCATTATTAGACTGCGGATTATATGTATGCATTTATGATAGAAACGAGTAGGTGTCATTCAAAGCAACAAGAACATTAGAAGAAATTAAAGGTATCGTTATATATATATATCATTTTTAATCTATTAAATATATTAAAAAAGTGATTCAATTTTCATATCACCCCAGTTTGCAAACGTATTTTTTAAATTTTCAATATAGGCCCACGTGAAAAATATGTAAAATGCAAGTTTTAGTATTTTTTCTACAATTTTGATCAATTGCAATCTTTGAAAAAATTTCTTTTCACATCCTGTAGTGAACTAATTGCTCTAGCTTCCCAAAAAAGTTATCGTCTTTTCTAGAGCATGCGAATATTTTTCCAAGTCACTGTATATTTATACAGGGTGAGTCATCTAACGTTGGCAAATATCTTTGTCGTTTTTAAAGATATGTCAAATGTCTGAAGGACAAAGTTGAATGGTAAAATGGGACTCATACGATACCAAAAAAATTTTCTACGTATAAAATATAATATGAAATGTAACACGTATTTTTTCTCTCCGTCTCTCTCTCTCTCTCTCTCTCTCTCTCTCTCTCTCTCTCTCTCTCTCTCTCTTTCGGTAAAATAAAAATCAGTTTGAGGTAGTGCCTTTTTATAATTACGTTACATGCAGCGGTGCCGATGTATGGAGGCTGTACCGTAGTTTCCGCGGAAAATATATTCGAGAATGAAATTCACGTATAATCCATGCGTCACTTTATCTAATTTCGTAGACTGAAATTGTCGCCGACGTTCGTATCACGTTCAAACTTAGCAATTCCCGTTGCAGCTATTTCTCCGAAATGCGGGCAGTGCGTTGCATTTTATGCGGCTACCAGATACAGAAATCCGCAACAGAGGCGACTGACAATTTGCAACGTGTTTATAAATCAAGTTATGATCTGTGTTCGCACGCGTCACGCAAAAATGCTTTTGAAACTATCCATCAAACAGAGTCGCCAGATTATGGAGGTAGACTCGCGTTTCCAAGATTGCAAGAGTGCTGCCAAATAATGCAGTCATAAAATAATTATCTATGTGGCCGTGGGGCACAAATCCATGTTTCATAACACGCGTATACAATTTAATTAAAAATTTCATTACGAAACTAGATTTTTATTCATTTGAAAGTGAACGCCATGTGTACATATTTTGTGATCATTCAAAGAGGGTTCGGGTAAACTTTACTTTACCAGACTCAAAATTAGTACCTTTCTCCTACGAATTATGATGTATTTGGTATGTCATCCAGTAGATTTGTACCCCGCGCGGATGTAGATCGAAGTTTCGATCCTCTGGGATCAATGGTTCAGGAGTTATGGTTGTTTAAAGTTGAGCATTTTTGACAGGTAAGCTCGCCGCCATATTGGTTTGTAGTGACGACCACGAGCCGCTTACCCTGCCGCCCCCCCTTGACCTAATCCTAACAAACTCAGTAAGCGGTGTGCGGCCATCACTACAAACCAATACGGCGGCGCCCTTACCTGTCAAAAATACTGAAAAATGCTCGACTTTAGGCGACCATAGCTCCTGAACTATTGATTATAGATTGATCCTGATTGGTCGGGTACAAATCTACCGGTTTACATACCAAATACATCATAATTCGTAGGAGAAAGGCACAAATTTCGAGTCCGGTAAAGTAAAGAACAGCCGAGAAATTTATTGATCAGAAATAAACATGGAAAATTTTGAGTATTAATTGTTGAAGCCGTGGGGAAATAAGAGCGAAGCTAGCAATGGTGGCTTGAAATAAAGCAAAATAAATGTAAAGTCAATAATCGTGCTGTTACATTCCCTGATGAAACTCCATTGTTCGAGAAACTGTGGGGTAACTTTTCGAAGAGGACCGAAGTTTAATAAAGCCCGATTTATACTATTCACACAGACACGATAGGACGGTCGATCCCGTTTCAGTATAATAATACTTTAATAATTCTTTGTTGTAATTCTGATACAACACTTATTCAAATTTGAATGCAGACAATTTTTTGTTATTAAAGGACCTATAAAATGGTACTTACTAATTTTTTCCAATGTAGGGTAAACCAAATCTGACCAAAATATCCTACATTTTCTAAATTTTAATTATTATTCTTATATTTTCAACATTTCAAATTTAAGTGGGGCAATTGTTCTCCAATTTGGCTTCTAGTGCTGTTCATAATCATTCCACAATTTTTCAATCTCTTTTTTCCAACATTAATTCAAATAGTATAAATCATTCAAATATTATCGTATAATACAGTGTTACCGCGATTGTTGTGAGAACCTCGGGGGTATCGAGGCTCAGAAATCGAAATGGTATTACGTTTTTTTACGTGTGCCGAACATACAGTGGCTCACGAAAACATTCGAACGCCCTTTAAAACAGTATAACTTTTTTATAATTGTACCAAACTACCTGATTTTTTATAATCAGTTAGAAGCATTGGTTTATGAAATTATATGCAAAAAAATTTTCCAAACAATTATAATTTACAAAGTTACATGCAAAAATAAAAAAGGCATTTTTCAAAATTTTTTATTAGGGCCCTTAAAGAAAATTTAAAATATATGTTTTGTAGATCTATGTTAGTTATACACATGCTGAAAATTTCATCAAAATCGGTTGACGCAAGAAAAAACGACACGCATCGAAAGATGTAGGATTTTGTGGATTTTAAGCAGAAACTAATCAGAAGTCGTGTAAAACTACGATTTTCACAATTTTTAATCGCTTGTAGTTCGTGTGTATGTTAATCGATTTTGATGAAATTTTCAGCAGGTATATAATTAGCATAGATCTATACAAAACTTATATTTGAAATTTTCTTTAAGGGCCCTAATAAAAATTTTAAAAAATGCCTTTTTTATTTTTGCATATAACCTTGTAAATTATAATTTTATGGCAAATCGTTTTTGCATATTATTTCATAAACCAATGCTTCTAATTGATAATAGAAAATAAGGTCGTTTGGTACAATTATAAAAAAGTTATTCTGTTTCAAAGGGCGTTCGAATACTTTCGTGAGCCACTGTAGATCTCTTGGATAACTTTTCCAAGTGTAAACGACGATCCTGGGTAAACAACGGTGCTAAGCGGGAAATTGTTGTATTGCACTAATGCTATTCCATACCTGCGAATGATACATCGAGTATCATAAAACCACAACTTAAACAACCTAATACCTTAATTTCTTTGTAGCGCGATCGACCGCTCAAGGGGGGACCCTCTACTAGTGGCGATAAAAAAGTCACATCATCCGCATACCCGGAAGTCACATCAATCGCGGGAACACTGTAGCTACATCTAATCAAAATAAAACAATAAATTCAAACTAGAAGCTTGTATTCTTTAATTACCATTTCGTTGAAGATAAGTAACCGTACATTGCAAGAATTGCAGCAAACTTTGACGCGTCCACTTTGTTCACAACTATTCTTATAACTACCGAAATTCATCTGGGAGCTGCACGCATGAAATTCACATGGCCACATACCTGAGAGGACTTTCCGAGAATTGACTCTCACGTCAATCTCCGAGAGCAAAACATTTCTGAAGAACTCTCAAATGCACACGCAAAGTGAGAGTACTCTCGAGAGCAACTATCGACAGAAACTCTCACAAGGAAAGGACCCCAAATGTCTGACTTCGATATTGATAATCTTCTGTGGGACGATGGTATATGGATCCCTATTGATGTCTGCAAAATTTTAGGTGTAGTCACTCAATAGTTTTAAAGATATAAACAATTGAACTTCGAAAACTTGAGCTGCAAATCATGGTATATCAACAAGGTATGAAAATTTAATTGTTTGTGTCTTTGAAACTATTGAGTAACTACTCATTAGGGATCCATATACCATCGTCTCACAAAAAATAATCAAAATCGAAGTCGTACTAAATCTTCTAAATATCAAAGAATTGAAAAAATGTAAAAAAATCGATTGTTTCGAGCCCGAAACTTGATCGGAAGTTCCTCGATCATTTTCCTCGAGAGAATCCATAATCATTGGTAGTCTGTATAGCAGATTCTCAGTTTTCCCGCCTGTTTCTCGCAGTTTCGTTGGAGCACGGACTGGCCGAGTAGCGAAAGAATAGCGCTTAACTCGAATTAACGCAGCCCGTTTGAATAGTCGGCATCATTCCCCAATCCTCGAGTCTGAAGATTTCTCTGCACCGTGCCGAGTCGAAAGTTTCCGGGGCGCAATATTCGCCCAGCCAGATTCTTTATTCACCGCGACAGTCACGAAAAAAGGTTCCCCCGCGGTCTCGTTCCTTTTTACTCGGTGTCCTTCTCTCTCCCCTTCCGTTTGCGATATTACCGTTTCGTTCTTTTGTCCCGCAAACTGGGCACTTGGCTGAAGAGACGGTCCAATGAAATTGTAGTCGGAGACGCTCGGCGTCGCGTCGTTGCGCCGCAACCGTGCCATCAAAGAATTTTCGAGCAACACTTTTCCCGAAGTCGAGTGATGTAGCGTGACACGACTATTATTCTAGACGACATTAACCTCGGTCAGAATAAAGTGAATTTTTCCTGTGCTGAACGACTGCGATCGTTGCGACGTCGACGCCGACGCGACACTGTGTTGTGGAAAACTTTATATTTCAACATTGCTTTAAACATTATATTTTAACCAATAGATAATATTAAATACTATTAAATTGTTAATATTCCGAAAACAATTTTGTGGGGTTTGAAAGGCCTCATAGTTCTGAACAGAACTTGTAAAACTCAAGTGGGTCCCATGGAAATCACAGACACAGGTTTCCCCGACGCGGTTTTCACCGACAACATTTCACCGACTCCAGATTTGACCGACAACGACTTGAGACGACCACAGTAATAACCAACAGTAACATTGTTTGACAACAACGTTCTGGAAAAACACGCAGTCGGTGAACAACCAGAAAAGAAAAAGAAGAAGGATAGACTTGCGAGTATTCAACAAATACTCAGAAATCGTACACAATACACCACCACAAGTTCCTTGCAGGCATTAGCACACAATATTAGATTATAATTTTAATGTAATTAATGTTTTTGTTACGCAATTTATCGAATGTACTCAAAATCTTTGTTATATTGATCAGGAACCTCCCATTTCCGGCTGTTGGAGGAATTTTGGGACACCCTGTATGGTACTGCGTTAAAATAAGAAATTGTTATGCACGCATACGATAAAAATAGGATTGTATTTCCGAATGTTTTCAGCACGTGCAATCCTGTTTATTTAACGTGCAGTCCAGTTTATTTAACGTGCAATATGCATTTAAGTAATTCTTTTTGCAACTCAAAATCATAAACTTTTAACAGGATCCCTTAAAAATTTCATTAAAACATTTTTTAACATCCGTGAAAACATACCAGTATGTCCGGGGCAGATATTTTTAAAATCACGATCGCAACGCCAAAAATGTCTCCATCAAATTATATCCGAATAAAAAAATATTTCGTTAAAACAAATGAATAAAAGTGGTGGTCGTGATGGATTTTGGGAATTTCAATTTTTCGGCTGGTGCTGGTCGTTTGAACGGGAGAAAATTATTTCCAGTGCAAACACCGAACATGGTCCGCTACTGGAAAAGTTGTAACAAATGTGAAAACAATTTTCTGGAAAAAGCAATACATGATGTACTGAAAATACATAATTAAAACTTCAGCTGAATCGTATCCTCAATCACGAGACATCCCTGGTAGTAGAAATTTTATTGTATTTTCATTAATCCATTTCTGCTTCTGAACAAAATTCATAAGGCACTTCAAACGTATTTTATGTAAATATATTTTTGTGAAATTTTCTTTCTGTCGTTATCATGTTACCTTCTAGGACTTCTTTTTTAACACCTAACCTAACTTTGAAATGTAAACTATTGTTATGAGACCAGAGTTTAATACTTCCTTATAGTTTTATATATTTCTGTCATGTTGGGAAGTGTAGAAATGATAATAAAAGTCTACTAAATCCTCCATGAACTTCTCAATTTTGGCTTCCAATTGAAGGACACCAGAATTACGATCGAACTTATAGAAGTAGACTCCTAGAACTTTTGTGAGTTATTACTCGAGATCATTTTCTCAAGTCGATTTCCTAAAGGATCCGCAATTTTAATGGGAAAATAAAGTTTTTAAAGCGAGCATAATTTTTCACTTTTTTTAATAATAACTTTCCAAGACCACGATCTTTAAGAAATTAAATAAAATGTATGCTTTTCGATTCACCAGTAGATGTTAATCACTGTTCAAATAATTACTGTTCATTAACGATTATACTATGTAAACCACTCTCTTTATAGACTTTATAGACTCTGTGTAGTCTTCATTGCATTTGTATTAATGTATACACAATAATTATATAATTATTCACATTTTATCCCTTCTCAAAGACAATTTTATTAAATGTATTTTTTTTTATTTAAAAATTTTATTAAATGTGTATAAAACAGGTAAGCTTCCCAAACCTATGTGCTGTGAATAAGCATAAACTGAAACTTGAAAAACAAATTGTTGCATCGATTGATTTATTAAAAAAATACCTCATTCCATTTAAAAAAATTAAGGTGACTTTTATTTCTCTAAAAAAGATTACACATAAAAACAAAAATTTTTTTGGTATCGTACGAACCCTATTTTACCATTCAACTTTGTCCTTCAGACATTTGACGAATCTTTAAAAACAACAAAGATATTTAGGGTGGTTAAGTTAGGTGACATACCCGGTATAATACGTCATAAGTTGTAGGAGAAAAGCACAAATTTTGAGTCGGGTAAAGTAAAGAGCAGCCCAGAATTAATTCAAAGATTTTCAAAAAAATACTTTTAGAGACTTGCTGTAATATTACTATCACTAAGAAGATCTGACGAAACTTCAGAAACGTTCTGAATGAGGTACGAACAGCGACTGAGTTTATAAATATTCACAGCTCAAATCTCCTTGTTTTGAAGCATTCAGCTACTACATTGCACGAAAAAGAGATAGCAAGAAACTGTTAACGTAGAAAAGGCCGTACTACCTCATCATAAACGTAGTAAAACTTACTTAGTGCGTTCTTGGAAATAATAACGAAAAAATACAGGAAATAAGTGTGAGTTTATGATTATTCACAGCACTGTAAATATAGATACGTGTTGGTAATTCAATTTATGTCGATTCGCTCGAAAATATGAACCGACGATACGGAGAGTAGAATTAGTTGGAACCAAAACATGTGTCACAAATCGGACCGTTATAATAGGAAAACCGATGGAAGATACAGACAGACAGAATTCACGTTGATCTCGGGCTAAATGAAAGTTTCTCGATACAAGCCATGGTGATGCCAATTACGATTTGATGAAGCAACGCGGGAGGGTTTACCAATTGACGCGGTGATATTTGTTGAAAATGGAATTTAAATTTCCCGATAACGTTCAGCTATGATGGATGAGGGAAATTGTTCTGGAAAAAGCTTGATAGGCGAAACGACAGAAGGAACTTTTCACTTGGAGATAATACCCGATGTACTGTCCAAACAGCGAACGGGAGCTTGCGTGATATGCATACTTTTTTATCGTGCTATTCCCGGATTGGCAATTGTGGTAATTGACCGCGGATCTTTATGCAAAATAGAAATTGTCGGAGTCAATTGTAAAGCCAAATGAAAATGCATTTTTAATCATTTTAACTTGACTTTTAGCATAACTGGTTACATAGAACTTTATACGACTCCAACGTAACTAAATTTTTATTGAATTAAAGAACTGCTTTGATGCAAAATAAATATGTCCTAGTATAATCGACACCTTTGTTTATGCTTGAAGAACTAATTTTTAAATTTTTAGATTGTAAGTACAAGTAATATAAGAACATCACTCCATTCTTTGAATATACTCACAGTTTTATATTCGACCGTTCCGTTTTCATCATAAATTCAAAAAAAATTAATTATTGATTTTTGATTATTAATTTATAAAATAATTTGTCTTTCTAAAAACATTTTGTTTCAAATGAAGAGTATTCTTTTACCTTGAAAATACATACCTCAAATTTAGGATTACAGTTCGTCATTTGTTAAATAATTAATTCTTCATGGACTATTGAAAGAGTTGTCGAAGTGATTTCTCTTTGACATGGAATATCTTTCGAGTTACAAATAGTTCCGCATTTTTTCAAATTGGAAAATTGTCAGCATATTTTTCCTTGTATGATGCCTGAAGAATCATTTCCATCTTCGTAATTTTCAGGAATTATTATTGTTTAAATTGTCACAGGTACTTCAGTGGATACTGATGTTTATCGAATGTATACATATTGCTTTCTAAATTTCCATCACCTACAAAAACGATCAAATAAAGAAATGACCGAGAAACATTGCAACATTTTCTGACTATGTAGAACGTAATTAACAGTTATATTTTTGCTTGATAGCGTAGAAAATTTTTTTGGAAAACGATTACTGTAGAAATAGAGGTCGAAACAGTTTATTTAACGCATTGTTCGAAGTTTTCCGAGGTAATTTAAATCGCAGATCGGGGAAAACTTTTCGTACCTAGATTACAAGGAAAAGTAGAATAGTACAGTTAGAATTTGCGACGAAATCTACAGTTTAATTAAATCTCACTGTGCAGCCTCGGATGGTAGCTACTGTTTCAACCGAATGCAGAGAAAATGCAGAGAACTTAGCCGAAAGCTTATCTGCACCGTAGCGTTTCATGTGTCTCTAATCTAAACAGTGCCTTAGAAGAGTTTCCTGGAGGCATAAAATCATGTAACGTTAATAGCTTTAGACAGTAATCATTTGCATAGCAGGACGAAGTAGAAAAGGATTCTTGCATAATCGCGTACAGACAAATGTGCTTAACATATATGAATTTGTAAAATCCCACACTCTATTCTCAACTTGGAAAAGGATCCTTATCTTAGATCCTTATTTTAAGAATTGTAACACTCCTCTTCACTTACCTTTATTTAGCTTAATTTTCAATACTGACCCAACCGTATTCGATCCATATCTTAAATAAATATGTACTTTTTCAACAAGTTTCTTTCGGTTTTATAGTAATAAATACATAGTTTTATGTATTTTTGTTGAACTTGTGTTTGCTATCGAAACGAGATAGATTAGAAGCATTTATTTTTATATTTATAATTGAAAAAATTGGGGCAGTATGGCAGGCTTGAGTTGTTGATGTAGGTTTTGCACTCCAAGTTCACCCTTTTGCAAATCAATTTCACCCATTAAGAATATCTGATTAAATTATATGTATATTTATTTTGACATACGTGAACGGTGTCATTACTGCGAGGGAAACACAAAAGATTCAATGCTCAATACTCTTCAATAAATACATGTATGTGTACTTTCATTTCAAAAATTTAATCAGAAAGTGACAACAATCAATACACATATGCACATATCTATACACAGTTTTCATACATTACAAGGTTAATGAACTGGTAATTAGGGTAAAGTGCCCAAATATCAATAACTTTTTGTTGATGTCATTTTTTTATTATTTTAGAATGCTCTTCGTCCAAAAAATTACCAGTTATTAGTGCATTTCCTCCCTATAAGATTCTGGGGTCAAGTTGGTTCAAAAATTAATAGAGCTTGGGAAAAATATTTTTTTTGTGGTGTGTCATTTGCAGGTTCCAGCGAAAGGGTTCTTAATATGGTACACCTTAAGTCCCTAATATGACACCTAGTGCCATATTCGGCACCTACACCAACAGTGTCAATAGCTATACCCATATTAGGGAATCCTTGGTAGTGCTATATTGGGAACTCCACGTGGACTGATAATACTAGCTACTGACAACGAGAAAATGTATTTCGGCCCAAACCAACAGTTGGCAAACATTAATATAAATAAACTGATACTACAGATATGTTCAAACATTTCAAAATCACTTACCCTCCTTGAAAAAGATACAATCGAAAATCTAACCACAGAAATATTCAACACGTGGAGATACAATTGGCAGAGGATCGATACTAAAATCTATAGAATGATGCGATTGCATTGCACGCTGTCGAGTAAACATGGTAAACTATTGTTTGAGGATTTTCTCACCAAACTTCTCCTTTACAAGATATAAGGTAGTGCCATAATAGGCGACTATACCACATTTGGGCACTTACTCTACTTTTAAATAAGTATTGGATGTGCATCTGTGCATTAAGTAAAAATTTGAATTTCTTAACAATTAATTCACATTTGATTTA
The DNA here is from genome assembly GCA_028455605.1 of Lasioglossum malachurum. Lineage (NCBI taxonomy): Eukaryota > Metazoa > Arthropoda > Insecta > Hymenoptera > Halictidae > Lasioglossum > Lasioglossum malachurum. The sequence continues at coordinate 17,128,320 of CM052313.1, read as the reverse complement.
TCTTCCAAAAACTTACTTAACAATATTGTACTTGCGAAAGGTTGAATTTGATTTGCAAAAGTGTGAATTTGGAGTACAAAACCTGTAAAAGTTCAAATAATTTCATTCGCAAAAGGTTCAATTTGGTTTGCAAAAGGTTGAATTTGATTTGCAAAAGATTGAATTTAATTTGCAAAAGGGTGAATTTAGAGTGCAAATCCTCTATATATACGAGGTCATAATGTCATTTCTAGTTAATAATGCTAATGTGTAACGTGAACCAATATGTCTTTGATTCTAAACGGAATGGTAAACGGGCTATTAAATAATTTTAACGTCTCAGACCGGTTTTTCCCAACGGGAAAATACCGTTTTTAAATAATTCACCATGTAAAGTTCGTTCTATAAATTGTATTAAAATCTCTGGATTTTTTACTCTTTTTACATCGATGGACACGAGGGAGGCAATAAAAATTCAGTAGCCCCGCGAGAAAATGTTTGGCGAACTGCCACTAAATTCTTGAAGCAAGAGCATTCTCCACGTTGTCATCGTGGAAGAATTTCTATGTCAAAAATTGATTAAGTCAGAAATGAAACAAGAAAAATATTGAACCGTACGTACTCGATGCCGGTGACAAGAAACCAATGCATATATTGACACACCCATGGTACGACTTTGACGCGATAACCTTGAGACCCGACTTTTCACCGAAAATTTCCCTGATCCGAGGAAACTGAGAAGTCTGGAACTAAGGCTGTCGTTGGCAGCGTGTTGAAGGGTGTGACATTTTCCGCGTGCCAGCAAAACCTCCACCATCCATTCACCCTCTACAGATGGGCGATCGCCATCTTTTAAACGCCGTATTTCAAAAACGAATAACTTTCGTAAAATTAGGCCGAACGACTTGAGCTTTTTTTGAGATGTTGCAAGGATTAGTGTGCTGAGCAATGTGTAAAGAATTTTTTTTAAACTGCACCTTGGCAACCCAGAAATTTTTCACCTTTTTTTATATAACTCCGTAGATTTTGACGAGGAAGACCAGAAATTCATATTTTAACGTTAGGAATCGACTGGTTCAAAAGTTGTGCATCTTTAAAGTTGAGCGATTTAAGCATTTTCGACAGTTTATTTGACGTTTTCGAGAAAATTGACTAACGATCCGTCAAGTGCGCGTACCTAGCGTTCTTATGACATACTTAGATTTGCAAAAGGAATCTTTGAAATTTTCATTACAGGCATAGATAAAAAAAAAAGATCATAATCATAACCTTTACCTTTTTTTCGGAATTCCGAAACCAAATGGGTTTTTTATTTTATGGGTGTGAACATTCACTGATCTAAAACAACAAATTATGAAAGATTTAAAAAATGGCCTTCTACGAAAGAGAATGTTTTGGTTTTTTTAAAAAGATACTAGCGAATTTTGCAAAATACTGACTTTGGCCTGAGTTGAACGATAGAGATACATTTATTGAATACATTTGCAATTTTTTAGGTATTGCATCAACTGGTTGTAAAAATATCGTTAGAAAATAATCATTTTTTTAATATCAATAATAATGTCTCTAAAGTTTTTACGAAATGAATATTTATTTTTTATTACGGTGTAGGATTAATAAATATTACTACGTTATTAATTAGTAAAAATATTGTCGAATTTAGTGTCGCAACAACTGGTACCACGAATTAATTAATTTTAGCCGTCTATTGTTTACACGATATGAAATTCTGTGCTTTTGTTCAGTGGAACAACTCAACGACAATATCCCTTTCACGTTTATCATATCGTCGCATATCATTGTCATTAAAACCATTAATCAGGACAGTATCTACGGGCGCGGCTTAACGATAATTTTAATAAATCGTATTTGTTCTAAAAATTGGTGTCGAAATAATTACTTTCTATATTAAAAGCTACAATGTTTTTCATGCATACGGTTTGCAATCAGTACTGGGTATTATCCAATCAAATTTTATTTGAATAAGAATAACGAATGAATTTTTATTCATATCGATTATTTATTGTTTCACTTATTCGTTATTCGTTTGAAAGCTGCAAAAAACCCATATAAAAAAAAATCATTTACAAAATTATATTAAAATTACTTCTTGTATTTGAGAAGACTTTAGATACTTGTATATGTCAAAAAAATTACGGACTGAAAAAATGTTTTCTCATTACTTTATCAATTAAAGTGGAATGTCCCCTTAGTAATCACGACAACGAACTTTGCGCAAAAGAGAGTAAGTTGGTTAAAACAAAAGAAAAATGTTGGTTCAACGGGAATATGTGTTGGTTTGTTACATTTCTGTGCTGATTTCACGTTCCCTTCACTTGACATAATGCCGTTTACAGGTTTCCCAGTGAATCCGTCGCAGGCATAGTGTAAGAGACAATAATAACAAGCTATGAAACGCCAGTTTCTGTAATGGCGCTCGGACATCTGGGAATGAGAGAGAAGTTCTCGCAATTTTTCCCGTTTGCCCTCGGTTTCGTGTTGTTCTTTGCCGCGATTCGAGATCCTCTTACGTCAAACGATTTCTTGCCGGTAATATCACCTGTCCGGTGCATCATTCAGGACCGAGTTTTCATTGCGAGCTTACCCCGAAAAAACCTATATTTAAGCCGCTCAAAGAGAGTCGCGGCCCCCTGCTTCAGCCTGCAGCGAATGGCCCCTGATCGATCCTATCGAAACGGTTCGTAGCTCTCACGATCAATTAATATGACAGAGGCCATTTTAGTTCCGACACTATCTACCCACATCGGTTCCATCTAACGTACCCAAAATAAAAAGGAAAAATGCAAACATAAGTGCTACCGCAGTGCAGTACTAAAAAATGAATGAACACAGTGCTAGACAACAAGCTAGCACACACGTCCTTAACAGTAGGTTTACGGACATTTTTGTATACCTATCTTTACGGACTCCCGTCAAATTAAAGGAAACCACGTATTTTCTTAAAAAAAAAAGATTAATTTAATTTAAAATGTAGTATATACGGTAAACTGCCCAAATATGGTATAGTCGCCTATTATGGCACTACCTTATATCTTGTAAAGGAGAAGTTTGGTGAGAAAATCCTCAAACAATAGTTTACCATGTTTACTCAACAGTGTGCAGTGCAATCGCACCATTCTATAGATTTTAGTATCGATCCTCCGCCAGTTGTGTCTCTACATGTTGAATATTTTTGTGATTGTATCTTTTTCGAGCAAAGAAAGTGATTTTGAACTGTCTGAACATACCTGTAGTTTCAGTTTATTTATATTGATGTTTGATAACTGTTCGTTGAAATTCATTTTCTCGTTGTCAGTAGCTAGTATTATCAGTCCATGTGGAGTTCCCAATATGGCACTACCAACGGTTCCTTAATATGGGTATAGCTATTGGAATTGTTGGTGTGGCTGCCGAATATGGCATTAGGTGTCATATCATGAACTTAAGGTGTACCATATTAAGAACCCCTTTCGCTAGAACCTGCAAATGACACACCACAAAAAAAAATATTTTTCCCAAGCTGTATTAATTTTTTAACCAATTTGACCCCAGAATCTTATAGGGAGGAAATGCATTTACAACTAGTAATTTTTTGGACGAGAAAGAGCATTCTGAATAATCAAAAAATGACCAACAAAAAGTGGTTCATATTTGGGCACTTTACCCTATAATACACACATTTATATGTATTTGTGTTTTACAAAGCAAATGGTGTAAATGCGTAGAGCTAATTATTTAATTTAACGATGAAACATTAGTTTCTTAATTATTGGACAATGAATTGTGGAGGTTATCTCTAATTTTCCATGGAATGAAATTTCAGTTCTTTCCTTTGCGCACAGCTAATGGGATTTTCAAAATTGGTTTTGAAATGTAATTGAAACAATTTGGTAAAAAAGGCGAAATTTATGGTCGTCGAAATATTAACTTCGTAAATTGTGTACGTGTGTGCGCACACGTGTGCGTCTATTGGAAAACTTTCTATTCCATGAAGGTTGTACTTTGAAGCGGGTATAGGCAATTGTCGCGTGTGATTGCATATTTTGCGTTACTTTACGCTTAATTCTACCACCTGTTACCAAGTTCACTTAAATTATTAAAACAGCTGTAATAAACAGTCGCCACGAAACAATGCGACGCTAAAATAATTAAATGAAACGGAATTAAATATCCTCGTGGGCTTGCTAACAAAATATTTTCTGAATTTAACAATTTATAGTAAAATATCAAAACATTGATTATTATGTACAAGTAAATATAATTCTAGTTCACACACACACGCACACACACACACACACACACACACACATTCGAATTCGCGTAGGAACCAAATACGTTCCACGATTCTAGAAATGTATTTATTTTATGCTTTCTTTGACAACACACAAACAGGGATAAATTTAATATGCATTAAAAACCAATTAATTTTACAATGTTGTTGCCGTATACATTTTTAGAAGAATTATGTTGTTAATTTATCGTTCTACTGTGATGAGATTCTTGCCGTTAACAAATTTCGCTAAATTTAATTGTTCATAATTAATTGACCAATTTTTCCTTCATTCATACTGTACATTTTCATGTCCCAGTCAGTGCCCGCTACTCAAGAGCAGAATTACCCTCCGATAATCTAATTAACGGCACGCAGAATACATGCTTCATGAGGCAATTCTGAAATTAGCCTGTACATCGGTTTATTAAGTTAACTATAAGCGCGGAAGGGCTGGAAGTTGATCGAATTTGCTGGCTTGCTTTCCGGTAAATTGTTGTTATTATCAGCAGTGATTTTAATGGAAGTCATTGTTAACGAAGCGCGGAAAAGTCGTACGATAAATTAGCAACGCTTGTGTCCCGACGATTTTTAGTTGTTCTGAGCACTACGGCCACCACGGGAAGCGAGCACAAAAGTGTCCATGCCTGACATATTAGGTCATTCAGAAAGTTCGTAGCCTAACAATAAAATTACATGAAATAATGAGTCAAGATAAATTTATTCTTCAGTATATTCTCCCTCAAACTCGATACATTTATTCCAGCGATTTCCTAATTCATTTACACCATCCCTGAAATAATTTTCCTCGATACCTCTAAAATACTCGTCTACGGCTGCTATAACTTCTTCATTCGATGAAAAACGCCTAACACGTAGGAATTTTTTGAGGTTTGGGAACAAGTGGAAGTCAGAGGGGGCCAGGTCTGGTGAATATGGTGGATGCTGCAACAATTCATAGCGTAACTGCTTCAATTTGGCCATTGCAAGAACACCTCTGTGAGCCGGTGTATTGTCCTGGTGAAACATGACTTTTTTCTTCGCTAAGCCAGGTCTTTCCTCCCGAATTTGTGCATCCAGTTGATCCAAAAGGTTTCAGTAATACTCTCCTGTTATTGTTTTCCTGATTTGAAGGTAATCGATTAACAAAATTCCTTCTGCATCCCAAAAAACGGATGCCATGACATTCTTTGTCGATTTTACCCACTTTGGCTGCTTTGGAGCTGAACAACCGGGCTCAGTCAACTCTGCGGTTTGTTGTCGCAATGCAGGATCACAGTGGTAAACCCAAGTCTGATCCATGGTTACAAATCGACGCACAAAGTCAGTTTTATTCTTTTGCAAACGATCCAAATGTTGTCGAGAACATTTCACGCGAATGCGTTTTCGATCTGATTTAACGAATGCGGCACCCATCTTGTGAATTGTTTTCTCATACCTAATTCATTAGTTAAGATCTCATGAACTGATCCAGTTGAGATGCCTGTGGCCTCAGCTAAATCAATTACAGTTAATCGGCGATCTTCAAAAACCAAAGCATGGACATGATCAATCATTTCCGAAGTGGTTGCAGTTCTTGGACGTCCTGAACGTGGATCATCATTAATGTCTGTACGACCATGTTTAAATAGATCAACCCATATTTTTACCATTGCATATGAAAGGACACTGTCCCCTAACACATTCACCATATCATCAAACATTTCCTTTCCGCTTAATCCCTTTTTATGTAAATATTCAATGACTGATTTTTCAAGTCTTCCATTTTTCTAACCAAAGTAAACACGTCTACTTTAATCAGCTATTTGACAGATCGATTTGGAATGTATGGTATGTTCACATCAAGGACGGATGTTTTCAATAACGATATGTTTTTGCTGCTACCAATATCATCTATGTGTCAGGCTACGAACTTTCTGAATAACCTGGTATTTCAAGGTGATCAAAATCGGGGGTAAACTTTACTTTAGCGGACTCAAAATTGGTACCTTTCTCCTACGAATTATGATGTGTTTGGTATGTAATCCAGTAGATTCGTACCCGGCTCGGATGCAGACGAAGTTTTGTTCCGCTAGGATCAATAGTTGAGGAGGTATGGTCGCTTAAAGTTGAGCATTTTGACAGCTAACCCTATCTGTCAAAAATGTTCAACTTCAAGCGACCATACCTCCTCAACTATTGATCCTAGAGGATCGAAACTTCGATTTGCATCCGCGCCGGGTACAAATCCACTGGATTACATACCAAATACACAATAATTCGTAGGAGAAAGACACACATTTTGAGTAAGGTAAAGTAAAGAGCAGCCAAAATCGGTGACCAGAACCAACTTCTATACAATTATCGCAAATATTTTCAATAAAATATTCTCTATTTTGATACTCAAAAACAGAACTTCTTTGGCAGGAAATTATTCACAAGCGCATAGCTAAGAAACATTGTTTAATTAAAGTTCGTTGAAACGGTTTTCATGAAAGCCTGCATTTAGCTCGAACAAAAAGCTAATTTAATCTCCGACGTGTTCGTTGAAAGTAACCGGTCCGTGATAAGATTTTTCGTGCAACCGGCTCGGATCGGCGTGGCGTGCCATGGCGATCGTGTTCAGCGTTTTCCGAGCTTTATAACGGTCGCGCGAGATCTTCGCTTTTAAAGCGTCATGTATCACCGTCAAGTCTCTCAGCGAGAAAACACGGAAAATTTCTCAGGAAGTCAGTGAAGTTCACGTGGTCTGGTCCGTGTCGCGGCGACAGCGCACCTTGCCACGAAAGCAGAAGCGGTTACACGCGGCAGCTGTCCCGCGGACGAAAAAAAACGAAGAAAAAACGATAAACTCGAGGAAGAATTTACCGACTCTTCCGACAAAATGTGACGTCGGGGAAAATCTATTGCGCGCAATTTCGGATAGGTACTTTCCACTCTTTGGCGCGTGATTAACCGACCGGTCCCGTTGGATTTTATTAAATCGTGCGTTGAGCCTGGGTCGATGTACAGTTCACAGTTATTGGGTTGACGTTAGCAACAGCCACGTGTTCGTTTTTAGTTTTAATAAATACAGTCGCCGCGGTAATGATTGTTTAAAAACAAATCTCCAGATCTCTGGAAGGAGGATATATTTAGCGACGAGTCAAAATTTAAACTTCGATGTTGTAATTAGGGACCAAAAATAACAGTTATTCTAAAATTTTCTACGATAAAAATCATTAATAAAAAAGTTGATTATTATTGAAATATAAGATAATGTACACAAAATATAAAGAAACAAATTCGAAGAACAAAATTATTAAAAAATATCGATTTTTATACTTTTTGGTTACGAATAACAGTTATTAGTGTCCAGAAAATTGGATCCTCCTCGATAACTGTTATCGACGAAGAAAAACTGTTTCGATTGCTGAAAGCAGTTATCGATGAGAGAAGTTCATCTCGATTGCTCATAAGAGCTATCGACGAGAGAATTTTAATTCTATCGCTCATAACAGTTATCGATTAGAGAAATTTATTTCGATCACTCATAACAGTTATCGATGAGAAAAATTTATTTCGATCGTTCATAACTAGAATGCGGATGTTTATGCATTTTCCAATTTTTGTAGACAAATTTTAAGAAAGTGGAATGCAATAAATTTCTATTTTTAATGGAAACAGCCTTTGTAGATCCAAATCAAATAAAAATTGTACAAAATTCTAACGAATTTTATATTCCAGCCTTGTTTGAACAGTTTCATAAGCCATAAGTAAGTACATAAAGACCCGCAGTCTTCTCTTAACAGTTATCGATGATCGAATTTCTTTTAGTCCACTGATAATATTTTGTCTGGAACATTTTTTAATTGCACTACCGGAAATGCCTAAAAAATGGCGACAAAACTTAACGGCTACACCCTGGGTACAACTCAACTCAACTGTTGAAATTGTTTAATTCAACAAGTGGGAAGGCTAACTTCTAGGCGGCAAATGAAGTGCGCCCGAATTCTTGAAAATCGCGTTAAGGTAATTATCCTAATGCAAATATAAACCCCAATCCTGTATCTGTTTGGTTGACCGCGGGTAAGCAAGTAAATCCTCGCATAGCAGAACTGCTTTTGAAAGCCTACAATAATTGAAGCTGTGACAGGTGCGTTAATGCAAATGTTAATTAATATTCACGCCCGAGGATGAAGCCATTGATGTGCAGATCTAGCGTGAGCTAATACTAGTAATCGGCAATCAGTTTATACTACCGTTGCTCAATTTGTGGCGAAATAAGCTATACCCGGGGAAAATAATAAACATCTGCTGTAACTAATTAACATGCCCATAAACATATTAGTTTTCATCCCATATATTATAATTATACATTCAATTGTCATTACAGATAATTACGCTTTAAAGAAATAATTCTCTATTCTGTAGCCTAAGTGATTTTAATTATCCATTTTCTAGTGGCTTTCTTGGAATACTGATTGAGTATTTCATCTTGGAAGATGAGAAAAAACATAACACAATCTGCGTCATTAATTTTAGCACAATTATCCAGATAATATTGATCAATGCAACTATTCAGATAGCACCGTACGTCCATAGGATGTCTGTTTCATGTCCAGGCTACGTCCAAACGTCCTTGGGACTTAAATTTCTTAATCGTTCTTAATTATTCATTTTTGTTACAAATGCATCAAATCTACAGTCCGATTATTACGGCTAGAATACACAAAAATTGGTGTTGAAAATATTATTTTTTATTTGAACATAACAGCTGAGGTTGATAAAGAAAAAACAATGGATTCTTGACTACAAAAGATGTCACGTTCGCGTGCAGTCTAGTATGCAAATCGTGATGTTATTTATTAACGCCCGCCAGGAATACTATTATTGGTTGCCTCGAGAGAATTTTAATCGCGTGAATAATGTCGAAATAAAGCCATTACAGCAAAGTCGTTATTCTTCATTATCATATTCGATTAGCTTACAGAATGATCCATAAAATATTTAACTCACGTAGTCGAACATCCTGCGCATTGAACTTGGTTACATAAATCATAGAAACACCGGTTAGCCCCGGAGGATAATGCATAGCTTAAATTATTTACGTCAAAGGGACGGATGCCTTGGAACGAAAGTCCTCCTTCCTTTGACGGCTAGGGCGAAAGAGTACGGGGGGTTCGCGCATGCCAATCTTTCGGTCCAATTAACGTTTTAAAAATCGATTACTCGTGTCTAATTTTCAAACAAAACACGTCACATCCAGTAATAAAGATAGACGAGATATCTCGTCCATAGCATCGTTTCTTCGACATCTTGGAAGCGAGATATCTCGCCCATTGTAGATTCTAGTGAAAGGGTTCATTGCTCTTCTAACTAACCGGCAGAGTTGGGCAATAATTTTTATTTCAATAAAATTTTTGCCCAACTCTGGCCCTAGATCAATCTTTTATCTAGCATTTTTGACCACTGAAAAATCCCGTGTTTGTATTATCGAGAAATGAAAAGGCGAATCCCGCACCCTTACAATCCTGGAAAAAGAAGTCTACCCCCAGTGGCGCGTTATCCTATGGGCATCTTGGGCAAATGCCCCAAGCAAAAGGGGGCCTCGAACACAAACCAAGATCCAAATTCTACGTTTTTCCCCGGGGGCCCCGAGATTCTACTTTGCCCAAGGCTTCTTCAACTGCTATGGTTATTAAGCGACGGGACTTACAGTTTTTAGGGTGAGTTCCGAACCAACTTGGGCACCACAGTTTTACATGGCATCTGGAATATTTCCAGAGGCCAGAGGTGCCGGCAGCGGGATTCGAACGGAGTCTGCAGTTGCCCAAGGCCCCAATTAGTTATAACGCGCTACTGTCTACCTCCATATATTAGCCATCTGATGTGTAGGGTAGGATCTTGATCCCCCTGTGGTGGCCTAACTTCCCTTGTGGTGCCACAAGAGGGACAGGTATTTACTTCAAAACCTTTCCCGCAAGTACTCGATTCCTCAATGATTTGTATATGTATACAGGGTGCGGCACAAATCAGTCCCACGATTTTTCAGTTATTTCGGAACGTTACCGGCTGCTAAGGAAATTGCGATAATTCATAAGGTCGCAATAGGTCGCTAGTAAATGAAACGTACACTCGTTTAGTAGCCTTAAGAGCTTCTTTTCCAACAAAAATGACCGCTTGATCACGATTGATAGATAACTTTTTTGTTAATGAAATGTACCAGATGTGTTGATTTCACTTTTTCATCTCCCAGAGCTTTAAAAAGTGAAAAAAAGCAATAAGGTCAGAATATTATATTAAATTAGAACATACCCAACAATAGCAAGAATGATAAACTAGCGTTACAGCGCGATAATGCATAAATCACAAAGGTAATTTCAATTATGATTAAAAATGCCGGTCTTTTTAAACTACTAACTCTGGGCTTACGTATCGCCGACGGTTGTAACAAAAAAACATATGCTCTGTACCTTTATAAAGATAGTACTATTACACAGATTTTTAGACAACAGAAAAAAATGTTTGACTTTTGGCCACGATTTCGGTCAAATTCACCACTGTGCGTCGGCCGAAACGGGTCCACTGTGAGCGCGGCCTAAGGCAGGGCTCGCTTGATAGCCTTACCGATGAGTCCTCTGGCGCGCCTGGGACTCCCTTTTTCCTCCTCTCTTTCATTTATTATGGAGCTCCCACACCCCTAGATTGGACATTCGGTACACTGGTGGTACCTCATCTCCGCAACAGATCCGTATTCACGAAATCGGTAAACGAGACTCGGCATATTATACGGGCAGACCGCGTCACTGGTCGCCACCCACGCCCGTTGCCACACACGAATCTGTCCTGTACGAAAGGATACGCAACGAACCCCATAATTATCCGCAATCAAGATAAAACGCGACCGTGATATCCGCGAATTTCATCGGTCATTACCCATTCGTTAATAACATCGTGTCTTTCACTGGGCGAGCGCGCGCGCGCGTTGCACCCGCCATTAAACGCCCCCGCGTAATTGCATCGTCCCGGGCCGCAATTCCGCTTAAACGCTGCGCGCTGGCCGGAATATCCGCGAGCCCGCACGCGTTTGTTCCCTCACGCGGATAACTTGAAAGTTCACGGCTTGGAACGTTCGATGGGGGGTTACTTAGGGGATCGCGAGATTAAACACGCTTACGTTGAATAATCTTATCCCGGCCTTTCCACCGGCATTATAGCTAAGACGAGGGCGCAACAGCTTGCGGAATAATATTTGCATGCTACGCCGGAACCAGGCGGAGGGCGAGCGAATCGACGCGCCGGAGCACAGTGGTGCCAAGGCGGCAAAAAATCGATTTTATAAATCTTAGTTTTTTCTTTCAATTTATTTAAAAAAATTTTTTTTTTTAATTCACCAATTTTCAGTGCCTTTTAGTTATCTAATTATTGCGCCTAGGGGTCTACAATTTATAAGGGTTATAAGATAAAAAGAAAATAAAAATTGTCTGCGTCGATTGCAAGGAATAGAAACTAAATTGAACGTTATTTCTACCTTTAATGATTTGAATAGAAGAGAAATCGTATATTGACATCTTCAATTTTGAAAATTTTCCATCAATTTTTAATTTCATCTTCTCAATTTTGCTATAAATGCATAAAGATCCGCAGTCCAGTTATTAGACATGCCGGCGGGAAAGTGTGTTAAACTATTAACTGGCAAAAATACTTTTTCAATATAATTTTTGTACATTAATAAATAAATAAAACCGAATTTTTTTATATAAATATTTTCTTACTTATTCTTTTTCGCAAAAGATCACCGAACAAAACGGAAAATATCTTGTTCATCAAAGTTCATTACTCAAATAAAACAACTGGGCTCTATTTACTGTTTTATATTTCACCCAACCAATTTCTTCATAAATGCATAAAAATCCGCAGTCTACTTATGATGTTTAATAATAATGACATATTTGTTAGCGGACGTGTCGGTCCATCAGACGCGCATACTTTCCCGTAAAGAGGACGGCTCACAATCGGAACACCGTCGGGAAAAATCCTCGAAGCAGCACTCCGTTAAACGAAAATAGGGTTCCGACAAGTGTTCTAAACTGGCAATGCATGATATATCGCGCGATTACACGAAAATGCAATTACCGTTGGTTCAGACGAGAGTCCCTCTATCTGTATCACATAACACGGTGACGCCGCTAGTAGCGACACGAAAACTACCTTAGCAGGGGGAGAAAATACGCGTGAGACGTCGAATCGCATGGTTCACTGAAATGCCCGAACTGTTTTAAATTGTTCGCTACGTGGAACTCGATGTATGGACTGCAAACTCGGACCCGGGACTGATTTTAGAAAGGAATGCGAGAAGAATTCGCCCAGCGAAAACGCGTCTCCCCGAACTTGCCTGAGAAAACAAAAGGCCGATGGGACAGCTGTAAAATATACCGTGCACGTCATGACGGGCTGAACGACACAAATCATTATTTCTTAGCCTGTTCTATTTTCACGACGATGAAAAATTGCGTCAGGAAGGCATTTTAACCCTGCACACACACAGGTCGCGTTCCTAAAATTCCTTTATGGAGTCGGACAATTGTTTAAATTTTATCGTCTTAAAATAATTTTTAAAATTGTGTATTTCTTACATATTTAGTATTTCTTCCAGATAACTTAAAAAATCACCCATATTTTCGTTTATAAATTTCTTTGTGTGTTTCTTGATATTTATTCTTCATATCGTGAAGAATATTATGAAATTGTTTAAATTTTATTGTCTGTGTATTTGTTGCATATTTAATATTTTTTTCAGACAATTTAAAAATCACCCATGTTTTCGTTTATAAATTTCTTTGTGTTTCTTCACATTTATTTTCCATATTAGGAAGAATATTATGAAATTGTTTAAATTTTATTGTCTTAAATATGAAAATGCACGATAAATGTTTATTTTATTCGCAGATAGAATTGATAATTTTTAAGTACAAAGGTTTCCGCGTAACAAACTGAAGCATGAAAAAAATTCTAATATATGTTCAGCACAAAATAGTTTATACTTTCTGTTCATTGTGGAAACATTGTTGAGAGCTCTTCTCCATGCGGAGAATTAAACAGGCAGTGAAATTAGTTTGGAAATACGCAATGAAACTCAGCCACTTCAAAAATTTGTTAGCTACGTAGGTACAATCGAGTGCAACTTCATTAAAGTGTTTATTCATTATAGAACTCACATACTCTTCACACGTTTGACTGTTTACAAGCATCGATCTGCCGCGCTGTTGTTTATCTTTTATGTACATTTGACGTGGAAAGCTGAATGTGAAATAATAAATATTTATTTTTCATTAATTTTCAAATCCGATTGTCTCAAATATAACCCTATATGAAACAACAATTTATTTCATCGAAAGATAATTTATCTCACAATTCACGCTAAGAAATGATCATGAAAATTGATTCCTTCATAATTATGTATAAATATTGTTCATTAACGTATTATTTCGCGAAATTGTGAAAACAGTGATTGATAATTACCTGATTAAATTTAAATGTAATCACTGCTTTCACGAAATTATTATGTTAATTAAATTTGAAGATAATAATTTTACAAATAATCAAACATAATTTATCGAAATCTTCTGCAATCTACGTCAGTCTGGATATACAGTTAGGAGCAAAACTGATCACACACACTTTAAATCAGAATAACTTTTTTATGAATGGACTAAAACGACTTCAATTTCTCTGTAACGCTAGATGAATTATAATTTTGTAAATGACGTCTAAAAAATTGTTGAAAAAATGCATTCGGTCGGAATTGTGAAAAACAATAGTAAAAATTGAATTTTTGCGACATTTTTAGCTGGATCAATAACGAAAATTTAAAAGATAGGTTTGGTCACACACGCTGCTCGTATAAATTATATAAAAATTTCCTCCAAAAATTTCACTGAAATTGGTTAATTGGTTTACTAGTTATAAACAATCAAAAGTGGTGAAAATTGCAATTTTTGAATATTTTTGGCCTTTTTACCACTTTTGATCGATTATAACTCGTAAACCAATTAACCAATTTCAATGAAATTTTCGGAGCGTATATAATATATACAAGCTGACCAAACCCATCTTTTAAACTTTCGTTATTGGCCCAGCCAAAAAAGTCGCAAAAACTCCATTTTTACTATTGTTTTTCACAATTCCGACCAAATGCATTTTTTCAACAATTTTTAGACGTTATTTACTAAACTAATTCATCTAGCCTTACACAGAAATTGAAGAAGATTTTGGTCCATTCATAAAAAAGTTAATCTGATTTAAAGTGTGTGTGTGTGACCAGTTTTGCTCATAACTGTACACTGAACAATCCGGGTTGTATCACGCGAAAAGCTGGAGAGATCAATTTTCATTTCCGGCGTTTGTGAAAATTCTATGAAGAATGACAGGATGCGGGATTTTCCGGCAGACTTGCGGCTTTTTTCAGTGTAATAACGCACGAGGATGTTCTATTGGGTTGCAACGAGTGTATTTGCTCGCCGTCGAGACTCTAATGGGGGAATTGTGGCGTGGCGTGATTTTATATTTGCCGTTCCCTGACGAAGGAAATGGATTTACCTTCGAATTGCGTTGGGTTTCTCTGCTGGATCTCTCTCTCTCTCTCTCTCTCTCTCTCTTTCTTGGTTCACTCCAGCTTCATCTTATAACGCGCTACTTTAATTTCCTGCGGTTTACTACCTCATACGATATCTGTTCTCCGCTTCCTCAGGCTTCTTTGTAACGTCTGGTTATGTTCGGCACACGTGTTTGACAATTTAAATTTGATACTACGAGGAGAAACTATAACACATTATGTACTTTAGAAAATTACAAACATTTCAAAACAATGGTTTTGGACACCCCGTACATGTACAAATGAATGTTCATTGCTGAACACCTTAAAGGTGCCTTATCATTTTGACCACCAGTGTAATCACTGAAACCGTAAAATAAATCGTGGGGCAAGGGGTTGATCAATCGTCTAGAATACACAGTAACAGCACAACAGTCTGATTCACAGCACAACACCTAAGATTGATTCTTCAACGGTCAGAGCAGCCGGAATCCCGCGAAATAACACAGGCTCTGTTGTTCGTTGCCGCTTTGTGCATGCCTCTAAGTAGATTGCGGTGGTGGTCGGCTACGAGGGCAAAGTACGTTGGAAATACGCGTTTCACTGGGCAAATTGCTTATTGCGGTCCAGCGGTAATATGTAATTTTCCACTATGGAGGCTCAAACGATCTGTCCGCGACGACATTAGCGCTGATAGTCGGCGTTGCTTTTGGTTAGCGCAAGGAATTGCTGGTAATCCCGGTCCAAGGATCGCGGCGTTAAGTACCGACGCGGTCCTCGTTTTCGCCGATGTACTTATATCCTTAGCTTGTTATCCTCTTCAAACTGTCCGAGGATTCTGTCCGTTGCCGCGGACCGTTTTCGGTGGCGCTACAATTCGGAGATCGTATCGTTTCGTTTCAACGAGGCTACACAATGCTGCGGTTAAAGGAAGAAACACGCTAATATCACGTCACGCGAAACAATACGCTACATGTTACGTTATTCGCACCGTTTGAAACGTGTTCGTAAAAAGTTATTATTGTGTTGTACAGGGTGTTACACGGAACACGTGGGCACGACTCCAGGGACGGACCCATACGCTAAGATAAGAAAAAAGTGTTTATAGAAACCTCCTACACTCGCCACAAGATGGACAGAGTGAAAGACCTTTCTCGCTACTAAATATCTGATCCGTCATCAATCCCAATACAGGGTGAGTCTCGTAACGTGACGATCTCAAATCACTCTTTAGTTATTTGTTGTACAAAAAAAATGTTCAAACGTATGTTGCATGGTTCCTAGGGGGACATACAGTGCTGCCATCTGATTTTTGTTACTTCGATGTTTTTATCAAGATATGAAGGTCACCTTCAGTTTTTTAAATAGAATGCTCAATATTTTTTCTCGAACTCGGATGAAGCACAAAATTCTGCCTAAAAAATATTGACCTTCAAATATCATAAATCTAATAGTTCACGAGATATCGAAACAATTTTCTTTCTTCTTTGGATAATATCTCGTTAACTATTAGGTTTCGGCCATACGAAGGTCAGCAGTTTTATACTCAGAATTTGATACTCTATCGATCTATGGTATAAAAAATAGGACATTCGATTTAAAAAAAGAAAGTTGACCTTCACCTCACCTTGGAGTGTCCACCGGGAACAATAATAGTCCCACCACATGATGTCCCCCTCGGTGCTGAACAACTTTCATCTGAAACATTTTTGCGTATAATCAATATTTTTAGAGATATTCGTCTGTAACGCTTTATAATTTCCAGTTATACTGTCCTCAACCGCCTTCCGATATCCCAGCGTCTCGTCTAAAGAAGGGCCCGCTAGATAGCCTTACCGATGAGCCTCTAGCTTGCCTAGGATGAAACGCTCCACTTCCTTTTTCTTCCCAACGACACATCATTACAGCCGCCAAAAGTGTATAGTGTATTCGTCGTTTTAAGCGCGACATGATAATGGATTCCGTATGCAGGCGAGTAAGGAGCTAATGCTTAGTTACGATCCTGACGAGAATGAATTTGCCAACAATTTCTGTCGGTCGATCGTGAGGGTTCATTCGCTAGAGCGGGATTAGCGGTGGCTCACAGAGACTCCGATATTACACGAGAAATTTCCATACGAAATATCTCCTTGACGACACAGTAGGCTAAGGCTGAGAGAGCCGAGCGTGCACGCGTGCTCCCGAAGACACGAGTTCCTAAGCGGAGCGCAAAAGCACAAGCACGTTCACATGCACGCGACACGCAACGACCCGGCATCATGCACCCCGGATAAATCCTGTACGTGTCTTTGCACGATTCACTTATATCGTCGCTGCAAAACGATGAATAATTGTTCGCAGCCGGCTAACACCAATTAGCAAGCTTTCTGGGAAGGTTGTAGTCGGCTTTCGTATTTAATGCATCTACATTACTTTCGAAATGTTTAGAAATAAATGTTTAAAATTATAATTAGTTGAAATGAAATGTTATTTGTATGTGGTCAGTGTTTAAGCAGTCATCGAAATACACGTATGATAGATGTAAACTGTGTTTTTCTACTAGGAAATTGTTCGGGACAAAGAAGTTCCGTGACTATCGAAACTGCACTCGTTAACTGAATTACGAACGCTTAATTTTCGTCGAAAAGTTTGCCGATAAATTGTAACAGAACACCATTGTATATCTGAAATAGTTTTTTTCAAGAACGTTCCTGCATCACGTAGATAGGAGAGTGACACGACAAAGGTACGTTTTTCCGAGAATCTTTACAATTCAAATAGCCCCACAGGCATCGAGATTTTTTTAAGGATTAGAACCACCCCTGAATTGAAAATGGAAGTCTCCCCTTTACAAAGGACTTCTGAATCTTGATGTACGACTTTTTTTACCATTTTATTGGGCTTTGAATGAGAAGCGTGTCGCCGGCACTTTAAATGCAAATTTAAATCGACGTAATCTGAAATCGTCGTAAGCTGAACGATAACTGCGAGGATTTAAAATACATGACAACTTGTTGCGGAACAAACACTTGGACAACGATTACGAACTACGATTGCGACCACAATTGACTAGATACGTTGGGACAGGCGTGTCCAGACTAAACAGATCAGGGGAATTGACTCGGATTGAGGGGAATACGGTTATCCTCTCTCTGCCATTAACAGATTAGTTATGACGCAGACGCAACGCGAATTGGGTGTGCGCATCACGTCACATGACTGATCCGAATAGCGTCGTAGAAGGGGAAGAGTAGAGTGGGAGATAAATCTTAATGTGGCGTATCTGGGTCTGTCCAACTTCTTCTTTGTCGCGAGCCATGCGGTGCCCACCATCCATCAGTCCGTTTTCCCACTACTTAGGCCGCTATTAGACTAGGCCAGACCTGGGCGACGCTGGCTCGAAAAACACATGTTGTTGCTTCTCTCCTTCTCTTGCTCGGCAAGACAATCCCCACCACGTCCACTCCGACAAAGGAGTAGCAGCAACATCTGTTTTTTGAGCCAGCGTCGCCCAGGTCTGGACTAGGCCACTGGTGGCGGAACGCCGGGCGCACACTGGTGGCGCCACCGAATTGAAGAGCTTTAATAAATAGGTCACAAATAGGTGGTACCACAAAGCGTTCATTCCCGCTGTCGATGCAACGCAATGTTGTGCTATTGTACATAGAAGGAAAATGGCATCAAACAAAAGCTTGCTCCTCCTTGCTCTTTTATTAAAAAAGAGGAGGAGAAGGAATCGGAAAATGCATACACATAATCCGATCTTAGTTTCATGGGAAGACGAAGGATTATAATCAGTTTTGATCCCCCTTTCAACTGATTGTCCGGTTGTTCGCATTGGTCATTTCTCTTTGCTACTTCCTGCAACTGCTCATCCTGTTTCGCACTATTATCATCTATTTCCATGATGAGACGTTAACGATGTACTCACGTGGTAAAAAATGTGGTTGTGAACGTCAATTGTTTAGTAGGCTTTCGCGATGCTGGTGGCGCACCTGGTGGCTTAGTCTGATACGCTACATGCAAAATAATGCCCCGTCTGGTAGCGACGCCATCCAATGTTGCCCGGCCGATTGCCGATGCCGTCCACCAGATCGGAAACAATTTTTGGTGGCTCCACCAGTCACCGTAGTCTAATAGGTTCCATTTACTTCAATATCCCAAGACGTGCTGAGCCACTGGTGGAGCAACTTGGTTACGCCACCAGTGGCCTAGTCTAATAGCGGCCATACACTACCATTTTTTTGTAGCCAAACCACGCAATTATTTTCGAGATCGATTTCCCGGAGCGAAGCGATTCGACTATTGCCGCTCTTTGGTCGTATGTATTCTCGCATCATGGTTGAACAAATGCTCGTTGTTGACTGATCAGTGGTTTCTTACTGGATGAAATTACTGCAAGCTGTTGTGTTTATAACTACTAATAGAACAAAATCGGAGATGGTGCTTGCAAAAAGTGATCGATTCGGCATGGAATGACCCCGGAGTTATTGAGTTTTGTAGATAAGGATTCTTGATAACGATTTTCGCGCAGCACGTCATCAAAGTATAGTCCTTCACGAACATTTAAAAAAAAATTCCAATTGAATCGATGAAAAATTGAGTTGTCGGCAAATTTTTGTCCAAAAACATCGCTTTTTCGCCCACTGTGCGTCGCACGAAAAGAGCGCAGGCGTCGATTTCACAGCAAGTTTCTTCAGCACGCAACTGCAATCTCGATAGTTAATTGGCAAGTCCGCCACTCGAGTGCAGTTACTGGTCGAGACAAAGATGATTCTGTGAACTACTGAACGGCTTCAGTTGTTAGCCTTCGCTCGAATGCGTCGCAGAACATTTCACTCGGCCATGCAACAAAACATATTCTACTTCGAATTTCAGCGATTCCGTGCAACCGTAATTCACACGCTATCGGGTCGTTTCATGCGCGAAGAATTCTCCGTCACATTCCATATGTTACAAGGCGCATTGAACTTTAATTGGCCGCGATACATTGCCCGATTACAATTCGATTAGTCCGCAGGAATTCAACGATATACCGGTCGAATCGTCGGCTTCGAGGTTTACACGTGCTTGTATATTCCAACGTGGAACCGGGATTCACTTGGTAATCCGATCACCGTGCGTTTGCCTAACCGTGCTGATTTTTTCTACATATAGGAGAATATTAGCGCAGTTAGTACATCGATTGTTTCACATGCAGTGAATAATAGTTCGGCATCGGTAAACAGCGGATTTTTGTGCAATATCAAAATGTTCTACCTGAATTGCAACAAACTGGAGCGAAATAGAAATTTATTTTCTTTCTTAATGTGCTTAATGGGTTGAAACTAATATAACTTTTACTGGTTTAAATTACACCAACTCATTCTTGTCATAAATGCATCAATCCGTTGTCCCACTGAAACACCAGCGTCATGGTTGTCAACTTTATTTCTGTTTCCGAACAAACTTTTCATGGGCATTAGAAAGTTTTGTTGTGTATCTTATTAATTCGTTTCCAACTGAAAATTTGTCAGCCCTGATTGCTTAAATATATCTAATTTGTTGGAAATTTAATGTAGTTTAAATGTTCAAAAAGAATTGTACATTTATCGCGTTGTGGGTTTCGAAATGGTGTTTTTTTGTAAAGGTTGATACACAAACTTTGTTTCGCATATAAACGTCCTTTTTATGCATGGGTTATGCAGATTATTTACAATTTTCTTGAAAATTCTAGCCAACGGTAATTTTCTCGAAATTAATTTGCTCGTCACGTTATGAACGAATCCTTGAAAGTTCTTGAACAAACTCAAAACATTTGGTCTACTTCTTAAACAACTACCCAAGTTTAAAGAGCACAGTGTCTTTGTACATACATAGACTTTTTGCGTAACTTGGGTATGTCCCTTGTCAGTGCTTGGGTATGTTCCTGTATTTTCCACAAGACTCGCACGACGAGCTTGACCAGCCGAAAGGATCTGAGTGGTTACAACATGCGTAAAGGTAAGCAACACCCAGCATGCAGCTTAATTCATTGTTGTCCACAAGTGGAACCCCTTAACGGGTTTTTATTATTCTCTCTGCGCGGTATTCCGTTTGTGGGAAGAATTCGTATGCAGTGCCCTTTGCGGCACGTATTCCGCCGCTGAAAATATTCAGAATAAAATTATGCCGTTCCCTTTTCGAAAGTTGTTCTCGTGTGGACGCGTAACGTAAGGGTCGTAACAGAGGTCAGAAACGAGAATCTGCGACGATGGAAAAAGGGTGACTTAGTAATCTCTGGAGGCATACAGAGTCGCCAGATGAGGGGAGAGAGAGAATTCAGGGGAAATACTACTACTTTCTAGTGGCTGTTTCTGGTAGTTTTACTACTGCTACCACAATCTACTACCGATCCGCTATACCAATCTTCTACCAATCTTGTACAATCAGTCGAATCAATTCCCCTGATCTGACAACTCTGGTCCTGAGCCATCAACTTATAGCGGAACAAGGGTGTACGTTTCATGATAATTTGAAGGTGTATACAGAAACGGCTATATTTCGGAAACAAGGTTTTTGCGGCTGTAAAGATGTGTTGTAGGAAGAAGGAAAAGGAAGGGGAGCGGTTTCGTCCTAGGCCCGGTAGAGGACTCATCGGTAAGGCTATCTAGCTGGGATATCGGAAGGCAGTTGAGGACGGTATATATAGGAATTGGTGACAGATCAGGTAGTAGCGGGAAAGGTCTTTGAGTATATGTCCATCTTGTGGCGAGAGTAGGAAGTTAGTCGCCACACACTCTTTCTTTGATACGATTTTCTTTAGAACACTGTTCGCAGTAAATACTCTATAGTCGCAAAAAGAGCGTAAAACGTAACCAGTTGTTATTGTGTGAGACACGAAACCCCATATGGTGATTAGTCTACTTCTATACCACGTGGTTTTCATTAGCATTTTTATGGCAGTTTTTATCTTATCGTTTGAACAACATCGAAACTTCAATACGCAATATACATTTTCTTCGAATGTTTGGAGATCTCAAATTTTTCTAAGCATGAACATGGCCTTCGTACGTTATGAGAAAGCGCATCCTGCACCCTTGCATCCTGGAAAAACGAGTCTACCCCCTCAAGCGTTATGATTTCTGGGAGCACGATCCACTCGGCGGGCTCCAAGGCCGCTATTACACTAGGGCCCAGTGGTCAGCAACGACAGTGGCTTTTCAGCCCGATCTCAGTTCGCTACATTTCCCTTCGTCTCCCTTCCCGTGACGGCCCTAGTCCTCGAGGCAGCTCAGGCGCGTACCTATCCCAGAGCGTATGAACTGCGCGTGGCGCATCAGGGTCTAGTTAGTTTGGTCCGGCATCGGAAATACCGGGCGCCCTATCCTTAAGCATTGGTACGCCGGCCGTGCAGGATCCAAAATAACTGGACCCTTAGGGCGACACCCGTATCAATAGGATTCCAGTTAGATACGCGCCTGAGCTGCCTCGAGGACTATGGCCGTCA
Source organism: Lasioglossum malachurum (assembly GCA_028455605.1). Taxonomy (NCBI): domain Eukaryota; kingdom Metazoa; phylum Arthropoda; class Insecta; order Hymenoptera; family Halictidae; genus Lasioglossum; species Lasioglossum malachurum. The sequence continues at coordinate 17,106,069 of CM052313.1, read as the reverse complement.
CGGGGAGCGACACGAAAGGAAGCGTAGCGAGCCGAGATCGGACTGAAAAGACACTGCCGTTGCCGACCACTGGACTAGGCCACAGTGGCTCAGCAAGTCTTAAGACAATGAAGCAAATGGAACCTATTCTTTGGTCCAAAAATTGTTGCCGATCTGGTGAATTATTTTGCATGTAGCGTATTACACTAAGACACCAGTTGGACCACCAGCATCGCGAAAACATAAACAATTGGCGTGAAAAATTTCCTGGACATGTGATTTCTCGAAATGGAGACTTCAATTGGCCGCCGAGATCCTGTGATGATTCAACACCATTAGATTTTTTTCTTTGGGTCTTTATTAAAGAACAATATTAAATAACTTTATTAAAAAACAATATCAGAGCTGTTATTCATGAAATCCAGCCGCAATTATACGAAAACGTGATTAAAAATTTCATCAAAAGAATGACCATTTTTAAGAAGTGCCGAGGCGGACATTTGGCAGATATTGTGTTCCATAATTAATCTCAGAGTGTGTACTTTGGATTAAAATAAAAATATCACCACTTTTTACAAAAATATTTCGTTTTTCTGTTGATTTACAATGACACCTCTTGTTGAAAGACCCTTTATAATCCTTTGCCTTCCCTTGAAACTAACATCGGATGTATATGCATATTTCGACTGCTTCTCCTTTTTTCTAATATAAGAGCAAGGAGAAGCAAACTTTCGTTTGATGCAATTTGCCTTCTACAATAGCACAACACAGCGTTGCATCAACAACAGGAATAAACGCTTGGTGGTACCATCAGTGACCGATTTGCTAAAGCTCTCCAATTCGGTGGCGCCACCAGTGTAGCCTAATAGCGGCCTAAGAATCGTTGACAAACGGAAATCGTACCTTAATTCCTCGCTGAAACAAAGCGGATAGATTAGACTTGCGAAATGGCTAGGAGAAAGAGAGGAGATCGCTAATACGCAAGCAGGCATTCCCGAGAGTGGTGCTTTCTCAAGGTAACTCGGTGCACGGTCCTTAATTCCTTATCAAGAAGTAAGTGGGACTGATTAAACAGATTTCACCATCTGTCCTTGGAAGGCGAGCTACATCAAGGGAATTAAGTTGAATTACATTTGTAGCAGCCGCCTGGAAAGAGGGTAGCGAATGAAGATGTTAAAAGAAGACGTGGGGATCCGACGAATGGGGCCGTGAATGAAAGAATCAAGCGAAATGAAATTGTTTTTAAAATCACACGTTTGCACGGATGCTCCGGTGAATATTAACCTTGAACCGATTAGGGGTAGAGAAGGGTGGTGGCCCCTTGAACCTAACTATTCCTCCTATATAACTATTCCTCCTGTTGCGAAAAGTTTTAAAAAATTATTTATTCCTGCTCGCGAGCGTAAACCGATTAACCAATTTCAATGAAATTTTTAAATTTTCGTTATTGACATTTTTTTAACATATTTATTACACGTCATTTACTAAACTGATCCTTCTAGCCTTACAGAGACATTGAAGTCATTTGGTCCATTGATAAAAAAGTTATTCTGATGTAAAGTTTGTGTGATCAATTATAATGTGCGTAGCTGTATATTCGTAAATTATTTTGTAGAGATCGGAGCAAGTGAAAAATTAGAAATAGAAATTTCACTGTTTTATTCATGTGTACTTCTTTTGTATTAAAACATTTTTGTTGAAGCTCCGCGAACTTGATATCTATGGCTTCGAAAATGTTGCGGAACTACAACCGAAATTATTCCAGCAAATACGGGGTTCCTGAAATTAAATTATATGTTTAAAACAAAGGTTATGCCAACTGCGAGCGAGTGATATGGTTGGGCTGCGAAGTTTATGCCATCGTAGCATAGTGAATTCGTAGAAATTCAGGATATTTGCCAAATTTAATAAAAGTTAATGAGATATTTGTTTCGTTTGGAACATGACAGATCTCGAAATGGAATGAATGAAATTTAATTTGAGTTTAGTTTTCACAACGGACTCTGCCAACCCCTATTAAATCAACATCCGCAATCCAATTATGGTAGGCAAAGGTTGAAAAGTAAATAATCCGTATTAATTAATAATCGCTATTAATTGCCTTCCATTATAAAAACATGGACTCTGTTAACCCCTACTAAATCAACATCCGCCGTCCAATTATGGCAGACGAAGGTTAAAGACTGAATAATCCTGAAACTGAACCGAAAAAGGAGCCAGTTTTGAATTTCTTTCATAATTGAATTACGATTTCTTGTGAAAAATCTGATTTCAACACACTTTTCTTGCAAATACATAAATTCCTGTTATGCCTTGATTTATAGAGAAAAGTTGCAAATAAAAAACGAGCTGGGCGATACTCCAGCATCAGCCGCGACGAACGGCGGACCAGCATATCATCGACTTTACAAAACGTCATGAGTTTTTCGCAAATATTCTCCGATTAAGAGAGCGGGTTCGTTCTGACCGAGCTTCCCATCGTATGACAAGCGGTCGGTCATTAACTCGATATCATTTCAATTGAATTTCGCAATAGCGAATTTCGATTCGTCGAGTGTACTCTTGTCAATAAATTTTATTTGTATTGCATAGTTTCCAACCGTATCGTGCACAATTAATTGATATAAATTCATCATCGAGTATCGTTTGCAGAGAGAAACGCAAAGAGATGCCATAATCGAGTCGCCAGTAAGACTTTTGTCCCACTCTAGCTTCCCCTTCTACTCTGCTACCGCGTCCCAGTCACGTGACTAGACTGCGGATTTTTAAGCACTTAAAAAAGACTAGAAAACAAAATTTGACAGAATTTTGTACAATTTTTATTTATTTCGGATCTACAAAGGCTGCTCCCACTAAAAATAGGATTTTAAAAGACTCCACTTTCTTCGAATTTGTCTACAAAAAATGGAAATTTCATAAATGTCCACAGTCTACACGTGGCACGTAAAGAAAAAAATCTATCCGTATGTGGTATTGGAGGAACCACAATTTTCTTGAAATTCTGCAAAGTTATACAGATTTTCAAGGTTTAAAAAACGTTCGTACCATAATCTCTCTATTTTTCCCATACAATACAGTCGCGTTTACTGTCCAACAGCCTGTGTTCTGTACGGTCATTGATAACATACCGATATTATTTTTGTATGACTGCGTCCACCGCGTCGAGAGTTCAAAACAAAGTCGAACGTAGAGAAGGACAGTGGTGTGGGTAGGCACTGGACAGTGATCGCGTACCCGATCGCGGACAGTAAACGCGGCTTTACTGTATTCTACAATATTTCAGCTTTAATTTAACCGTTTGCCCTTTCCGACTTAGAATTATTCCATTCTATACGATTGTTTTTTATTTTATGGATATGAAATTGATATAACACCTCGTTGTTGTGAATATCAATGTTTTGAATAATGATACAGCAATTTTTGACTAGTTGGCAAGTGTCGCGGACGTAAAAAAAAACTGAAAAATTTAGATCTCTGAAATGATACAGTCCCTCGCAACTTTATGTAAATATTCGTATCATACCGTGAATAGTAGGCTGATGAACGGGTCAAGTGTTTTAAAGGGGCTCAAAGGCCGAAAGAAAGCGTACTCTCTGCCGCGAGAAAATCGATAACCTGCACTTTAACAAACATTCGCAAGAGAAATTGAAGTGGCTTCGACGTATGTGCTTGCTTATTAACTTCAATTCATAATTACATTTCGAGTTTGTCACTTCTAAGAGATACTTTGGAAATGTAATCATTTTATATATATTACGTTGAAAGAAACTTTGACAAATATAAATTCACTAAAAATTTTAACCAGACGTTTCTTCTGGTTATGCTTTTCATATAAAATGTAGGATTTAACGACGTACTGTTTCCTCTTTTCGGTGTTCAAATTTACTTAATTCCCATTTTACAGTAATCGTATAATCCAAATAATAAAAGTTCAACCGTTTGTTTAAACTTTTCTCTTCTCTTGAATATTATTTTACTGTTATTACTAGACTGCGGACGTTTATGCATTTATGGCTTATGACAATTTTCAAAAAATACTATAATATAAAATTCGGTAGAATTTCGTACAATTTTTATTTGTTTTATAATAAGAAACTGTAGGTCTCGTCGCTTAATAACCATAGCAGTTGAGATGCGACGTAAAACCAAAATAAAAAAAAAGATTTACAAAAGCTGTTCCCATGAAAAATAAGATTTTATTCCATTCCATTTTCTCAAAATTTCTCTATAAAAATTGGAAATTGCATAAACACACAAACACACACACATCCGCAATTTAATTATTACACATATTCTTCCATTTAGAAAATCTCTTTTTTATTATTAAAATTTCGAATGCTGTTACAAATATTTCAAGGATAATTAATGTTCAACACTTGAAAGAGATATTATATAAATATAATAATGAACAGGAACATGATTGGTTCCAAAACAAGCAATTTTTAATATTTACCATTGGGGAGACACTAAATGTTAATAAAAATGGTAACCACAATTTTTCAATACGATTTAAAATAATATTATGAAAATACATATTAATAAAAATTGGTATATAAAGAGTTCGGTGGCATGTTTTACTAAAAAGCGAACTGAAATTTTATACGAATAAGATGCCGTTTGGCGAAGTAAAAGCGGGAACAGTGAAAAAACAAAAATTTCGCGAGGAAAATTGGGACGAGCGTAATGGTGCTCTCGAAAGAGCCATTTTTGATGAAGTTCAGGTCGCGCGAGTGCAGCAGAAGCGAGCAACTTTGAACATCGGGATCGTCGAACGCTGAGGCGACACTTTGTAACGTATTGAAGCTCGTCGATCGATAAGCCACCGGCAGAGGGATTTCAAATGCACTTAAGCCACTACAGAAATCTTGCCGGTGAGATCCGGAACGAAATATTGTTTTATCCGACGCGGAACCTTTACGCGACCGATCATTCTTTGACTCACCGACGCGTTCGAAATTGTTACGGCAATTTTCACAGTCGCAAGAAATATGTAATATCGTACGCTATTCCAACAGTACTGCAACTACGTTTCAGTCTCTGTTGTCGCAGTCCACATTTGTGTTTTCTCTCTCGATGCTTCAGTCGTCATCTACATTTTCCTTTTTCCCATTCGTAATATTGTTTCATAACGTGGTGGAATCGGACTATTGAAATCAGGGACCAAAAATAACATTTATTGTTAGAGCTATGGTTTTATTATAATTGTATTTGAACAATGTGCTTCAACGCTGCAACCATTTAAACGACGATCGACAGACAGATACACGCGCCGCCAGCAACCGAAGAACGCAACCGCTTCTCGTTCACCCGCGCGAATTGCAAATACATATCTCTAACAGTTATACTAGTATACGATAAAAATCATTAATCGAAAGTTGAGTATTATTGAAATTTAAGATAATGTACACATAATATAAAGAAACAAATTCGAAGAAGAAAATGAATATCGATTTTTATACCTTTTGGTTACGAATAACAGTTATCAGTGTCCAGAAGATTGGATCCTCCTCGATAACTATTATCGATGAAGCAAAACTGTTTCGATTGCTCAAAGCAATTATCGACGAGAGAAGTTCATTTTGATCTCTCATAACAGTTACCGGTGAGAGAAGTTCATTTCGATCGCTCATAACAGTTATCGATGATCGAATTTCAAATTTTCTGTTTGAATTGCATCAAATTGGAGTGAAATACAAATTTATTATCTTTCGTAATCGGTCAAATTGGTTGTGAATAATATAGACGTATTTTAAAATTCTTCTAATATGTTTACTATTTTAAATGGCACCTACTCATTTTTGTCATAACTGCATAAAATCCGCTTTCTAATAATAACTTTTTAAATGTGTCTTTACAAAAAACGTGTCTTCCGTTTCCCAGTCGTATCATGAAAAATATCCGAGATAAAAATGAACGACGGATGTCAAACGCAGAGGCTTTCAGCTTTAAAATAGATCCTACTTTATGTATAATTCTTTTTAAACAAGATTATATCACAGTTCAAACGTGATTTGCTCGGTAATGGGAGATTTAGTGATCGAATACTTTTCAGATCCACTCTATTGATTAACTACTGCTAGAATCGCGTACAATTTGGATAAGCTTTCGGCTCTCTCTCTCTCTCTCTCTCTCTCTCTCTCTCTCTCTCTCTCTCTCTCTCTCTCTCTCTCTCTCTAATTATCAGAAACCAATTGTTCGATAAATTAGGATTATACATAGTGCGCGTTCAGTATCCGCGCTGCCAGAAAGTTTTAACAGTATCGATGGTAATTTGTTTCAACTAAATACTAGCCAGTTCAGAATTCGCGGACCGTGCAACGAATTATCCAGTTGGTTCGGTCAATCGAGTACAAATGCGATTATAAAGATAATCTAATTCAATAATGATACGTTTGAACGGCATAGCCGCACGAATGTGTTATCGGGCTGAAGCATCGGGCTGAGAGAAGAAATAAAATCTAAAAGTAATGACGGAACAAATTCGCGTTAATAGTGCAGAAGATTGATTTATCCACCACTATATTTATCACGCCTATTCAAAAGACGCGGCATCGCGTTGAAAGTGTGTCACTGCTGAGAGGCTCGTGTCACTGACATGATGGATCGTCCAATAAACTGTATTAGACTAGCCATGTTTTTCACCGGCCTTTTATAGAACATTTTATTTAAAATATATTATACCCTGTGACGAAATTATCGAAAATACTTCACCAACAGCTGCAACGATATGCACGCCACGATTAACCGTCAAATACATGGCTCTGTCAACGATAATCAAATATTTCAAAATAGTCAATCTATCGCTATTACTGAACTGCAGATATCTATGCAAAATGAAATGTTTACATATCATTTGCATGGAAATGCACAGCTAAATAAACATTTATTTCTTATATAACTATATAATTGTAGTCGATTGAAAATAATTTATATTCGGGGGTAAACTTTACTTTACCGGACTCAAAATTTGTGCCTTTCTCCTATAAATTATTATGAATTTGGTATGTAATCCAATAGATTTGTACCCGCGGCGGCTGCAGATCAAAGTTTGGATCTTGAAGGATCAATGGTTCAGGAATTGCTTAAAGATGAGCATTTTTCAGTGTTTTTGACAAGTAAGGGCGCCGCCATATTGGTTTGTAGTGATGATCGCGCGTCGCTTACCAAGCAGAACCACTAGATGGCAGCACGGGCACATAGTAATATCGCTAATATAGAGAAAATATCTCAGATATGTCAAAAACACTGAAAAATGCTCAACTTTAAGCAACCATAACTCTTGGACCATTGATCCTACAGGATCGAAACTTCTGGATCGAATCAAGTGGACTACATACCAAATACATAATAATTTATAGAAGAAAGGCACAAATTTTCAGTCCGGTAAAGTAACGAGCATCCAATGATGGAGATTAAACGGAATCTTGATACGTTACCAACATTTTCATAACAGAAAATTGAAATCAATTTATGTTCTGCAGAATCTGGAAGTGTGTGTGCGATTGTTTTTGCAAGAATTTCGATGAAACAAATTTTTACTTCGCCCGTGTCATAAATATTTATTATTTATCTTCTGGGAGGCAGACAAGGATTAAGCGAGTAGCAATTAAGAGGGCCAACTAGTGCCATCGAGCAGGATAAGAAAGTCGAAGTGGGGACGCTTTCAAGTGCTTTTTCGTGTGCAAGCGGTGTCTTCTCGTGAAACGCGTCGGGTTGTAAGAAATGAATTGTCGCTCTCATTTCGAGCGAAAGCTCCCCCATTCAGACACCGCGAGTTAAAAGCTTTTTTCTTATTAGAATACACGTTGTTGATTTCGATACTCTTTCATGCGTCGCTGTTACAAACCTCGGATAACGAGAACGAAAGAAACATGAAATCCTACATCATTTATTTCTCGATGAACAATTGCTAATTAACTGATTCATTATTCTTTCATCTCTTCATTCAAATTATTCATTATATCGCTTGATTGTTCATTTCATCCATTTCCGTACAGTTTTACAGAAGTTTGTAGAATGGAGAATTAATCAAAATTAAACAATATGAACATTTTTTACCTGAATTAAAACAATGTGCAGTAGAATAGAAATTTATTTCCTTTGTTAATATGTTTAATGTTGCAAAATAATATTATTTGTTTATTATTAATAACTATTGTTAATAATAGTATTTTAAAAATTTTATAATGTTTCACTGTTTTCAATTAGAAGTAATAAACTAACCTGTGTCTCAGAAACTGTCTAACATTGATGACTCTGAATGGGAATTTCTCCTTGAATAGTTATGAGTACACTTAAAGTTAAACTGATGAATAAAAGAAGTACAGTAAATCCTCTATAAACGCAAAAGCCTCGGGGATATTGGTTTGCATTTATCGTAGACGGGACAATATTTTTCTGAGCTTCAAAGACCGAGCTGAACGTAGAAACGGACAGCGCGTATAAAGAGAGACCGCGCGCTGTCCGAAGCGTCTGCGACTCTCCGCGTCTCTTTCTTTCCCATACGCTGTCCTTCCTTGCACCCGAAACTTTCATCGTCAATTAAACCACTAAATACAGTCGAAATTATATCGTGTTTGGTCTTATTTTAATCAGAAAATTGCCACAAATATATTGGCGAAAGTTTCATAAAAAAATAAGTAGTAATAAAAAAAATTGTTATATTGGTATAACATTGACAGGACGCCTTTGAACTGTGCCGGCAACTGGGACTCTCCGCGTCGCATTAGTAGTTGTTCACAACGATATACCCGAGCCGAGATCAACTTACTACAGTGGAGGGGATATTTTTTTTGCATTCATCGTGTACGACCTTTTTGCGACCATAGAGGATTTACTGTAGCAACCTGTTTCATTTGAATAACGACGTCTGAGTGACAATGACCAGTCGTCAGAGTTCATTGGACAAAGAAAAATGACTTGGCAGAACTCCACGCGGTGTATGGCAAACCCCCCGCGCCACTCAAACCGTCGAAAATAGTCGTCGAAATTAGACGTTCGCCACGTGCTGTGGACCGCGTCCGTGGTTCGGTGTACATGCACAGACAACTTAACGTTTTCAGCGAATCGGATAGCCATGTTCCCTAAAGTTTCGCCGCTGACATACCCCGAATGCGAATTAACAATACTTCCCAGCGAACGTGACCCACCCTAGCCGGTTAATCGAGTTCCAAATGTCTTTTCCGCTGCCGACACGGATTCCACGCACGTGACGTGCTCGGTTAGACACATGCTCTTACCAGCAGCGTCTGGTAATGACGTCTGCTCAAACTCGTAGACTTCTTTCATTTGTTAGAATCAGCGAAAGTGCTGATCGAATCACCGTGACGTATCATTCCCACACGAACGAACTTCATAACGTCAAACACAGTAATAAATGGTCGTTTAAGATCAATGAAAGGGAAGACGAACTTTGCTAAATTACGCACTAATCACTCCACTGTGGATTTTTGTGTAAATTCAATACGGATTTTAAATTTTACATACATAGTTTAAATTTTCATTAAGGGTCCAACTAAAATAGTTTTAAAAAATGCCTTTTCTATTGTTGCATGTAACCTTGCAAATTACAATTTTTGTATATCATTTCATAAATCAATGCTTCTAATCGATTATGAAAAATCGGGTCGTTTGGTACAATTACAAAAAAGTTATTCCGTTTTATTTTGTAAAATCCGCTGTCTAGTTATCACAGCATTTACAACAGCTTATCTCGAAATTAATTTGAAACTTACTACATATCTCGCGTCAGAATTTTTTTTTCTATTTTTATTAATTTATATTACGTCGCATTTTTAACTGCTGTGGTTATTTCCCGACGGAGAATTTATTTTGTAGGTCAGACTTCGAGAAATACGGTCATATTTCTTCAATGTTTACGAGCATAAGTTTTCCGAAATGAAATTGATAGAATTTACAATTTTCTACGTTACGAAATGAACTTTTCTTACAATATATCGAACCTTCTTCTTTAACCGAATCCGATAGATAGATTCCGAGAGAAAAATTGAAGAAAACGTACCTCTGTTTAATGTCCAAACATCATTTTTGATTTCGAGCAAAAAATCCCTGACGCGGACAACAAAAACTGATCGAGCCGACGACGTGGCTTGACCTAAATAGCGCATCTAGTTTTCAAACTCGTCAGAATAAAAATAAATCCGCCGGTCCCTCCTGTTACGAAATTTCTGGACCGGAAGGGATTAGAATAGAATCCGCAATAAGGTAGAGTAGGTTTTTGCAGGAGTAAAAAATTCGAAATTATTGCACGCCCGAGCCAGCCATTCGTTTCGTGTTTACAGGTGACCGTAGGATCGAGCACGGTCGAACGTAACGTCCCTAAAACGGTACCGGTTTAAAAATTGTAACCGGAGACTGGGCTTTCGGTGACCGGATCCGATGCTCGTTCGCTTTTCCATACGATTTAAAGCTCCGCCTTTTCCTAATAATTGCCAACCTCGTTATCTATACACAAGGGAAGCCAGGCATTTGTTTCGCACGCGAACAAAACATCCGTATCGTACATTTTCTTTATACCAGCCCGGAGGAAACGGAGGGAGGATGCGCGCACCGAGTTCCGCCCTAATAAATGCAGCCTCTAATTAAGATTTCGCCGATTAAACTTTTCGGGCTGCCCAGTTCTGGAACTTCGTTTCTTTCGACGTTAACTTGCCGCATTTATTCCGACTAGGTTACCATCGACTATCCGGCTCTGTGTATTTACCGATTTCACAACCGTTTCGTTATACAGGCTGTCCCAAATGCAGTGAAGTCGCGATATTTGTCAAAAAACAATCGGGTACGCGATAATTGTCAGGTGCCTACCCACTCCACTGTCGGCCACAGAGCGGTGCTGACCGATCTCGGCTCGGGTATATCTCGGGTAAAACTTCTTTGCTTTTCATTATATTTTTTATGAGACTGTCACCAATTTCTTTCTGGCATTTTTCTGATTAAAATAATACCCAAAACGATATAATTTCGACTGTATTTAGTGGTACAATCGACGATGAAATTTTCTGGCGCAAGGAAGGACAGCGTATGGGAAAGAAAGAGACGCAGACAATCGAAATGCCCACAGTTCAAATGCCCACGTGTTTGCTATCCTTCCTTGCGCCCGAAACTTTGATCGTCGATTAAACAACTAAATACAGTTGAAATGATATCGTGTTCGTCTTATTTTAATCAGAAAAATGCCAGAAATAAGTCGACGAAAGTCCAAAAAAAAATAATGAAAAATAAAGAAGCTTTTGCACATTCAATTAGTAGTGATTCGTATTTCATGCTGTCCTTCTCTACGTTCGGCTTTCGTTTGAACTCTGGTGGACGAAGTCATAAAAAAACAATGATGGCATGCGATAGTTGTCCGTGCAGAACACAGGCTGTTTACCAAGAATCGCGACTTGCTGTATGTTGTACGTCCTGGATAGGAGAGATTCCCGAGGTTATTTGAAGTAACTTTTCCCTTTACGGAAATGTTTTCCGCGGCTTCGTTACGGAGTGATTAACGAAAAACACGGACCAATCAGAGCGCGCGGCAGCAGGAGATGGATTCTGGTTCGGCCAATGTCAACGTCAGGCTCGGCGCAAGCCGCTAGTAGTCACACTCTGATTGGCCCGGGATGTCCGTTAATAACTACTTAAAGAAGCCGCGGAGAACGTTTTCGCGAGGGAAAAAGTTACTTCAATTACCTCAGAAATCGCCCTTTTCAAGGAGGTACGTAATTTTCCGGACACCTTGTATGTACCTTCACGAATACTTATCGATTTAGGTCGACAGTTTCAATGAGAGAAGTTCATTTCGATCGCTCATAACAGTTATTGATGAAGAAAATTTGTAATAGTTATTATTAAATAGTACAACTTTAAAATGGTAGACAATCAATTATTTCATAATTTTTTTATTCATAAAATTAATTGCTGCAAACAAAATTTAATGTGACAAACAAGTAGATTTTGTGCTGTTCTTATGGTCTGTTGATTCGTCTTGTTGTACGAAACCTGCTCTGAATTTGAATTTCACAGGCTAGCTCCATCCGAAAAAGAGTAGAAAACTCAATAATTAAATAAGCAACCAAAATGAATTTTCTCATCAATAATAATTATTGTGAACAAGTGAAAAGAAACGCGATCATCGAGAACTGTTATGAGCGATCGAAATAAATTTCTCTCATCGATAACTGCTTTGAGCAATCGAAACAGTTTCTCTGCATCGGTAACAGTTATCGAGGAGGATCCCAATTTTGCACACTAATAACTGTTATTCGTAACCAAAAAGTATAAAAATCGATGTTTTTTAATTAGTTTGTTCTTCGAATTTGTTTCTTTATATTTTGTGTACATTATCTTAAATTTCAATAGCAATCAACCTTTTATTAATGATTTTTATAGTAGAAAATTTTAGAATAACTGTTATTTTTGGTTCCTGTACAAAACTGAGTGGTCGAATAAAATTAGATACAATATTGTTGTTGATGTAACTTCTAGAAATCGTTGTTTGCTAGAACGCCATTAACGGTATATCGTTTTGTATGTTGAAGCTTTATGAAAACTGAACGCAACATCTGGCTTCGCTCGTATTAACGAAAGCGTTGTTCAAGCTGACAGGGGGTACATGAGTCCTTCCAGAAAAATACAGCAACAGTGAAGAGCGAAATTGTTTTGTTCGAGGTCCAGTTTCTGTTGAAATCGAGTTTCGAAGCCCTGCATGTTAAAGGTCAGTGGAACTTCCCAGTCAGATTCGTTCTTCAGTTCGTATTCAAAGTGGGTATCTAAAAGAAGTGTTTATTTCTGGAACACAGAGTGGAAATTATGCTTTTCGTTTTTAAAAAATGATGTGTTACTAGTAGACAGCATATTTTATGCATTTGTGACAAAAATTAATAAATGTAATTTAAAACAGATAAAATATGGGAGGAATTTAAGAATATTGTTATATTGTTTTCGACCTATTAAATGTATTAAGAAAGAAACTTCGTGCTGCAATACAAGTGTGATACTGCAATTGTTATTATTTATGTATTGGCAGATGTGAACAATGATCGTGAGTGTGTAACAATTTCATTGTCGTCTGGGTGAAACAATCATAGGATTAATTTATCGACAAGAAAGTGAAAGTGAAATCGTCCCTTCGATTGACTTCAGGAACCGCTCCTTTCAAGGAACTGGAACTTTTGGGACACCCAGTATATAATTGGAGATCGTATCCTCGTCGTCACGCCAGGCAAAGCACGGTAAGGGCAATTTGTTATAATCAAGGTGGATAATTTTTTAGGAAACTTTGCATTACCAGATTCAGAATTAGTACCTTTCTCCTACGAATTATGATGTATTTGGTATGTAATCCAATAGATTTGTACCCGGCACGGATGCAGATCGAAGTCTCGATCCTCAAGAATCAATAGTTGAGGAGATATGGTCGCTTAAAGTTCAGCATTTTTGACAGGTAAGGGCGCCGCCATATTGGTTTGTAGCTAAAAACCGTGAGCCGCTTACTTTGCCGCACCCCACCCCCTCCACCGTCAACCTAATCCCAATCAGCTCAGTAAGCGACGTGCGACTGTCACTACAAACCAATATTACCCTTACCTGTCAAAAACACTGGAGATTGTTCAACTTTAAGCAAGCAGAACTTCTGAACCATTGATTCTACAGTATCGAAACTACGATCTGCATCCGCGCAGGATACAAATCTACTAGATCATATACTAAATATATCATAATTCGTAGGAGAAAGGCACAAATTTTGAGTCCGGTAAAGTAAAGAGCAGCCAAATTTTTAATTACTATTAAAGAACTAATAAGTTTACGGAACGACGGGAAAGAATTATCGAAAACATTATATAATTGTTTGATTAAAACAATAAAACTCGTATGTACTAAATTCCGTGGAATTTTATATGCTAGCATTTTGTTTTTACAATTTCTAGAAGCGCATGAAAATCCGCATTCTACTCATAATATATTGCGTACCGACAATTTTTAAATACCATTTACGAAGCATCGTAGATTTGATTGCGCGTTGATACGGCGTTTTCGCCGTTCTCCGTTCCGACATTTCCAAGCGTGCTCGAGCTAAACTAAATGTTATTATTAAGTATGCTACAACAACATCGCCAGCGTAGTTAGTCAAAGTTTGAGCAGATTATCAAATTATAAATTTCAAGTGCAGCCGATCAACAGTTAGCCGGTTAATTTCTTGGTTAAATTTGTACACAATTGCTCTGTTCGTTAGCCTATAATTATAATAATGGGTAAATAGTTGCTTACACAAGTGGACCATGCTCTTCAAGCATGTTCGCAGCAGAGTGTAATACCTCGGATGCCTTCCATAAACGCAACGTAGCTCTGCTGTTGTCGTCTTTATGATGAAATTTTACGTATAAACATAGTTATCGAATTTCACTAACTATTGGGTTGGCAAGGAAGTCATTTCGAATTGCTTTATTCAAGCAATGAACTTTCATCAATAAAATATTTTCTTATCTATTCTTTTTGGCAAAAGATCATCGAACAAAAGGGAAAATATCTTATTCATTAGTTTCTATCCCTTGCAAGCGATACAGACAATTTTTATATTGCATAAAGATCCGCAGTCTATTTTGATAAAACTAGAGTAGAAATCGCTCTTGATTTGAATTTAGATGCAGCACATTGACTGACTATGAATTGTATTGAAATACTATTAAGATAAAATAAAATAAATTTAATTTTATTAAATCTTAGATTTATAAATAAATAGGTCAAGTGACTGAGAAGGAACTAAGAAGTACGTATAAAAAAAATAGTTTCGGAACCAAATTCACTTTTATACGTGGCACATAGAAATTGTAGCATTCAACAATGATTTTAGGCACTTATTAGTGAACAGTTCAGATAAACTTTACTTTACCGGACTCAAAATTAGTCCCTTTCTCCTACGAATCATGATGTATTTGGTATGCAATCCAGTAGATTTGTACCCGGCGCGGATGCAGATTGAGGTTTCGATCAATGGTTCAGGAGTTATGCTTGTTTAAAGTTAAGCATCTTTCAGTGTTTTTGACATATCTGAGATATTTTGCTCGTGCTGCCATCTAGAGGTTCTGCTCGATAAGCGGCGTGCGACCGTCACTACAAACCAATATGGCGGCGCCCTTACTTGTCAAGATACTGGAAATATGCACAACTTTAAGCGACCATAGTTCCTCAACTATTGATCTTAGAGGTTCGAAACTTCGATCTGCATCCGCGCCGGGTACAAATCTACTGGATTACATACCAAATACGTCATAATTCGTAGGAGAAAGGCACAAATTTTGAGTCCGGTAAGGTGAAGAGCAGTCACAACAGTTCCTATAAAAATACACTAAGGTAGGACATTCATAAAACGACATAAACACTTTGTAAATTGGTCATTTTTGCAGCCACAATTACTTAAAATGTCTCATTCTATTAGCACTTTGGACCTAACAAATTATTTACATGATGAAGTACATTGTTTTCTGGTCGTATTTTAGTGAACGTAGAAGATGTAGGTCACGAGGTATGCGTTCTACTGACATCTTAAGCAAAAGAATTATTCAAAGGATGAAAAACATTTTTGATTGGAAACTAAATTGGACGCTCATGTCAGCTAATTAAATATTATTGTTTACCTTGATTTTCAAATCCCGCCCACCCCAATTAATTACAGAATTCCGCGCGCGCGGATTTGCTCGCGGGTTTATCAGCATCCTCTGTGCGAAATTACGGTGCGAGCCTTTATTCGGCGAACAAATGCCGCCACCTATTTCATTGCGAATTTTCCAGTGGGCCAATCTCGGGAATAATGCCCGGCGAGCACAATTCTATCGCGCCCGCCGAAAATTCAAGTCGCGATTCGCACCCTGCCGCGAAACAAACCGGGGCACAGAAAAGGCAGAGGGAGGATGGAGTTAAATAGGGGTGCGAGGAGAGAGAGGAAGGGCATGCTCTTGTCACGATCCACGCGTGGCACGCGTGCAGATAAACGCACCTGTTAAATTGGGCCGTCGCTCGTCGGCCAGCTGAAGAATATCCCATCCATTATGGGAGCGTCGCGGCTGCAACGGTGACTGCAACGTTGTTCCTGCAGTTAATCCCGCCGTCTAACGAGCCGAAATTTGTCCGCGTGTTGCGCCCCGATTAAACGCGACAGGCGAAAGCGGAAAGAGAACGGGACCGTTGCGAAATCCAAAAAGAACATTCCATTCCGAGATACAAACACACGAGGGACGAAGAAAAATATAAATAAGCTGGAAACGCAGCTGGGATAGAGAAGGACGGTAAGAATCGTTTCTGTTGCACGTGAAAATATTAACACTTATTTTGCTTATTTTGATTATTGCATAATTTTGAAAAATCTATGATTCATGGGTAAACGCTTTTAATGGAACCTTCAACAGCAATTTTCGATGTAAACTAACAAATCACCAATAACGTCATTTAATACTTTCATTTAAAATTGTAATGTAAAAGAACATTTCTGCTATCTTTTGGTACAGCACAATTATTGTTAAGGTCAAGGGGTAAACTTTACCAGACTCAAAATCTGTGCCTTTCTCCTATAAATTATGATGTATTTGGTATGTAATCCAGTAGATTTATGCTAGGAGCGGCTGCAGATCGAAATTTCGATCTTGTAGGATCAATGGTTCAGGAGTTATGGTTGGTTAGCAGATACATATATTTAATAATTCCACCTGAAACTAGTGGGTTATCAAATCCTTTCTAAGAAAGAACGATTTCATTCGTTTTCTTCACAAAAATCGAGTTTTTGTAACATCCTGAGGTGATAGACAAATTTTACGACCAGATTTGAAATCAGCGTGAAAAAATCTACGGAAAGTGATATACAAGCATGTCAAGAAAAAAATCTATCCATACGTGTTTTTGAATAAACTACAATTTTCTTGAAACACTGCAAGTTAAACACAGATTTTCAAGGTTAAAAAACGTTCGTACTATAATCTCTTTGTTTTCTCCATATTCTACACTACTTCAGCTTTAATTTAAGGAAAAGTCAGCGCTTTGTCTGATTTCTATCGAAAGTTCATTAATTTTGATACAAAATTCGTTGGTTTACCCCAGTGTGTGGCGCAGTCCACTTATGACAGGGGCCGATATTTAATTCGGGGCCATTGGTTTCGATGCTCATAGAATCCTGTTTTTACTCTGCGGAGGCGAAGCTGTAGAGGGCAAAAAAAAAGGAAACGCGAACAAGCCACCGATGAATATTCGGTGACCGTATTCAATTCAGAACGTCATGGACCAGAAACCAATGGTGTTTCCCGTTTAGCCAACTGGATCCAGCGAACTTACGGCCATCGGCATAAATGTTCCGCGAAACGAGTCTCGACCGAGCAATATCGAGTCGAGAAAAAGTCGATGGTTAACAACCGGCGCAAATTTCATTCGGCAATCACGGAGGAAACGTCGTTCCCGTAACGACGCTTCGATGGCGCGCGTATATCTCGACGAGTGCGCGCGACCGCGCGTTCCCGTGATGTCGCTGTCGCAACGTCGCCATGCACCGACGCTGGAATTTCCATTTAAATCCGCGAAACAAGCCGAGCACATCCTACGCGGAAGAATTCAATTATCCCGTAAACAAATTTTTTCCCCTTCATTATGGCGGCTTAACGCGACGCGCGAGCCTCTCTACTCCCCAACTTTCGCGGCCATTCCGATTCCCCGGCGTCAAAACATTCTCGTGATTTTCTAATTCTGAAGGAGGAGCCGCGCCGCGGCACGCCGAACGAAGTTTTAAAGCCGTGCCATTTGAATTTTAAATGGCCGCCGAATGAACCGACAAGTTTTTCCCGCGAAACTCCCGATCGAATTTGTATTCAAAATTACCGCGAACGAGCGCGTAACACGCCCGACTTCCGTGGATACGAAGCGGTAGGGTATGCGGGATCTGTTGGGAGCATTACACTTTTTTTTTATTTAGTTTTCAAGTTGCATCGAGCCCGCAAGGGTCATTAGTAGACAGCGGGTTTTACGCATTTATGGCAAAAATTAAAGGCGTAATTTAAACCAGTAAACATATTATACAAATTTAAAGATGCATCAAGGGGTTAAGACACAGTAATATCTTGAAAGGCTGCTGTTTACTTTACCGGACTCAAAAATTGTGCCTTCTCCTACGAATTATGATGTATTTGGTATGTAATCGAAGTTTCGATCCTGTAGGATCAATGGTTCAGGAGTTATGGTTGCTTAAAGTTAAGCATTTTTAAGTGTTTTTGACAGGTAGGTGCTCCGCCATATTCGTTTGTAGCGCAGAGCAGTGTAGAGCAGAACCACCATCTATGGCAGCACGAGCACACAGTAATGTCGCTAACATAGAGTAAATATTTCAGATATGTCGAAAACACTTGTCAAAACCACTGAAAAATGCTCAACTTTAAGCGACTATAGCTCCTCAACTATTGATCCTAGAGGATCAAAACTTCGATCTGCATCCGCGCCGGGTACAAATCTACTGGATTACATACCATATACATACATCATAATTCGTAGGAGAATGGTACTAATTCTGAGTCAGGTAAAGTAAAGTTTACCATTTTGAAATAATCGAAAAATTTTTTTTTTATCGAGAAATCTCATTCGTAAACTTCAAACGCGTTTTTCTCAGAGTTGCGTTTTTCAAAACGATGTTGTTCATTATAATATCTAATAGGTATTAAAATATCTCGATAACTAGTGGTTCTTCGATGTTAATTAAGTTTACTGACAATTTTATGACCAAATATAATAAAATTCAGAATAATCGTACACTTATTATAACTGGACTGCGGATCTTTATGCAAAATATAAAAATTGTCCGCAACGATTGCAAGGAATAGAAACTAAATTGAATGTTATTTCTTCCTTCAACAATTTGAACAGAGGAGACATTATATATTGACATCTACAATTTTCAAAATGTTCCAACAATTTCGAATTTCATCTGCTCAATTTTGCTACAAATGCATACAGATCCGCAGTCTAATTATAACAGTATGGATAGAATTAATTTTCGGTTTTATAATAAAATATAAAGAAATAATTTATAATAAAATATGGAAAAGACTCTTCACCTAGTCAACGTATAAGTTGAGTGAAAATAAAATATATTTGCAGGGTCTCCTCGTACTAAGCAGTGACTGGCATGATTGAAAATATGGCAGACGCTTGGTACGCTCAGTCCCATAGCTGTGCGCCGCATACAAGAAAAATGATGCGTAGATTCGAATCGCGGGGGATTAACCGAAAGTCGAAGCTCGCTCATTCAAAAAGCACCGCATGACAAACGAATGCCTTTTATTCCGACCCGTTTCGCGCTCTATCTTTAGTGACTCGACTTCACAGAAATGTAAGGAAATCGATCTTACGGTACACGCCAGCTTTATTGGTGACCTCTTTCACTTACTGCTTGAAATAAGGGGCACCACGCAGCTTATGCGCGCGCAGCTAATCAAACTGTGCACTCTGCTAGAAAATTGGAATATATGCGACACGTATTTCTTCAAAACCGATCAAAATTGCTATTTAAAATTTACAAATTTTAGTACACAGAAAAACAGTTACACGAAAATTGAAATACAGTGAACTACAGTAATATTCGGACACTTTTAAAAGGACCATAACTTTTTTAATATCAGATCATACGACTTGGATTTTTTTGAGAAGTTAGAACAAATAATTCACTACATGACGTGAAAAAGAAAATAACAATTCTTGTCGGAATCTCTCATTCGCTGGTTCGGATAATGTAAGAATATTTGCATAAGCTGTAAAAATGTGCACGCAAAAGCCGAACGAAAACTGAAAGTCGAGAATCAAAATGAAAATCGAAAGTATGCATTCTGGATTCGTGAATGCAATTGCGATGATGCATTCGCGTGCCCGGAATCACTTTTCACAACGTTTCCATTCAGCTCGCGTTACATAACAGAAATATAACATGAGCCGGGCTCTGTGCAAAATAAAGGGAAATAAAATACACTCGGTGACATTTGTGAAAATTGGAAAAATTGGAAAAATTGGTCTGGATTGCAACGTAAGCTGTGTTTCTACCGAGCCAAGCTAGGATTTGGTCTCCGCTTCGTTGATGACGGATTGGTATTATTCGGGAAGTGGCTGAAACGTGAAATAACGAGGAGAACGTTTAAACAAAACCAAAATGTTTCGAGCATGTTTCCAATTTCGCCAGACGTCTGTCAGCGGATTCGTTCATTAAAATTAAAACTGCGTGCTGCGACGCTTTTGTGTGCCGTGCTTACTTTTTAAAACTTTTTAAAAGACCACTTATTCAAATTAATGTCGAAAAGCTATTTCTCTGTATAAAAGGTCACATGGAATTGGACGAGAACGAAAATATCGGTAAAATTTTATTTTCAATCATAGTTTATTGTGTTTTACATCTCCACGTGTTCGTACATACAGGGTGTCACATTCTAAATACCTTTTTCCTTTGCCAATTCGCGCCGAAGAGCTTTTTTTTTATTAAATATGTTGGTATCTATCTAATCAATTACTAAACATTTCAGTATTGTATGAGCTATTATATCAATTTTATATTCGCATAAAAAAGTAATTAATATACAATGGAATTATTCTAGGTAGAAAGAAATGTTTATTTTCAAGTTAAAATAACGTCGAGTGCAAAGGGTTAATATAAATATAATTCCCGAACTTATTGCATAAATATTTACATAAAAAGGATAAATTCATCAGAGTATTATACATAATATTAAAAATGGTATTAATATAAATATGTAATAAATTACATTAATTTTTTCTAGAAAAAAATAACTCCTTATTTAATAATTTAATAACATCTGTCTTAAAAGGTGAAGTAATCCGGTTAAACTTTACTTTATCGGACTCAAAATTAGTACCTTTCTCCTACGAATTATGATGTATTTGGTATGCGATCCAGTAGATTTTTACCCGGCGCGGATGCAGATCGAAGTTTCGATCCTGTAGGATCAATGGTTCAGAACTTATGGTTGCTTAATGTTAAGCATTTTTGACAGGTAAGGGCTCCGCCATATTGGTTTGTAGTGACGACCGCGAGCCGCTTACACCCCCCCCCGCCCGACCTAATCCTAACTAACTCTGTAAGCGTCGTGCGATCGTCACTACAAACCCATATGGCGGCGGCCTTACCTGTCAAAAACACAAATTGCTTAACTTTAGGCGATCATAACTTCTGAACCATTGATCCTACAGGATCGAAATTTCGATCTGCATCCGCGCCGGGTACAAATCTACTGGATTACATACCAAATACATCACAATTCGTAGGAGAAAGGCACAAATTTTAGTCCGGTAAAGAGCAGCCAGTAATCCTAAAAATAAAACCTTATTTGGCCCTTTACGATTCTGAATGTACCTCAAGTCTTTTCGTTCAGATAAAGTCAAAAAAGCTATACTAACTATAATGTTATTATTAGACTGCGGATCTTTATGCAAAATAAAAATTCCCAACGTCAATTGCAAGATCCTGGCAGCAGATAAATATTTGTTTCTGCCTTTAACAATTTTAGGAAGTTGGTAGTAATTCATCGATACTATTAAATTGTTTTGATTTTTACACTGTTTTATATTTCACCTACTCATATTTGTCATAAATGCATAAAATCCGCAGTCTAGTTTTTATCAAAAATAATATTAATACACGATAATACACCTTGATTAATTACATTGAATACTTTTCATTTAATAAGCACATATTAACTTGTGTATTAATTAGGGAAATTAAACGTTCCATAAGAAAGTGGGCGCTATTGTTCGCGGGGAATAGTGGGGAAGAGAACAATTCATAAGTTTAACCGATTTTGTAGAGAAGAAGTGGGTTCGTGCCCCGAAAATCATAAGAAATGTAAGCCCAGCCCTTTTATTAACCTCCATAATATACTTGCACAGCTTATTCTTGTCCAATCGAGGACAACCAATTAAATCGGAGGCCCGCTCGCAGCCTAGATTTATAGTATAGATGGCAGAAAAGTTTTCTGTGAAGAGGCTGGACGACCCGAGCTCACCAACCCGACTCAAAACTTCTGTTAATGCACCGAATTATTAAGTTAACCGACTGCGAGAGGTGGGATAATCGCGGTGAACTCTGTCGCTACGTTTGTGCGCGATATTACCTGATTCAAAGATAATTAGAAACCAACTGAATATTATTTTCAATCAAACGGGTCATCATTTTTGTAACATTAATTTTCATTGTAATTTAGAACAGCTAAAGCATTAGAACAATTTAATACTATTGTTATATTATTTTCAACCTATTAAATGCAATAATAGGTTGCAATATAGACGGAAAATTTTTATTTTGCGTACAGATGCACTGTCGATTCAATTAGCATTCTCATTCAGTAAGGGATCCCAAAAGGGAAACCCAAAACACTTTCTATTTAATTCCATAGGTTTTGGCGAGAAAGTACCAAAAATCCAAATTTTAATGTTAGGAATTCACTGGTTCAAAAGTTATGCGCGTGTAAAGTTCAGCGATTTTCGGCGCCATACGTGTCAAAAACGCTGAAAATCCCTCAACTTTACCCACGCATAACTTTTGAACCAGTGAGTTCCTAACATTAAAACTTGGATTTTCGGAACTTACTCGCCAAAATCTACAGAATTACATAATAGGTTCAAAATTTTGGGTTACCTGAGGTGAAGTTCAGCCCGACAAATAAACACCATTTAATATAATTACAAGACTGTGGATTTTTATGTATTGTGTAAATATAAAAAATACAAAACAAGTTCATATTAACAATTAATATGAAATTAATAAAATGAAAACGTGTGTTCTTTTTACAAAAGTCGAAAATAATATAACAATAAATTCTTGTAATGTGTAAATAAATTTTGTAGCTGACCTATATATTCATTTTTTTCATAAACGTATAAAATCCGCATAACCTTCATTACAAGGAAATTTGTGATGAACGAACAAATATTTTCTTTATTCCAGGTATGACAAAATATAACGAGTTACATAACTAACAAGAAAATATTGCTGAAATTTATACATAAATTCAGGTATCGCTCGTGTCAATTTATAAATCGTTCGCAACAATTTAACACGCAACAAGCTTCCATCAATCAATCACCATTTACAATACTTCATGTTTTAATAAGATTGATTGAATAAATTGAGGAAATGTAAGTTAATTGGATAAATCCATTTATCGGTGTTTCTAATTAATGTCAAAATTTGTTTGCGCTCTCCACACTCGAAACTTTGGACTGCTTGATCGAACTTATTGAACGCCCTACATTCAATTCGCCTACCCAGCCCTTGATATCCGCAGTTACTTTTCAAAACGCCCGAACGATTCAAAGAGTGCTCAATACCGTTATCGAGAAAACACGAATGCGTTTTCGATAAAACATTTTCACACGGTACATTTGCTCGACGCTTCAACACCGCTTCCTCCTCGTAACTTCCATGCGAGAAACGAAAACACAAATCTTTGATTTTTATTGTTCCAAACTTCTGCACGTTGCGCAGCCACGTTCTACTGATCTTTCATTTTCGTAGGCTAAACACGATTACAATTTATTTTACAATACGCAATTTATTTTCTATATGCTACAAGTTGTTCAGATACTTCATTTTCCAGATATTAGCGTAAATCTTAAACTAACTCTTGTGCAGTTTATATTCGTCAAAAATAAAAATTGTTAGGTAACAATAGAAAAAGGAATTTTTTTAATTTTTTTGTCTTTAACGATTTTATATTATTTTTCTGTTATTTTTGTAGGACGATTCGTCACATTTTATTAAACAAGAAAGAGATCTATTAAATATAGTGAGTCGCAGAAAAGTATTGCCAAATTTGTAAATAAAAGATGGTGTAGATTACAGATTGTTATGAAAACAGAGATTATAAGTATTAATAGCAAGACACAGTTGATTGTATTCAATTTTCCATTGTTATTTTTTAAATGCACATCATTCATAAAATAAATGTATAATGCAATGGTTATTATTAGATAGCGGATCTTTATGCAAAATAAAAATTTTCTAGCTAATTTGCATCCAACTGGAGTGAAACAGAAATTTATTTTCTTTTTAATATGCTTAATTGGTTGTGAATAATATAACAGAGTGTTATGAAATTCTTCTAACATTTCACATTTTTGTCATAAATGCATAATATCCGCTGTCTAGTTATTATATTTTGAAATAAGTCGTCACAAAAGAAGAACAGAATTATACTCTCACTTATTTTCTAAATTATACAGGGTGTGGTCGTACCGGTGGTATGACCGCGCAGGGGATGATTATGCATATAAAAATAAATCAAATAAAAGGAATAAGATCTTTTCGTTTGACGCCTAGTTTTCGAGAAAATCGACTTTAAAGATTCGCTGGGTTCGCATACTTTAATATACGCAGGAAGTAGAATAGGTTAGGGAAGTAGAATAGGTTAGAGCCATGATCAGACGCGTCAGACGATTCCCCTCGGTTTCCTCGAAAACGAGGTGTGAATCGAAAAAATGTTATTGCTTCTTTTCGATTTTTTTTTACACGTAGAATAATCCTCTGCTCGGTTGAACCCCCTCCCCCTTGGCAGAATTAACAATTCGGGCGCTTGGTTTTATATTATTTATTTTTAATTTCCTACTATATTAGACACTGACTCAATAAAGAAATCATTGTTATAGTGCTGGTTTTATGCATCACATTTATACAGGGTGTCCCAGAAATAGTGATAGATCTGTAGGTCACCGCAACGCATTTTTAAAATTATCGTTACAGGCTCAGATAAAAAATTGATAAAACATCATTTTTAAAATTTTGTATGATTCCTACCAATTGCAATCTAAACAAAAATTTCTGTTTACTCATTCTCTAGCAAGTCCTTTGAACCAATTTTTGAAAAGCTTGAGAACCAATTTTTAAGAGCGTCCACTTAATATTGTCCCTGACTGTATGTTAAATATCTCTGTAAGAAGTAAGCAGTGCTGAAAAAGCTCGGACACGTGTCCGCTCATTTTGTCTCTGGAATCAGGACAAAAAGTTTCATTAAAATCGGCGGTCCTACAGATGCGACTTCCCCTTGTAAGTAAGAGATAGTGACAAATGAAGAAATAAATATCGTGCAGCGATCGTGAAGACAGTCTCTAGTATTATGCCGACATATTAAGCTATATTTTAATTCTAGTAAGCAGCCGCTGACAGCAGCGTGATCGTTTCATTACGATCGACAATCGAAAATTTCTATAGCACCGGGAGAGGACCGGTATTATTAAAGGACAAGATAGCGACTACAAGGGCTGGAACGAGTTCCGGCGTCGTCTGTGTACTCCTTCCGTGCAGTACGCCAACTGTGAACCGGAGATTAAACCAAGAAATAGCAATATGCCGCTTCCTTTCGCATTATAAAATACTTTGTTTGCTGATAAAAGCGCTGCTTGACTGATCCGTTTCGACGACGCGAGCAAACATGAACATGCCCATTGTTCGAACCGTTCTTCCCAACAAAATTATTCACGGAACTGTGTAAAAGGTCCAGCATGATCAGCATGGCATATCGGCTCCGTTTCGGTAATCCATCCTGCCATTCTTTTTCTTTTTTTGGCTGTTAACCCCCTGCCCTACTATTTATTCTATATGTATTGTATGTACATAGTTTATATTTTTGGTATGTCTATGTGTTCTCCAAAGGCTACATACACATAGACAACAATGGACGAATGTAGAAATAAAAATTGCAGTACCATTATTAAAAATAATTTTTTTTGTTAATTTACTTTACGTCGCTTTTTTAACTGCTGTGGTTATTTCGCGACGGATTCAAAGTGTATTGTTTACATTACTAATGGACAAATGTAGAAATATAAATTGCTGTACCATTATTCTAAATATTTTCTTTTTTAAAATTTATTTTACGTCGCTTTTTTAACGGCTGTGGTTATTTCGCGACGGATTCAAAGTGTATTGTTTACATTACTAATGGACGAATGTAGAAATATAAATTGCTGTACCATTATTCTAAATATTTTCTTTTTTTATATTTATTTTACGTCGCTTTTTTAACTGCTGTGGTTATTTCGGAACGGATTCAAAGTGTATTGTTTACATTATTAGCAATGTTGCTATCTAATCAATTTGTGTATGGTATTATATATCATTTTTATATTCATACAAAAAAAAAATTATGTACAGTGGATTATTCTAGATCCGAAATGTTTAATATTCGTGTTAAGTCAACAAGTTTTAGTCAAGAATTATATTAATTAAAATATGAAATGTACAAATTTTTGGGCCATCTGACTACGGTCATTTCAATGACCCTGAAATACGTTGTCAAGGTCACTACTTTCATGATTCGTTTAACGAAAACGTTCAAGTGGATGCTGTTTAGTTTAATTAAAGAAATCGATAATACATTCTATTCAAAAAAATGTTGGGGGTCCTCTTTCTCCCCGAAAAAATTACCCCAAAAAGATTTAATAAATACTAAAAAATTAGCCCTCCTTTAATCAAAAAAATTTAGTCTACTTAATTTAAAAAAAATTAATTCGGTATCTTCATTAGATTCCTGTCGCTTGATAACCATAGCAGTTGAAGAAGCGACGTAAAATAAAATACTACATTACAAATGTAATTACGTTTTCATATTTCTGTTTCAAGAATTCTGAAATTCTCATTGCTTATGGGATAAGCTAATGCGTACTAATGTGCGTGTCGGAACTAGTAGGAAAGAAATTTCGCTGAAGGAGCATGACGTTAATCAAGTAGGACTATCATTGCCGCAACTAGTTCCGCGAAAGTTTCAGAAGGTGTTACTTTCGAATTCCATAACTGAATTACCAAGCGACTCGCACTTCCCGCAAAGTCGCGCTGCTCGATAAAACGATGCCCGTGCTCTCTAATAACGCTTAGAGAAACGAAATTACCGAAATGTTGCCAGCAGACAATTTGAGCCGCGGCGCGCGCCTCTACAATTTCGTTATCGTCGTCGAGTGCCGGAGTAGTTCTATGGCAAAGGCACAAAGGCGTAAGAGCACAAAGTAAAATAAACTCCGCGAGGCGCCCTCGCGATCCCAGGCCTTACGTTCCGTTATCCGGATCGAGATCAAAGATCTATGGGAAAATGGCAAATGCTGTTCTGCCACTGCTACGATAACCTACCGATGTCGCTGCGAGGCGTTTCCGTAAGGATATTAGAACATCCTGCCGGTGAAATTAGTGTCTTATGAAATTCCGATCGTATTCCGAATAGGGTTTCACACCCAACACGCAAGAATATTCTTGCCGTGGTAAATATCCTATAACATTCGCGGTTTCTCGCGCAATAACCGCGACTATAACATAGTTTCACTCGACGAATTTCAGGTAAACATTCATACTAATATTTATACAGTGAGTGTAAAAAGTATTCGTACGCCCCTTAAAATAGACTAACTAACTAACTAAGAAAATGGAATTTCCTTAGTTTAATATAAAAATGTAAAAGTGTAGTTGAATTATTATAAACATCTTCGTATCGAGAATGGAAGTGTTGAATCAGCCAAAATGACAGGTTTCAGCTTTCTTATTTCACAGTCATGAAAATCATAAAAACACTATTGTAATAAATGATCGAATATTATCTACGGAGTTACATATTGTGATAAAAGCGTTGCAAAATCTAAATAAACACGATCCTGTTATCATGGCGTCTACAGTAACACGAAAACCAGTAATTTTGAACACTGGGGAATTCCAGTGTCAGCAAAGAGGATACCTGAAAGTGTATTTTTTCGAAAAGCTTTCCAGGAAGTTAATACGCAGTCTGATTACATGGGGAAAATGCATGGCGTTCCAATAAGTTGGTCCCCTTTAATATTTTGCGGGGAACGTGGCATTTGTATCTTAGCAGGAGGAAGGCGAAGTCAACGATCCTGCAGCCTTTGACTGTGCCAAATTGCGAACCAAGGAAAAATCAAAGACCAGAAGAGCGAGCGTGCAACACGGCACCTGGTGCTCCGCATCTTCGACGTTCCAGCATCGAAACTCCCTCTGGCATTCCCTCTGTTCCCTATTCTCCGCATCTTCGACCCCGCGCCACGCTCTTTTTAACGGGACAGAAATAATCTGTTCGCCAAAGCGTCAGCGGAACACACATTTCTCGTGCGACGACGTCGCCGCGCCGTATTGTTTTGTTGCCGAGACGCTGCTTGGGTACAGTTCGAGGACAGAAGCAGGAGGGGAATATAATGCTTCGGTTGGGAGAGCGAGTCATTGTTGAGGATTGTCATGTTGATTTTAGCTACCTTCCCTCGCAATGAGATTATACAATTAATTTCCGCGACTTCTCGCCGCGTATATGGCTGAACACATACACATTTCAAGAAATCTCCGCGAAACTTTCATTTTATTTCTATCTCTCTAATATTCTGTTGACGTAGAAAATAAACTCGCCAATTGCAATTTTACGGTATTTTCAGTTGAAAGTCAGGCGAGGTTCTATCGGCGAAAACAGAAAATGTTATTCTGCTTTAACCCTTTGGCAACGAAATGCGTATATATTAAGGTGACCTTGATATTTCTAAAAGTAATTACATAAAAACAACAATTTTTTTGTTATCGCATGAGCTTTTTTACTTTTACAATTCAACTTTGTCCTGAAGACATTTAATGCACAATATCTTTGAAAACAACAAAGATATTTGAGGTGATAACGCTAGATGACTCACCCTATATAATGTTTTATAAAAATTACAAGACTGAATTTATTTAGACTTTCACAATTTTTATAATAACACGTGCTCGGATAAAGAAGTTTATTGAATAATTTCTGATGGAAGCACATCTCCATAATTTCAATAATTAAAAAATAAACAATGTGAAAACGGTCATTAGTATTCATAAAGGAAACGTGGCTAAATTTGGAGCGAGTTTAAGTTTGTCGACATTACAGAGTCATTTATATGTTACAGATTAATAAGGGATTTAAATCAAATATCCTGTTAAATAGATTCCACGAACATGCTGAAAGAGGACATCCAGTAAACAACTTATAATGGCTCAAGTTGTAGGGATATGTATTCTGCCTTTCGTTTAATTATTCGTACGTTCAGCAACAATAATTAGGACCAGGCTCTCGCGAAATTGTGTCCCCGGTAAAAGAGCCGCCACGAACGGAGTTTATTTTAATCGTCTTTCAAATTGACGAAGTTCAGTCGTAGACAATGCCAATTAGCATGAAATTTGAAAGGAAGATCCGATTCTATGTGTGGGTGGTTGTCGCTTTGACGCAGTCGCGTTAAGTCTCTTCCAAACGAACAATCAAACACTCAAACGAACTGTAATTAATTAAATTTCCGTAAACCCCGAGCATCGGATTTCAAGTAACGATTGTGTTAAGTATCGTCGAGAGAAATTTTCTTTAGTCCTCGCGCGACATTACCGAAATACGCGAAGGCTGTTTACCGTCGTTCCATTAACATTGACTAAGTACGCAGACCTTCCAATTTAAATTAGGTAGATATTTCGCTTTGGGCACAATGTGAATAGGTTTCATTTAGGTGGATATCTGAGATTAATTGACAGTCGACTGCAGTCCCGCGATGAAACAAGCAGTGCCATGCGAATAATCCTTAACACTCGACCGAAACTCGACTGCTTCGTTTCTAACAAGACTATTTCAGAAATTCTTATTCCGCATGCTTTCACGAATATTTTTGAATTTGGGTTGTGAACTAGAATTGTGAACTTGGATTGTGAACTTGAACTGTGAACTTGAATTTTGAACTTGAATTGTGAACTTGAAGTGTGATCTTGAATTGTGATCTTGAATTGTGATCTTGAATTGTGAACTTGAATTATGCACTTGAATTGTGAACTTGGATTGTGAACTTGGATTGTGAACTTTAATTTTAAACTTTAACATTGATTTTTATAAATTTGATCTTTTTTGAAAATATTTTAAAAACGTTTTCACGTGCACTGCACGGGGACGCGAGGCGTCAACAAAATAATCCCGTATCAGTCGACTATGTTCTCACATTGTACACATGTAAATCGTTCGGCAACTCGATTTTCTTTTTCACATTCCGGCGCACGCCGCGTCAAAGAATCCGGCGCTCGGAAATTAATTCGCAATCGCGAAACACGTCGTAAATTCATTGATGCTCGACCATGTGGGAACGTTTCGCAAATCCGCACCTCCTTTCATCTCTCGCATTTTATTGTTCGTGCGTGGGGGTGGGGAATTGTCGACGTACTCGGATACGAGCCAGAAGAAAAAGTCTGGACTATGCGACGAAGACAGGGTATATCAGCATCGATAAGCGACAGCGATTTCTGCTTCATCGAATGCCCCGACTCTCGCCCGCGCACTTCGGCTTTATTCCGGGGGATACGAGAGTGAGCAAATAAATGTAACCGCAAACAATGCGGACCATCGCAAACCTCTACGCAGCATTTTATTTCGGTCTTGGTCTTCATTTTGCCAGTGTCCGATAATATAGACCGACCGAAGACAATACGGAGCCGGGAATTTTCATATTATTTTTGTTGCGGATACCCGGCTATCCCGGATTAGGTTACTGCTCTTTACTTTACTGAAAAGTTTTGCCTTTCTTCTATGTATTTGGTATGTAATCCAGTAGATTTGTACCCGGGGAACCTGCACATCGAAGTTTCGATCCTGTAGGATCAATGGTTTAGGAGTTATGGTTGTTTAAAGTTGACCATTTTTTAGTGTTTTTTACAGGTTAGGGCACCGCGAGTATTGCGATTGTTGTTTGAATTTTGGAAGACATGGCCACGATGTTGCGTTTTAATTTGTCTGGGTTAGGTCTGGTTTAAAAAATACAATTTGAGGCTTTTACTTTCTTTAATTTTTCACGAATTTATTTGGTTTAACAAAATTCATGAATGTGCATAATAATTTCTATCTATATTTTCTGTATACTCTGGTTTTTCTCTATAAGTCCAAAGGAACGTTCCTGGGTAGGAACGAATACTTATTTCTTTGAGGAATCCCCTGTTTTAATATCTGCCCGAAGCCTCAGGAACGCGTTGTTCATATTTACGCGAACTGATTCGAATTAAGTGTTTCGTTTATTTCTCTGTAGGAATACCGCTATCTTCCGGAGATGACTACGAAATTTTAAAACCACTCGAAGTTTACACAACTCTGGCGATTTCAATCAGCCTGTGGCGAGGCTATGTGTGCAGTAACCATTTATTTATTTAAAAACAGGAAACAACATTTTTCAATCAGTATTTCTTAAACATATTTTATTGCGTGTTTACAAAAGTTAGTCAATACAATTTGTAAGCTATTAACATTTAGTTAGTTTTCACATTACATGTGGAGCAAGATGGCACATTATCTAAAAGAGAGAATTTACAGTATTAAAAAGAGAGAAATTGGTCGAGCATTTTCCACATGAAATGGATTTCTCTATTTAATTATAAATGATAGTTCTTCTCCATTTTCCACAAAACTGGACTGTGGATCTTTATGCAAAATAAAAATGTTTTGCATCGATCGTGGGAAGCAGGAATAACGTATTCATGTAATAACATATAATCACATTTAATAACATATTTAATGTAACATTGTTACATTAAAAGAAGCATTACGACATTCTTCAATTGTCTAAATCCTTTACTTTTTAAATGCATAAAGATCTGCAGTCTAGTGATAAACAATACCTTCAGGAAACGAATCTTTTCATTCTCGCCAGAGCCTCTGTCGAACGGTATCACAGTATCCATGTATTACTCACCTGAAACAAAACGAAAATACTCATATAGTTAGTTGCAACACGTTCCCATGACGAGCACAGTGAATTATAACAATCGATTCAGATTAAATCGATTAACCGACACGATTTTCTAAACGTTCACAAACAATGCTGGTAAAATATGGAACGCAATAATATGATCGTACTATGGAATAGCAATTAACGTTCTAATAAATATGTATCCACATGGAACCATTGCCTATTATTTATTCAAGTGCATTTCATAATACACTATCATCCTAGACACACAGGTGGAATAATATCATCATGCATTCTGCAATATTAAGCGAACCAGTCACGATTAATAATACTAGAGGATAAATAAAACATCAGCAAATCTTATGGACGCAAAATCTACTTCCCGAACGTGGACGATTAATTTTCATCAAACCCGAAACAAGTTGGGATGGTATGAATCACCCTTTTTTCGAAGAACGATCAATCTTCCCTCGACTTGCATCCGCGAAAATCTATTTTCGGCCGGATGTTTTCACGGGCGCGAAATTTAAACATGGTCTTAACAAGGATGATCATTAACGTTTCCCAATTATGACGGCACGGCGCGCGGCGTGGAAGTTACTGCCGCCATATCGCGTATCCGAAATTCCTGTTGGTTGTTTTTCCTGGCAGGAAAGAACCTCTATAAATTATTCCCCTTACTCGACGTTTGAGCTGGGAGCAATCGCGGGTCTTCGAGATTCCACGCCGATTCCTCGAGAGCCTCGGTCGCGGCGAGGCGAAGAAAAATTTAGTTCGTTGCTGGCGGTGGCACGAATAAGTAAACGGGAAAGTGCGGGGCGCCGAGGAAATGCATTTCGCGCATGCCACGATGCATCTTCTCGTTATTGCAAACATTTGTGCAGGTGATTGGAACTGGTTTATAAATGGCCGGGAAGAAGGATTCGTGATAGAAGCTTTCGCAGCTTCCCGGCACCGCCGCGCGCCGACCCGAGCCGAACCGAACCGCCGAACCTTGAGTGCTGGGGAAATACTTTTACCTTTTTCCACCCCGTTTTTTTATCACCCTCTCGTGCGGAGTCTGACACACATCATTGCGCGCGCGACGATCTAACGGGAGTTTAGAGCTTATCGACAATTGGAATATGAAATGCAATTTAATTAACAACTGAGAAATAAAATTACGAAGTTTTTGGTGTTTACCCTCAGATTATTCTTAAATGAGGGGTTAGCTACTTTAAATCTTTGGGGATTATCTTCCAACCTAAAAGCATTGTTTTGCACACGGTTTCAATAAAAAATGTCGTGCAGCCTGCAAATGTTAGTATTTGAAATAACTTATTCCGCAAGAAAAGTATATTAGAACACCCAGTTTTAGAAAGAAGACTACATATTTTTCAATGCAAGACCGTAGTCCGTTATGGTTATGTTAACAAATTGGTGGACGGAATATAAGAGATTCTAATGATGTAACTGCAGTCATTTAAATTTCAATGCAGAATCATTCGGTCCTGCTGACAATTTGGCAGCAGATTATGTTAGCAAGAATTGTCGCCATCTGCGGCCAATCTGCTGTACGATTCTGTGAATAAGTTTTGCTTCTAAAGCCGAAGTCAAATGTCGGGACAGGTGGCTACGTATTTGTTTGCAGATTTCGTCAATTCGTGCTACGAATGTGTTACCAGTCTGCTACAAATGTGCTACCAATCTGCTAGCAATGTGCCTACAAACTGTGTACAGGATACGTGTATTCAGAGGACTATCTCTAAACGAGTTCTGAAATTTCTGAAAATGTTACAATCTGAAATAAACTATGCCATACTATCTTTAGTGAGAAAATAGTATCTTAAATAAACTGTTCCGCAAGTAAAGCATATTAGAACCAGCTCCCGTTGTAACACCTAAACGCCTGGGAACATTCCATTTCTCAGAGAAACTCTCTGCAATAAAGTGCAATTCATTTCCATCACTGATTAAACTATTCAACAGATTGAAATTTTATGCAAACGTAAACATGCGTGTCAGTAAATTTCGTACTTCGTTCATGAAGCTCGAGGGGGGCTACAAGTGCGTTTGTTTTTTAATTAAATGTGTATTTAAATGAAGTATACACCGGCCATATTTTCAAACTTCGACACCGACTAATACGAAGCAAATTAGACGCTTTCGTGTCTCGACAAATACCGCGCATGCTCGTAAATATGCGCGGCGAAACACGCGTTAACAATATTAAAAAGTTACGGAACGCTTGGACGTTCGTTGTAACTCGTTTTTCCGCACACTAAACTGGCGTAAGTGGATTATTGTTTCCTGGTGAGTTCGAAACGCGTGCTTTGTGTCTGGCCTGGGAAACTCGTTTCGTTCCGTTCTGTTCGAGCAACTATTATTCCTCGTTATGAGAAACAGCTATCTGTCTAGAGACTTCTCTGTTACTTTTTTTTCTCTCTATCTCTCTGTCTTCCCGTTCACTCATCTCTTATTCACATGTTTATAGCGCATTCTCGTTTCCACGCGTAATTTAAATATTTGTTACTGTTGAATTTGCACGATTCCAATGACTCCGATAGAACGATTTATCAAAGAGAATTTTCAACGGATGGTTCTAACAATTACAAATGAACGAGAAGAATTGAAACAGCATAATTGTTTTTTAAATTATGTTCCTGTATTGTGTGATCGATTGTAAAAGAAAATACTCTTATCGTCGCGTTAGAGGGAACACCCTGTATATGATGTCTAATGTCATGTAATGTCACGTACAGCGCGTGTACAAAGTATTCGTACGCTCCTTAAAATAGACTAACTTTTTCATAATTGCACCAAACGACCTGATTTTATATAATAAATTAGACAAAAAAGATTTTCCGAAAAAATTACAATTTACAAGGATCTACAAAACATAAATTTTAAGTTTTCATTAAGGGCCCAAATACGAAAGTTTTAAAAAATGCCTTTTTTATTTTCGCATGTAAGCTTGTAAATTATCATTTTTGGGAAATCTTCTTTGCATATCATTTCGTAAACCAATGCTTCTAATTGATTATAAAAAATCAGGTCGTTCGGTATAATTATAAAAAAGTTATTAGTTTTTAAAAGGTGTACGAATACTTTGTACACCCACTGTCCCACTGTATGTATCGCAATGTCACGTGTCCAATCCGGTACTGGCAGAGAGAGAGAAAGAGATTGTAAACTTTTCCCCTCATCCGGCGATTTTAGACGTCACACGGAAAGCGCTACTAGCCGGAGTACGTTTCGCAACGATATTTGTCGAGCGATGAGTGTTATTTCAATAAAACGGGACAGGGAGGTGGGAATTTCCATAAACATCCGCAATCCAACCATGATAGCTCCTCCATCGCGATAATCTCCGCCGACAGATGCAGGACGCATCTTCTCGTGCGAATCCGTGGGACTCTAGAAAAACATTCCGGTGGTTGTCGTCGGAAATGGGGCTGGTGTTACACCGTGCATCTTACTCTCGTTCCATTTTATTGAAATGCAGCTGCTATACAGGGTGTCTAAAATTCCTTCATCATTCGGGAGGTCATCCCCTCCTGACTGAGATCATTCGAAGCAACATTTTCCTTTGCAAAATTTGCGTCCACAGCTTTGTTTCGGGGTTATTATCGAAAAACACGGACCAACCAACACGCGTCTAGGTCGCGCTCTGATTGGTCCGTGTTTTTCGTTAATAACTCCTTAACAAAGCAGCGGACGCGATTTTTGCAAAGGTAAATGTTGCTTCAAATGATCTCAGGAACCTCCCAGTTCTGGATACTGAAGGAATTTTTAGACACCCTGCAGAATAATGCGATACGCTATTCGCGACTGCGTTCCGCCAACAGTTTCCGCAATTTACTCCTCCCGTAACGTCCGATATGAACGAGTCGCTATACCCTTTCTGTTTTTTCGTCGAACGGAGTACAAGTTTGTACAAAGAGCTCCGCCACCACCTTGTTCCGAATGTCGCTGTAACATTTTATTGTGCGGAGAACTATTTTATAGGTGAGCCGTTGCTCGAGCAGTTTACGAGGTTTGAATCATGCGGGCTATTCCCCGTGTCGGATGGGTCTCCGCTTTCCTTCGGGAGCTCGTATTTCGGTACGTGTTTCTGTGCGTCTGTGTGTATCCGTGTTTTTTTCACCCGCTTGCCACACGCGTACGTGTTAACTTTACTGCGGATTGCATTGTTTCGGACACGGGCACGCGGGCGGACGTGGGAAAGCGGAAAGTTTTCACGGGGAACTCTGTTCGCTCCGATGAGTTTCGGTAACACTTGCCGGGTCACTCGTCGCACACAGTGATCGCGATAACTGGATAAAGGGCGGCATCGAACGTACAGTCAACCGAGGATTGACTCGGTTCATGGTGAACGTTACATCCTGCTCGTTAAATCAGGGTTTAACCCTTCTGGTCATAACCGGGTAC
The DNA here is from genome assembly GCA_028455605.1 of Lasioglossum malachurum. NCBI lineage: Eukaryota > Metazoa > Arthropoda > Insecta > Hymenoptera > Halictidae > Lasioglossum > Lasioglossum malachurum. Next base: position 17,069,946 of record CM052313.1, on the reverse strand, counting down.
TGGGTACCTATTTGGGAATTCCAGCTAGACCTTTTTTATGCTTCCTCGATAGAATATTTCCATTCCCTTTGACTTTTTCATTTTATTGATTGAGGAGTAAAATTGAATTATTGTGAATATTAACTTTACACAGAAAATTTAATATCATTGAGGAGTAATATTGAATTATTGAGAATATTAATTTTACAATGAAATTGTTACATTGGCGCATACAATGCCTAAAATGTTTAGTAATTAATTAGTAGACTAAAGGATCTTCATGCATTTATGGCTCCTAGAAATTTTCAAACACACACACACACACACACACACAATGTTAGATCAGAGAATTCTACAATTTAATACGATTTTTAATTATTTCAGATCTATAAAAGCTACTACCACTGAAAATAAGATTTTATTTGTTCCCATTTTCTTGAACATCCGCAGTCTATTCATTAGATATCAACATATTTAATATTGTAAACAATATTCTGAATAATGGTACAGCAATTTTTAGTGGTGCTCAGTGTCACTATTTGAGTATGCTAAGAGGATTAATTATTTAAAAAATGCTTCAGAATTTCTTACACATGTGTTTTGTATTCGTGAATTGCAGTTTATTAGTATAATCAGTTAAGGAAGATAGGGATTTTTTGGTGTCGAACGATCGAATCTATAAAAATCAATGTTAAAGTTTAAAGTTCAAGTTCGCAATTCAAGTTCACAAGTCAAGTTCACAATCCAAGTCCACAATTCTAGTTCACAATTCCAGTTCACAATTCAAGATCGCAATCCAAGTTCACTATTCAAGTTCAATAATCAAGTTCACAATTAAAATTCACGATTCAAGTTCACAATTCAAGTTCACAATCTCATTTCACAATTCAAGATCACAATCCAAGTTCACAATTCAAGTTTACAATTCAAATTCACGATTCAAGTTCACAATTCAAGTTCATAGTCCTAATTCACGATTCAAGTTCACAATTCAAATTCGAAAATGTTCGTGAAAGCATCCGGAATAAGAATTTCTGAAATAGTCTTGTTAGAAACGAAGCTGTCGAGTATCGGACTGACTACGTCACCGAAATAGAAATCGAAAGATCGATCGGCAAACGTATGACCGATGAACCCTCGCAGAGCAACCGGAACTAGAAGCTACGGGATAAGTAAGATTAATACGACCTCTCCGGAAGTTTTTCGTAGCCGAGGCTTGGCTATACGACGCCACTACCGGATATCCAGAAAGTCTCGCATCGACTCCTGTCTCTTTGCCCTTTTTCTCTGGCTTCTTCTTCCCAGGGAAGAAATCTTCTATTGGGAACTTGAATTCGATAAACTCAATCCCTGCTACTGAATAGAGGAGAGGAAGTCCTCTCGATTGCCGGCCAACAACAGAAATTATTACGAAACTTATTATTCATTAGGTAATATACATATTCGATGCATGTTTAGCATTTTATTCTTAAATTGCTTTTTCATTACCGTATGAACCATATATATTGACGCAAGTTTGTTTCATTTACTAGAGTAATTTGAATATGTTTCTCATTGCAGCGTGTTCCAGCCATGTTGTACTTCATTGGAACGAGCGATTCCTGAAGTCATTCTCCGCTGCTTTTCATAACTTCGTCACCGCTTCGTACCACGGACCTTCTTCGCATCTCGCCACGATACACGTTTAATATTTTAGTAATATTGCAATTTTTTTGGTGAAAAATAAAGGACATTAGTTGCAACAGTTAATGTATTGGCTTTTCCGCACGCTCTACGTGAATATTCGATTGTAGAATTAGAAAGAGACCAATATCCAAATTAGACAAAAATTAAGTTTTGTATTAGGAGAATATCATAGTAAAAGTCAGAATTTTCGTTGACTCGCTCTACTGAATTTCGTGCCACCTCCTGCGATATCATGTTCTCCTAGTAGAAATCCAAAAATTTTCGAAAATTTTGGAAAATCTCGAAAATTGATGTTTGTATGAGGAGAACATGATAGCGAAGGAGGTGGCACGAATTTCTGTAGTATACACGTTCGACGGGTGTAAACTTTTGCGGAAATCAGTAGAACAACTCAATGACATGTCGTACGGCCAGGAAAGATTGGTGTCAATAAATATACACGCAGATACGTTTGTGTATGACGTTGTCTTTAGGAGGATTTGTCTTTAGGAAGGATGTTCTTTCAATCTTAATAAGAGCACCTCTGAAAGTTCAGAAATAAATATCAATTAGAAATTCAGAAATAAAAATTGACGATGTCGATTGAGTGAACAGGTATTCCGAAACAGAAACGGTACGTTTCGATTAATAATTGAAAGTGGCTGCTGAAATGGGCCAAGGTACACGGAGACACCTTAAAATAAATTCATGTACAAGTCAAATATATACACATGTTTTTGTGTACTTAACAAGTCTATTATATTCTACTATAGAGAATGTTATCGAAAATTTTAAATATGGCGCTATAGGCTCCATATTACCCTCTATTCGTAAGATACTAGCAGTTCTTAGAAATAGAGGATAATACAGATTTCCCAGGTTCCTCTTTTTGTAGTTTAGCTATGACGATGGGCCTGTCATCGCCACTTAGTTTCATGGCATTGCCGTCCGTACCTGGGTACCTTCGATGCAGTCCCTTGCCATGAAACACCTGAAATTATCGTCTCTTGGACCTAGTGCGGCTGGGTACTTAAAGCTACAACGTGTCTGGTTTCCAGATGGCTGCAAAAACCAAAGGTTTGGTCGCCACATATGCGGCCTTGATGAATCCTCGGTCCCACTTCAAGCATCTAGTTTTGGTTCCTTCCACTCCCAAATCGCTGAAGAAATACGGATGAAATCCTGTAGAGGTAGGGATGACTGAGGTGTTGAGTTTGCTAACTCTCGGTCCTCCAGTCAGACTGCACCGTACACTCCACTTAGATTGCACAGTAGAATCCACTTAGAATGCACAGTGACAACACTTAGTACCACTTTCGTTCCTAAACTTTGTATATATTCATAAATATAATTTATTTGTCACCACAAAGTCCTGTGTAGTCCTTCCGCGTGGAAGGTGGTCCTTCGAGGAATTATTAGCAGGCACCTCGCAGTGCTAAATCATCAAGGGACCGAGCGATTGATTATTTTAGGTCAACCACGGGCGTATACAACGCGGAAGGTGTTGACTATTTGTCCATCTACGGGCGAGCGTAGGCAGCACCGCCACAAGACATGTTGAGACAAGAACAGGCGTGGAGCTAGCCTGTGGCCAATCTTCCCAGGAGTTAATGCGAACAGCGGGTCCCTGGGGAGAACATTATCGCAGGACAACAGATAGCAGAGGAGCGGTCCATTGACTGTCCCGGGTGTTAGGTGTTTTTAGTGGGTATGGGTACGCCGCCCATCCGCGACCTGAGTCCCCCCTTCTGGGGTGTGTGTAACGCATTTTTTCCTATACCCTTGACAAAAAACAAGCACCGCCACAAGACATGAGGTGTCCTGCCTTTTTGCCCTGAACTGTATTAGTTCGACTTTTGTGCGACTCGAGTCCAGCGTGTGGTCGAAGGATTGTCTTGATTCCGTTGGCACGACGAGAACACTTGAAAATATTGAAGTTACGTACGAGGAAAAGGAAGTAAGAGCGAAAACTCGTTGGTTGGACACATCGCCGCGCATCGGTCGCATCGAGGACAGCCGCGCGCGTCGGCACACACCCCCGAAAAGCCAGCGCGGTTCGCCTGGTAGGATGATACGCGCCTACGATGAAAAGGGCTGCCACGGAATTGCTTTCAAGCGCAGCTGCGCCATGTTCTCTTGCCGGTGTTTCGAGAATTTTTTTGTTGTCCGCCGAGAAAAGCAACGTCTGGCTTCGACTCTGCCCGTTCCGTAACCCCGTTGCGCCGATTCGGAGCCGTGTCACTCGAACAAACCAACTGAGGCGCCCACCCCCCGCGGTCCATCGTGCTGGAAATTCCAATTGTTCCCGCCTTCCGTCTTCGTGACTCGATACTCTCTCCATTTTACAGCGAAGAGAGAAACAACCATCGAGAAACGAGGAATTACGCCGCGGCCGCGTTCTTTCTTCATTTGCCTGAGTGTACCCCCTTTGTCTCGCGTATTGCGGTTCCGGGTAATTCGACCGTTTTCCCTGCCTCTCGTTTTCGAGCACCGTACGCCGCGCCGCGGGACTACTACTCCTCCTGATGGAGCCCTTTATTCTTAACTGTGTTGTGAGAGACTCGCCCCTGAATCGTTCTACTTGATTTTCATTCATTCGGTTTCTTTCGTTCGGCGATGATTAAATGCGTTCCCCGTTCCTCGGCCGCGCACAATACCGCGTCGGAGAATTGTTACCATCGACACGCCGAGAATGCAACGACAAGAGCCTCTCGGAAAAACACCTATCCACTAGCCTTTGACTGCTCTCCAGGCTTAAAATCGCACGATCAACCTCTCGGGGCTTGTCGCGCCCCATTTCAAAATCGTATTCGACATACTGATCGCTGCTGCGATCGATTAGTCACATGGAGTCAGACTTTTACTGTAGTGTATTCGAATAAAGCGGAGTTTATGCATTTATGGCAAAAATTAAAACAGAAGGAATTAACAATACGGCTGCTCTTTGCTTTACCGGACTCAAAATTTATGCCTTTCTCCTATAAAGTATTATGAATTTGATATGTAATTCCGTAGATTTGTATCCGAGGCGGCTGCAGAGTGAAGTTTCGATCCTGTAGGATCAATGGTTCAGGAGTTATGGTTGCTTAAAGGTGAACATTTTTCAGTGTTTTTGATAGGTAGGGGAGCCACCATATTGGTTTGTAGTGACGATTGCGCGCCGCTTACCGAGCAGAACCGCTAGATGGCAGTACTACTTCGTCACTACAAACCAATATGGCGGCGCTCTAACTGTCAAAACACTGAAAAATGTTCAACTTTAAGCGCCCATATCTTTTCAACTATTTTTCATAGAGGATCGAAACTGCGATCTGCAGGTTCCCGGGTACAAATCTACTGAATTACATACCAAATACACATCATAATTTATAGAAGAAATTTTTGAGTCCGGTAAAGTAAAGTTTACCCAACAATACCATTATATTATTTCCAACGTATCAAACATATTGGCAAAGAAAATACATTTATAATGGATTCCAGTTTGTTGCAATTCAGGTAGAAAATTTTGATTTTGTATAAAAACCTTCAAATGGTTCTTGAGGTCGGAGTTGGGCAAAAATTTTATTTAAATAAAAATTTCGAATAAAGTGGGTTGTAGAACCCACTTGGAAAAAACCCAGTTTATTCGAAAGTTTTATTTAAATTAAATTTTTGCGCAACTCTGACCTCAGGAACCACCTCAAGGTTTTTATGGAAAATGAAAATTTTCTACCTGAATTGCAACAAACTGGAATACAATGTAAATGTATTTTCTTTGGAAATATATAAGTATACTAGGCGGAGGAAATTGTTTCTGAAGGTTGTCTTCGGTGTACACATAAATGGAAACTGTGAAACGCCAATATTTAGGCGGATACGCTAGCATGTGTATACGTCGACAGACTGCCGAGTATTAGCCATAGAGCAATATTCTCATCTCGAAAGAGAAACTTTGGCATCAAACCTGACTCCAGACTATATGTATAGTTTGAAGGGAAGGAAGTTCGGGCGAGGTTATTAACGCTTGACACAGTTTTGAAGTTTCTGTTGCTGCGTAACCATGAGCAGGACTAAACTAGCAGAAAGTAGCCGAGAAGCAATTTTGGAACTGGTCACTGGCAATCATCTAAAGAGCATGCTGACAGTGAAGTTTTACAGCCATACGGGTAATTATATCTCTGTGAAGTATCACAAAAATTTCGAAAAAGTATTTAACCAGTCAACTATAAAATTAAATATTTGTAGACTTTTTAATTTATCAGTTCTTCACTCGTACCAGTGCTAATTTTCATTTAAATTATAATGACAATTGTTTATTAAATTAATATTTTGCATTACTTCCATTATAAGAACATATAATAAAACACTGGATTCAATATTCGTGGATTTTTACTAATCTTCGTTTAAATTATAATAACAATTTTTTATCAAATTAGTATTTTGGATTGCTTTCTCTTATCAAATTATATCATTTTACATTAAAAAATATCTAATAAAAAACTGGATTCAATATTCGTAGATTTTTGGAACGAGGATTGAAGATTATGGAAATTATCGAGAGCGCCCGAAGGTGGTCTATTATTTTTCACGAAATTCAATACTTGTGACTGGGAAAGTCAGTAACACGTGCTCCTTTCATAATATTTTTCCCAATATCCCACGCAGCGCTGTTACTGCTGGACAAAAACCTGTGCTGCCATATGGATTTTAATATAAATCATTTGAGTATAACTGACCTTAAATGAAATTAATTATTGGAATAAAGAATTCCCTTACAAATTTATCATAAATGTGATTTCACGGAACTTCGCAATTTTTTTATTGAACTTGCATTCAGTTTAAAATTTAAATCGGTGGGCCCTTTATTAGAATAAAGAATTTACTTCACCTACAAATAACGGAACAGTATGTAACTTATTTTGAGAAAACTGTGTCAAATTCTCTGATCCAGATGTTTGTATGTTAATACAAACTCTTAATCGCTTAACAACCATAGTAGTTGAAGAAGCGACATAAAAAAAAATATAAAAATAAAAAATGTTTGTATGTGGTTTAACATCTGAACAATACGTTTCTGATAATATTGGAAAATTTTTACTTTTCTCACATATCGTACAGAGAGTTGGGCAAAAATTTTTATTCAAATAAAATAAATATTTTTGCCCAACTCCGATCGTACCATTTTTAAACAAATAAAGTGGGTGCTGCGTATTTAAAAAGCATATTACACGATCATAATGGTGCTAGGGACATGAGCATGTGATCCGATTGAAAAAACCCAAAGAATTAGACAGGGATGGCGGCGGTTTGAACTTTTCTCAACAGCAGCCTTTTCAAGTTTCTAAGAACAGTGTTGTACGATACCGCGATCAATAAACATTTATCGGTTTTTCGAAAAACCGATAGTTACTCAGTTTTTCCTGCGTACCGAATGCGAACTCGTATTTACGAGTCGGCTTGTAACGGAACGACATTTCCCTGCGAATCAATTTCCCACTGTGAAAGCAGATTTCGTGGGCCTATAACGACGGTATACTCTTGTGCCAATTTCACTTGGATTTCGCAGAAAAATGAAATTTCATGCGGTTACAGGTCCATCTCTATTCGAGGCCAGTGGCGCCGCGCAAATTCTATTTACCTCGCATTTGAGGTAGAAATGGAAAATCGATGAAGAAAATCGCTCCCCAAAATAGCTTCCTAGCTCCCATGGGACTTCGGAAAGCGGTCTTATATACCGATGGCATGAAAATCACAATTTTTGCCTTCAATCGTTTCGGATTTTCCGCTGGATCGCGACATTCCTGTTTCACGGTTCTCCATTTTCCTGCTGCTTAACTGAAAATGTATGCGGAAGGATGATGTAGAAGTTATAAAATATTATTCAGTTACCCCATATTCATTCGAACAAGATAATATAAAATGCAGAAAATGTGTTTTTGTTCGAAGATGGAACGAGTAAACTAACAATTAATAATGTTAGTGTAATAATGTTCTGTGTAATAAACACAGAAAAGTGTGTCTTCTATAGTCGTCTAAAAGTGTGTGGCGGCTAACCTCCTACACTCGCCACAAGATGGACAGACACAGTCAAAGACCTTTCCTGCTACTACCTGATCCGTCATCAATCCCTATATACAGGGTGTCCCAGAATTCCTTCAACAGCCGGAAATGGCAGGTTCCTGAAGTCATTCGAAGCAACATTTTCCTTTGCAAAAATGTTATCCGTGGCTTTGTTTAGGAGTTATTAACGAAAGACACGGACCAATCAGAGCGCGAGTTGACGCGCCGGGCCGACTATGCGCGCGACCGTCACTGCAAACCAATATGGCGGCGCCCTAACCTGTCAAAAATGCTCAACTTTAAGCAACCGTAACTCCTGAACCAGTGATCCCACAGGATTGAAACTTCGATCCGCAGGTTCCCCCGGTACAAATCTACTGGATAATTTATAGGAGAAAGGCACAAGCTTTGAGTCCGATAAACTAAAGAGCAGCCTTTTCTTCTGTTCTTCCGGAAATAAACTATAACAATTCGAAAGTCCACGAAGATTCGTTCGGTCAGAACTGTGCTGAAGAAGCATAGTTGAGAGAGATGAATTGTTTCAACAATCTGGACCCCTTTATCCGGAAATATCGAGGAAAAAAGAGAGAGCCGACGAGGCACAAAACACTCGAGTTAAACAGCTGTTCAACTGGTTTCTGGAGAAGACCTCGAGGATCGATTCTCTTCGAGGGCAAACATCTCCTTGTCTTTGAACGTGAAAAGAAGGGAAAGAAGGAAAGGGAGCAGCAGCGCGGCGCAGCGGTCTCATCAGCAAGCATAATCTTCGGTAATTAATCGACGAGTGGCGGTTTAACCGGCCGAGTAAAAGGGGAAGACGGGAGGCGAGAGGTGCTCGTGCTTGAGAGTGCCTAAATCCGCTTAATTGCCCGGCGCTCATTTCATTTTCGCATGGTCGTATTGTTTCCTTTGTGCTCGGCGTCGGCGTGGATCTGAAGGAAACCATTTGAATCCCCCCCACGTCATCGGTGCTCGTAAGAAAGACGTCGAGAAATCCTAAATGCGATGATTTGTCTCGGCCCCCGGAACCCGCTGCGTCTGAAAGAGTGCGGCTAACAGCCTCCGCGAACTTTTGCCCGTGAATAATGCTCGATATCATTGTGATAAAGCCGAGGCGCGAGAGATCTATGGCTCTGATCCGTTCGGATGAAGCCTCGGTATGTCATCGAGTGACTTCCAGATCGCGAACACCCACGTCCCGTCTCCACAATATTTAGCCACTTGTACAGGGTGGGCCAAAAACTTTCACCACCTTGAATGTTTCCGTTACTTGCAATAATATGAAACAATGATACGCAGGGTGAGGCTGCCATTTAAACTGTGGTGCCCAAGGTGATTCGGAACCCACCTTATAAAAACTGTAGGTCCCCAAAAAAAAACAAAACAGGGTGAGGCACCTGAACTCCCATCGAAAATATCTCCGTTGTTTTCAGTAATACGGAAAAATGTTTCGGGGAAAAAATGTTTGGTTCAGTAGGGCAATTATGGCGACGAAGATTTTTTTTCTCTAGGTCACATTTTCCGATGTTTCGGGGTCCTGGACATTTTATTCTAAATGGAACCTTTAATTTTATTTCATGCACCTTTATATATATCCAAGATCTAATAGTTAACGACATATTATAATAAGAAACACAGTACAACTTTTTAGGATCTGAACACGGCTTGTTGCTTCTAATACTTCCTGATTCCTAAGAAGTAGGTTAAACATGTAAAAATGGAGATCATTCGATTTCCAATTGTATCTTTATATTCAGAACAGTGAAAAGTTTTTAACTCGTAATTTTGATTCTACGGTTTCCTCTTCGGAATCTCTAAAGAAATTTAATTCTATAGAGGAAACTATAAAAGAAATCATTTGCAACTTGTACCACTGCATTATCCACCGCTGTTTTCGTGGTAACGCAGCATTGTTGAACTTTAAAACTTAGCGGTCTTACGATATCGGCGAAGTTTTGCTTCTGTTCTAACTTCAACCCAGTATTAGAGGTTTTACTTTAGCAAGAAGATATGATTCTACCAGCATAAATTTGGTTTACAATTTCCAAGCATCCACCGATTTAAATACTAAACTGAATGCAAGTTCGATAAAAAATGCAAAGTTCCGTGAAATCAGGTCGTTTAAGTAATTGTTTGGAGATCATTTTTAAGTGAATTCTTTATTCTTAAAAAAAAACCCCACTGATTTCAATTTTAAACGGAAAAGGCAAGTTCAATTAAAAATTTCCAAGTTGTGTGATAAATTTAAGTACTTTTTAAAGATAGAGTCCAAAATATCGTGACTTTTATTTTTTTAATGCATAAAACATAAGTGTATAAAACTGGATAAAAAATAATAATGAAAGATAACTGTTTCCTTTGTTATTTCATCGATCGTTTACCACTGCGTCAAGTTGACACCGAGGGACAGATTCATTCCCTGAAATGAGGGACGAATGAAGGTTAACAAAGCCTAACGAATGGATTTTTACAAAATGCACAAATAAGCACTTGTGACAAAAATCGGTGAATGTAATTTAAAACAGTAAAAACATTATATATATAAGACAATTTAAGATCGCCCATGTGTTATTCTCGATTTATTAAAATTGTTGAAAATAGAAACAAAGTTTTATATGGCTTCTGTGTCTTGCAATCGATGAAGACAATTTTTCTATTGCATAAAGATCCGCAGCCTAGTAATTAATATTTAAGCAATAAAATAAATGTAGCCATACAAAAAATACAAATTTCCTTTTCTACGAGATTTTTGGGGATAACCGTAAGGAGTTAACTCTAAAATAAACAATTTCAAAGTCGTCGTTTCGACAGGTCCGGTAGTTTTGGTACCGGAAAGAACTGAACTGTATCGCTGAACTGTAAACAAATAAATAGGGGTAAACCCGGGACATCCTGATCAAAAGAGAAAGAGGGGGACAACAAGAAATAAACTAGCCCAGATAGTTCACGCGCGAGTGTTTATCGAGGTGCAAACACCGCGTGAAGCAAATCGCAAACAATCGATGTTTACTTTTTGTCGAGCTTTGCTCGTGAAATCGAATGTGGCATCGACGGCGTGTAGCTCGCACGAGACTGTCTCCACCTTCCTAGGGTTAATCGCACGTGTAGAGTGTTCGGTTGGCACCGTGGACAGTGCTAAACAGGCGAGTTTCAATGAACTTTCGTCGGAGCATCTGCAAACGGTTCGGTATCCGTCTCGTTGCCGGCAATCGATCACAGGGCAACAAGCGAGAGAAGGAGAGAGAGGGAGAGAGGGACGCGGGTGCCGGCAGCCGGTGCCTTTATCAGCTAATTTGATCAAACAGGACCGAGTTCGCCGCAGCACGGGCCGCCCGAGCAGAGAAATCTCCTTGGCGTCTGCGGCTGAAACGCAATAGAAACGACATCTGCATGACAAGGCGCGGTTCGAAACGGTGGTCACCGAATTATTTACGGTGGCGGTGTCAGCACCGGGCAGAACGCACCCCTATATGATAAAGGCATTTGTCATTGCGTGCATTTCAGCTTCGATTATCGATACGTTCGCTTGCCGATCGATAGATGCACCGCGCCGCTAACCGAATGGGTATTTATGGCCGGTCGTTTCCTACTTCCGCCAACGCCAACGTCCACGTTTCTTTCTTCGTCCTCCCACGCAACCTCCGCAACCACACCCCTCGACCGTTTCATCCTTGACAGTCTCTTTTCCCGTCGCTGCTGCTCCATTTTCTCTCTCTCTCTCTCTCTCTCCCCTTCTCCCCTTCTCCCTTACCAGCGGATTTTACCCTCGTCCCGGATACTTTTTCATTCGCTGTCGTCGCCCATTATGAATCCTGTTAGTTTTGCCTCCCGACGACTCCACGTCGTGACTCTCTCAAACTTCTTCACCCCATCGTCCGCTGATGTTGTCCACTTTGCTTCGAGGACGCCTCTCCGCTTCTTTTCAACTTTGCCACACCCGAGATGCGTTACTTCGTTTTTCGAATCACCTGTCCCGCTTCCGAGAACCAGCTGAACTTGTGCACCAGTGTGTCCATGACTGATCGTATTCTAGAGTCATTTAGCCTGCACGCACATCGTTCATCACTTGATCCAATCTTCCCGGAGGAAGGCCTTCTATTAGCACAGCTTTCTTTCGATAGAAGGCGACGATGTTTCTTTCGCAACAGGAAAATCTCTATCTAGTCCAGTCAACGAAAAGTTGTAGAGGGAAATGGAAGGAACACAATTTTTAACTTTGGGACTTTGTTTGGACTAGTTAGGAGGTAAACATACTAAAAGTCCCCACTCCTACGAGGTGAGCGGGGTGCAAGGTGCACTTTTTCGATTTTCCGCTTATATCTCGGAAACTATGCGTCCTAGCGATAAAACCATTCCATACAAAATTAATGCTGACAAAATATGCCACAAGATTGATTCCATTCAGTTTTTCGCTATCCAGCGTTGTTTGCGAGATATCAGCGGTCAAAGTTCACTAATAGTGAAAAAGAAATTTTTTCCTCACGTTTTTTGCAGTATCTGACTAGCTAAATCTTCAGCACAAATCTATAATATTTGTTAATATTGTTAATTTACATTAACATTGTGCGAAAAAATTGATTCAACAATTTCTTACAGACGCGTTTTACCGTTCAGAAAATGTTAAAACAATTAAACCGTAAATGCATCGTTTCGATCCATCGGGCACTCGAAGCGTCAAAAGTGCAACGAATGCATTAGCAACAACTTTGATCAGCTTAATAACGTTCGTTACTTTCCAGAGATGCTCAGTCCATAGAAGTGGCAAGGCGGCACCGGGACTGCTTTGGCATGCCAGTAATAATTTTTACGGGGATGAAAAGCTACCAAGAGATCTCCACTTCACCTCTACTTTCGTAGATGGTAAGCAATACCGTTTTTATACCGGGGGCGGAGTGGCGAACACGATGGCGGACAATTACAGAACGAAGAACTCGAGGATACATCTGATTATCAAGCATCAATCACCCAGTGCTCGGCGGAGCCATCCTCTATCATCTCCGAGCACGTTCGCATCCATCGTCTTAAAATTTCGACATTTATCTCCGGCGGTCTGTGAGCCTTATTTCATTGCTCCCACCAACCCGCACCTCTAATCTAATTCCTTTTCTCATTGTCCCCCCTCTCTCATTCGACTCTATCTCTCTATATCTATCTCTCTCATCGCATCCATCTGTCTGCATTATCCCCCAGCCATCTCTACCGCCTATTCTTTCCGATCTCATCGCCGGTTCCTCGTCATGAAAACCGATAAAAGTTATTAGATTCCTCGGCCAAGTAATTCCTGGTGGCTGGGGTTTCCGGAAATGAAGTCCAGGACCGCGGACATCGGCGGTGGCTACGTAAAGGGAGCACCAGGGCGCAGACCGCAGAATAGCCGGAGCAAAAAAACACATCCGCCCACGATCACCTTCCCTTTCAACATCCCCATCAGTCTCGATAGAGTAGTAATGTTCGCTGAAATTTGCAAAATCCGTTACACTTAAGCGGGTAGATTCCTTTTTCCAGGATTGTAAGGGTGCGGGATGCGCCTTCTTATTTCTCGATAATACAAAAATGGGGTTTTTCCAGTAGTCAAAAACGCTAGATAAAAGATCGATCTTGGGCGCTATCGACGCGGAGAGACTCACAATGTAATACCAATATAAAATCTTTTTTATTATTACTTATTTCTTTATGAAACTTCCGCGTCAATATATTTGTGGCACTGTTCTGATTAAAATAAGACCAAACACGATACGATTTCAACCGTATTTAATGGTTTAATTTATCCCCCTTTTGCAAATCAATTTCATCCTTTTGCAAATCAATTTCACAACATTTGTTGGTATTTTTAAGTAAGTTTTCGTGGAAAAATCAAATCAAGTGTAAATTAATTGTTAAGAAATTCAAAATTTTATTTAATGCGAAGATCTAGATCATATACTTATTTAAACGTAATGACCAATTCATGAACTTTGTAATTTATGAAAAATGTGTACATATGTGAACCGCTCTCAGCAAAAATTCAGTTATTATTTCAGTACGCAATGGCTGTAGTTTTCCAGGTTCTGGAACATTTTATATTTCGTACATTTGTGTTATTAATCTCCATGAAAAGCAAATCCCAGCGAAAATAATTTTAATTTACTTTTACAATTTCATTTCAACTTGCAGAGTTATAACGTCCTACAATAATATTTATTGATCGTAATTAGCGAGATAATAATTATGCAATGCAGTTATTACGTTGAAAAATATGTTAAGCTTCAGAGATTGAGAAGTGGAAATTGTGGTTTGTTATCATGCACAAATGTCCCATAAATTCGTCGTATCAAGATCGTAACGCTGATAGCACGCGATTTTAATTCATGTGTAAGCTTCGTTAAACACTGATAAACTATTACACATTAGCGTAAAATAACTCATAGTGCAAACTGAAGTGGGCGAAGCATTAACCACAGAGCACTAATAATTCTTGTTCCAACAACCAACCATCTATAATTCTACAAAACGAACTGTTTGCACGCGTTCAGCGAAGTTCCCAGTGCTGAATAGATCTATTGTGTTTAAGAATAGATTTAATTGCTGCGTGAGTTCATTGTTTCCATCGCGTAGTACATACGCAGATTTTAGGAAGCGTCAGGGCCTCTCAACGTTTCCTATTTTTACCAAACAGGAGACATAAAGAATTCTTTTTTTATCCAAAACCAATTTTTGGTTTGGATGGTAGCATGAGTTCGTGCCCAATTTTCAGTGTATCGCAAACTGTGCTGCACGGCGGAGTGTAAAAAATGATGATTAATCAAACTGTATTCTTTAAAATCTAATCATTGAATTTTATGAATTCAAATGCAGAAATATTTGAACCTTCACCCTGATGTGGTGTTATTTTAAAATAGGCCATTATAGGTCCCCGTATTCAAACGTTATTGTGGACCGTTTTACAACTTTCCAATTCCGCAGAATATTTTATAACAACTGAAATAAGCGAATAATTTATTTCGTACAATCTGGTCCAGACTGATATAGACATAGAATGCCGCAAATACTCTAAAATCCGCAAAAATAAACATTGCTCGTTCGCTTTGAAAAAATTCTATCGCTTCCACCATAAATATTTTAGAGAGCCGTTTTTGTTTTCTATATACAGGGTGAGTCACCTAACGTTGCCACCTCAAGTATCTTTGTTGTTTTTAAAGATACGTCAAATGTCTGAAGGACAAAGTTTAATGGTAAAATGGCGCTCATACGATACCAACAACATTGTTGTTTGTATACAATTTTTTTTAGAGATATGAAGGTCACCTTCATTTTTTTAAATGTATCAAATTCTGAGTATAAAAGTGTTGACCTTCATTCTTGGAACGAATGACATGGAGACCTCTATATCTCTAAAAAAAAGTTACATAAAAACAAAAATTTTTTGGTATCGTATGAGCCCCTTTTTATAATTCAACTTCGTCCTTTAGAGATTTAACGTATCTTTAAAAACAACAAAGATATTTGAGGTGGCAACTTTAGGTTATATATCACCCTGTATATAAATTAATTTGCGCCACGTTGACGAAGCTCGAAATAACCTAATTTTTTTGCAATCCGAGCGATAACGAATCTTTTATGCGAAATCAATTTTGATTAGACATAAAAGAGCTGTAATCTCGGAAATATTTGAATTTTTACCATGATGGCACGGAAGAATCGAGGCGATCCATGGTTATCAGCGAGATCTGCAACTGGAAATGGAGTACCCCTAGTAAAACATGACCCGACGGATCCCCGCTCTGATTGTTAATCATTTTTGCCATCGTCTACGTGCCCGTTTCCCTTTCTTCCACCGATACCGGCTGTGTTTCATGGTGGATTCGTTTCTACGGATTCTCATTTCGGAGATCGGAACGTCGACCGAAATCGATGCGGAGATCAGGAAAGATATGTGCTCGGTATTCCCTGTTGCGGAGTTATTGGCTGGGGGTAATCGTGGATTTATGTGGTACGTTTAATGAAATTTGTGCTTTTGTTCGATCGAATCTACTCTGCCGGATCCCAGGCCGGATTTCAACTGTGGCTCGATAGGTATCCCGATGTTTTGACTCGCAGTTTGCCCGCAAAGCAAATTAACTTTTTACCTAACCGATAGCACGGCTCTGTCAATGTAATTATCTACTTCGCATCATGAAATTTCCCGTACACTCCGTGCAGGGTGTACAGAAGTTACATGTCGCAACTCTCACAACGAGATTCTACACCATCGATTTGGTGGAAATTGATGGGGTAAACGTTACTTTACCCGACTCAAAATTAGTACCTTTCTCCTACGAATTATGATGTATTTGATATATGATCCAGGAAATTTGTACTCGGAGCGGATGCAGATCGAAGTTTCGATCCTCTAGGATCAATAGTTAAGGAGCTATGGTCGCTTAAAGTTCAGCATTTTTCAGTGTTTTTTACATATCTGAACTATTTTCTCTGTGTTAGCGTTATTATTACTGTGTGCCCACGCTGCTATCTAGCGGTTCTGATCTGCACTGTAAACCAATATGGCGACGCACCTACCTGTCAAAAATACTGAAAAATGCTCAACTTTAAACGACCATAACTCGTCAACTATTGACCCTAGAGGTTCGAAACTTCGAACTGCATCCGCGCCGGGTACAAATCTGCTAGATTGCTTACCAAATACATCATAATTCGTAGGAGAAAGGCACAAATTTTGAGTCCGATAAAGTAAAGAGCAGCTAATTGCTGTACTAAAGGTACCGTAAAATTAAGTCTTATCTCGAATTTCAAGGTCAAAAGGCCATCAAAATTTTTTTATTGCATTATATTCGAAGCATCATACAGTAAACAAGATTTGGTCGTAAAATCTAAGGTCAAGGACAATTTCGTTTGAATTTCAATTTTTTTTAGAGATTTTTGTCGCTCTGGACATGTAGAATACGACTACGACTCCCAAGGCCAAACATTTGTAAAAATAGGACTTTTGAGGGCGATCACGGTCTGAATTAATTTTTCATCCAGCGCGAGAAATGAAAAGGCGCACCTCGCACCCTTAAAATTCTGGAAAAACGAGTCTACCCATTTAATAGTGG
Source organism: Lasioglossum malachurum (assembly GCA_028455605.1). Taxonomy (NCBI): domain Eukaryota; kingdom Metazoa; phylum Arthropoda; class Insecta; order Hymenoptera; family Halictidae; genus Lasioglossum; species Lasioglossum malachurum. The sequence goes on along the minus strand of CM052313.1, from coordinate 17,053,192 downwards.
GTGAACCGGTACTCTGGTAGTGGGAGTGCTGAAGCGACAGTGGGGAAGTAGTTGCCCGGGTCTGACCTACATATTGTTGCTAATCCGGCTGAAGAACGAATTTCAGAAAAGTCTTTAGCTAAAATCTAAAATACGTGTTACCCTCAGTGAAAGCACAGAAAATTTCAACTTGATCGGTCGAATGGTTACTCAGAAAAAGAAACACGAGCGCCGAAAACGTGATTTTACAGGGGAAGCATTTTTCTATAATATTGGTAGTGGACATTTTTCGTCTGCTCATAAAACTCGAAAAATTGTTTTAATTGTACATTCTGACTTCAAATATTCTTTATTATGAAATAAAAAGATTTTAAAAATTTTGGTCGTTTGATACCAAAAGATGCCTACCTTAACTGATTATATTAATAAAGTGCAATTCACGAATACAAAACATTATAAATATATGTTAATGCAATCAGAAATCTGTAACTCGTGCCTAAGAAATTCTTAATCAGTTTTTTAATAGTTCAACAACAAAACTTGAAGAAATTAATAAAATTTTTCTATGAAATAACAGATGCTTGGGTAGTAGTAATTTTTGAAATTTTAATACTAAACCTATCGAGCCTTGAAAGTAACTGGTACAGTGTTCCCGTGATTGTTGTGAGAACCTCGGGGGTATCGAGCCTCAGGAAACGAAATGATACTACGTTTTTTTACGTGTGCCGAACATAGTTTTCTTGGATAACTTTTCCAAGTGTAAACGACGATCCTGGGTAAACAACGCAAGTGCTAAGCAGGAAATTGTTGTATTGTACTAATGCTATTCCATACCTGAGAATGATACATTAAGTATCATAAAACCCCAATTTAAACATCCTAATACGTTAATTTCTTTTTAGCGCGATCGACCATCTAAGGGGAACCCTCTAGTAGTGGGGATAAAGAAGTCACATCATCCGCATACCCAAAAGTCACATTAATCGCGGGAACATTGTACATGTTCCCTTATAAAAATGACAAGATTGATTTTGTTTAGACTTTGTGCGGCTCCTATTATAATACATGCTCTACTAAAGATGTTTATACAGTCAATTCTTATAAAATAATTTTTATTATTTCGATAATTATAAAATAATAACTCTGGAACCGGTCATTTTGACCGCCGATGGTAGGTTTAGTGTTAATATTATTTTTCCACAGCATATTATATATTACAACATAATATGTTTACACGCACGGAATATAATATGCAACACACTTTCTGTTTTATAAGATTTATAAATATGATAGGTCTTGGGTCACTAAACCCACTGTGCGAGGCTATTACTGGCTGAAGATATTATCCTCACACATAAAGCGTATCTATTTTAGCATTAAGGTATAAAAATAATCTTTTCAAGTTCGTTGCACTTCTTTGCATTTATGGAACACATCGATTTAGTCTTCCAGCTTATGAAACTATCTTCGACCACTTCATTCTAATTCTAGCTTGCTTACGATAATCGCGCAAAATATAAGATAAGCAAATTGGGAAAATAAGGATTCCGTTGTGGTGAAACATAGAAAATAAAAGTGAAACGATGTCCCGTTGACGTTTCCGCACAATATTTCCCGAAATAACCGACGCGACGGCGTAAAAGTGCTGAAAAAGCAAAAGGTTCACATGTTGCCAGCGATGAATCACTCTTTATGACTGTACTTCTGCTAGAATATTTCTTTCAGAAGCAACAATGTTTCTGCATGCAAACTTTTAACGCGGCCGGACAATTAAAACCGAAACTATTTGTTTTAGAACACGTCGCGTCGCGAAGAACAGAGAAATCATGGAAAATGCTTGTAGTACATCTACGTTTAAGTACACGTACAATTTTATACCATCCGGCGTTCTAAAAATTGCATTTCAAATTATTTTCACGTGCGAATTGAATTCTGTGGAATTTTATATTCCAGCATTTTTTAGAGACCATAAATGCTAATTAGGATTATACATTCAAACCCAATTATCGAAATAAAAGGATGGCGATCACAATTTTGTACGTAACAATAAAGATTTTCAAAATTTTCTGAAACTAAATGAATTTATTTAGATTTTTCACAATTTTTATACGTTTTTATACGAGAGAGAGAGAGAGAGAGAGAGAGAGAGAGAGAGAGAGAGAGTTAGTGTTTTTTTTATTAAGCTATAAAACCCCACATGGGATTATTAGCAGCATGCACATGAGTGTGAATGCTAACATTACAAAAATAACTTGGAATATAGAGTTGATAATATAGTAGAACATTTCTAATAGGTTGAAAATGATATAACAGTATTTTTAACCCTTTGCACTCGGTTGTCCCTTCTGGGGCACCACTAAAAATTGCTATACCATTATTCAAAATATTGTTTACGTTATCAAATATATCGGTATCTAATCAATTATTAAACATTTAGGTGTCGTATGAGGTATTATACCAATTGGGTAAACTTTACTTTACCGGACTCAAAATTAGTACCTTTCTCCTACGAATTATGATGTATTTGGTATGTAATGCAGTAGATTTGTACCCGGAGAGCCTGCAGATCGAAGTTTCGACCCTCTAGGATCAATGGTTCAGGAGTTATGATTGTCTAAAGTTGAGCATTTTTCAGTATTTTTGACAGGAAGGTGCGCCGCCATATTGGTTTACAGTGTAGAGCAGAAACGCTAGATGGCAGCACGGGCACACAGTAATATCGCTAACAGAGAAAATATTTCCGATATGTCAAAAACACTGAAAAATGCTCAACTTTAAACAACCATAACTAATGAAGCATTGATCCTACAGGATCGAAACTTCGATCCGCAGCCACCCCGGGTACAAATCTACTGGATTACATATCAAATATAATACATCATAATTCGTAGAAGAAAGGCATAAATTTTGAGTCCGATAAAGTAAACAGCAGCCTACCAATTTCATATCCATAAAATTTCAGAAATCATAGGGAATGGAAATATTCTAGATCGGAAGAAATCCGATCAAATGGTTAAAGTCTTCATGAATTCATAAAATCCACTGTCTATTACTGAGAAAGTAACTAGAACGAATATTAAACAGTATCGAACGGACTCGAGCTGTGTAGCTTGAAGCGTGACGTTATTCGTTGGAAGCGATCTTCTCCTCCGGAGGAAGACTTTAAAAGTCACCAGTTCACGATACGAGCATTTCCGTGTTTCTTGCTATCCGGCGAAACGGGAGTCCAATTTTCTTAAGGGTCACAGGTGTAGCCGAGCGAACAAAAACAGAGAACCACGAGATAAACGGGGATGCCGATTCGAGGGAACGCGGTTCAAGAATAGCAGCTGGCAAAAATAGAGGATGCACGGCGAAATGCCGAAAGGCGAGGAATAACTTTAGCTTGGGACACCAACAAAGCTCCAACAGACATCTGTAGCCCGCTGCGGCCTCACGATATTAATGTTACGGCGAAAAGAACGACCAGGAACGAATCGGGGGGACGGGGTCCAAATGAATTCCCGTAACATCTCACCGACAGCCCAGCAGGAACTCTATCGACGAATTTTCTGTCATTTCTTACGCTAGCCTTTGCTACAAATCTTTGTGCATTTATTCTAGACTATACTAGACTGTGGATTTTTATGCAAAGTAAAAATTGTCCGCATCGATTGCGAGAAGAAGAAACTGGATTGAATGTTATTTTTCTCCTTAATTATTTCAGTAGAGGAAAAATCATACGATCAGTGGAAACGAATTATATTCACGGATGAAGAGAAACTAAATTTGGATGGTCCAGATGGATACAAGGGTAAACTTTACATTACCGGACTCAAAATTAGTATCTTTCTCGTACGAATTATGATGTATTTGGTATGTAATTCAGTAGATTTGTAGCCGGGCGGATGCAGATCGAAGTTTCGAACCTCTAGGGTCAATAGTTGACGAGTTGTGGTCGTTTAAAGTTGAGCATTTTTCAGTATTTTTGACAGGTAGGTGCGCCGCCATATTGGTTTACAGTGCAGAGCAGAACCGCTAGATAGTAGCGTGGGCACACAGTAATAATATCGCTAACATAGAGAAAATAGTTCAGATATGTCAAAAACATTGAAAAGTGTTCACTTTCAAACAACCATAACTCCTGAACCATTGGTCCTACAGGATCGAAACCTCGATCTGCAGGTTCTCCGGATATAAATCTACTGGATTAGTTAACTTTTGTAGAAATAATAAATGGTTTGAACGAGTTGTTGAATTTTTAGTATATTATGTAAAAGTTAGTACCTCATTTTGTTTTATATTCACTTTTTACGTGTATACAGTACAAATGAATGGTCAATGCTAAAAACCTCGAGGTGCCTTATCATTTTGACCATCAGTGTATATGCCATATCTACTCAATCTTACTCTTACATCTTAATGTTACACTCAGTTATCTTTAAACAATTTTGAACATTGCAGAACTATCTGTAACACTGCAGAATGTAAACAAAGGGAGAAATATATAATCCACTGAATAGTTCCGAGGTTTTCAGAAAAATTCTCATAGTTTCGTGGTTATAGCGATAAATCTGCCAGAAGAATGAAACGGTAAGCAAAGCACTGATAAATCTGTCAAACGCGGCGAAACGGTAAATCATAGCACAGAATCTACTTTTGCTTACGTTTGTTGTATCGGTGCATTGTAAGAATGTTAAGCGATACTGTAAATCAGAATTGGACCGTTGGGAATTCTCAACTATTCTCGCAGGAGTAGCAAGATACAAATGAACTTTTAAAGATTGATAAGAACTATGTACCAGTACCTGTACACCTGGTAATTGTTTATGCATATTCATGTTTGATGGATTCGTCCATGAATCAAGACATTAATCAAACGTTCTTTCTTCACGAATTCTCTCCTATCTGAATATGTATTTTCACTTCTCTCTGTCTCTCTCATTTAACAATAAACCAAGAAACTTCATTCGATTGCATAAACATTATTTCATAATTAGACAGCGGATTTTATGCAGTCATGACAAAAATGAGTAAATGAAATTTCAAACATTAAAAACATTAGACTAATTTGAAAATACTTTTATGTCATTTTACAGGTGGAAATTTTTTATTTTGAATAAAGATCCGCTGTCTATTTTTACAATATTCTCCACAGACATTTGTTCGAGAACTGTTCGAACTTTTCGCTCATTATTACTTTAGAAGTTTTCCTAATTCAAAACAATATTTTGTTCATTAGTAATAATGCTAATAATTATACTTCGTTTATCATAGATATATTTATAACAAAACAAGAGCACAACATTTTTATTGTTTCATAAAGATCCATCTACTCATAATGTTTAAATATTAGGCTTTAAAATATTTTATTAATAAAAGAATCGAGGCAGTGAAGTTTGAAAATAATAATTTTTGATTAATTTTATGCATATATTAATTGGACTGTATTATATCCTGTACTTTTAAACAAAATTAACCAAGGAAAACATTCTGACTTATATTAACTAAAAATGTTCTACCTGAATTACAACACAAACTTGAATAAAATAAAAATGTCTCAACCAAAAAAAAAATAGAAATTTAAATTTTTTATGTAGTTTTACACTTTTCTATAATGTTTTTACTGTTACATATTATACCTATTCATTTCTGTCATAAATGTATAAAATCAGCTGTCTAATAATGAGCAAGTAAAACTGTACAACGAGAATGGACTATAACAATAAAAGCCAAACTCCTCTTTCAATGAGTAGATATAATGAGACATAATAAATGAACAGCGAATTTTAAATGCAAAATGAAACCTGAATTACAAAAAACTTGAGTGAAACAGAAATCTATTTTCTTTCTAAAGTTTAATAGGTTGATAATAACATTACAGTATTTCTCATTATTACAGTCAAATTTCTCTACTGTTTTCACTGTTTCATAATACACCTATTCACTTTTCCATTGAATGACCGGCAATTAATTATTCGGAACTGCTGCTCGAAATTTCCGGCACAATCCGCACGCTGGCGAAATGAATGGGGTTCCTCGTAACCGGAAACGAAATCGAGTTAATCCAAGGGAACAAATACAATAGAAAGATGATTTACCCAGATGATCTTGTTCCCTGTGAACCTGGCCGGCTTCGACGATCACCAGACACCAGATGGACACCAGGGACACCGAGGGAAGCAATTTTCCCGATATTCCCATTTCTCTTCCTCCGAGACTTCGGTTTCGAGCGATGAAAACACGGTCGTCGCCAGCACACGCGCGCGCGCGAGGGCGCGAGCACTCGGAAACGTCCAATCAGCCGAGGAAACACTGGCTTTTCGTCTTGCCGGCCGCGAAGTTAATATCCTTCCTCCAATTCATCCCTTTCCTTTCCATCACAAACCTGTCCGGACTACGGACCCACCCTTCCCCCCTTTTTCGATCTACCCACGCGCTGTATGCTCTTCGACGTTGCAAATGGAAAGGAAATCTTCCAAATTTCTATGTTCCTTCTTCTATCGGATTCGAGCTTCCTCCGAATTTCTTCGTACAACCTCGACGACATTCAAGATGTCGAACAGCAGGATTGGATATTTCACTATGGGGAAGTACAACTTTTGTGTCACTGATTTCTCATTCGTTCAATCATCCTCATCGTATTTGATTTTATTTTTCAGTACAACCACCTTTCCTTTTTGACTCAAATGAAAAAAAATAAAAATAATCCTCGACGAAAAATATCCACATTTTGTATTTAAGTACAAAGCTTCAGAAATCCTCAATTGAGTAATATTCTTGCCCATGTTAAGAATTCATTCTATTTATGTTACGTGCACTTTCATTTCTCGCTTTACGAGAATAATTTTGCAGGTGGAACAACATTTTTCGGGGCAGGACCTCGCCAGTAAAACGAAAAAGGACACGTATGATTAATAGCTCAAGGGACACAAATGCATTCGTGCTCTCGCTGTTTCCATAAACCCTGGGAAAAGTGTGGCAAATTTTGGACGTATTTTTTAAAATAATTCCGAGACCGACGAAAAAAAATGAAAAAATGAATTATCTTCGCTCTCTAACTTTAATTTCATTAAAATCCTTAGCATCAGGAAGTAGTAATTCGCTAGACTTCGAGATCTCCTTTATTTTACATTTTTGTTCGCATTGTCCGCGCCACAATACGCTTATTGTCACCGTATTTTTACTTACGAAATGACATGGATTAATATAATTAGATTAAATTCGCGAAATAGACACGGAAATGTCGCCCGAAAAATAACGTTATTTTCCATGAAAAATACGCAACGCGTCTGTACGTAAACATCTCACCATTTTTTAATATTTCGCGGACGTTATATTTCCTGATTAACCTGCGCTGTCTGTCATTGGCGGAAATATCAAATTAATGAATTTCACTCGAGATAAAGTTTTATTTACAATACTCGCGTAAACATCGTATTTACTAAACCTGACAATAACAAAAATAAACAGTTCTGGACGATATCGCTGGACATCAATAATAAGCAGACTGCGGATCTTTATGCAAAATAAAAACGTTTGCATCGATTGCAAGACACAGCAGCCAAATAGAAATTTCTTCCTTCTTTCAATTGCCTTATTAACTCCAAAAAAAAAAAGAAAAAAATGTCGTATTAAGCTGATATTTATGCAGTGATGTCCCTAAATCTTTTTAATTCGTCCACTGCTTTAAAGTGTGTGTCCATTTTCGCCATGAATGCACAAAATCCGCAGTCTAATCATAACATAACAAACAATTGTCCGTTGCGAAATAACCACAGCAGTTAAAAAAGCGACGTGAAATAAAATAAAATTAAAAAGAAAACGAAGAAAAAGAATTGCTTTTCTAATTTCTTTTTCCAAAAAATTTGCTATACAAAACATTTTCGAGATTAGAGTAATCTCTACTGATCACGATTCGCGTACAATTCTGTATACAGTTAATGTTAACGAAACCTATTTGTTACAAAACTAGTCATTAATTTTTTTTAACCTTCTGAGACTGTCTTTTCGAGATATCTAATCAAGGTTGGGGTAATTCACGATCTACTGTATAGAGGACAACAGAACCCGCAAGCAGTAGTAGAATGATGCGACGTATTTCTGGATCAAGCATGGGACGAATCCGAGCAAATTTGTGGAATCGCTATGAGTTTTTTTTTTTATTTTGCCGAAACGATCGGAGATATATCGAGGAGCGACATCCGAAACTGATGCGCTGTCGACGTTGATTTCCGGTCTAGAGATGCTTCCTGTCGTTGGTCAAGTTTCCGGAAAATTCGGCACGTCCATTTTCATTGCCTCGAGCCAACGAATACCTCGAATTTTGAGCGAAATAATAGGAACGTCGATACAAGATATTCCCTCGGGCGTTATCAGTCTGATAGTTCCCAAATAACATATTCCCCCAAAATGTGGACACTGACGCAGCTCAAATATAAAGAAACCGAACAAAACAATAATTATTAAGATTTTATGCATTCATGACAGGAAACAATGACAATATTTAAATAATGATAACGTTGCATTCTCTTGAACACAAACAAAATAAAAATCCGTAGTCTAATAGTTGTAAATGAACAGTTTTCACTGCAGAAGTAGTATGAAATATTAATTCGTAGTGTTCAGTGGATATAATAGGTATGGTAATATTTAGCAATAAATACGATTATGAACCATGTCGAAATGCAATTTCATGCAATATTATTGTATTAATTGCTGCGTATTGTTTCTTAATGGAAACATAATTTAGTAAATATCTGTATACGTACATATTGTTTCATAATTTACTGTAAATTAAAACATTTAATAATACATTAAAAGGCTGCACTTTACCACACTCAAAATTTGTGCGTTTCTCCTACGAAATATGATGTATTTGGTATGTAATCCAGTAGATATGTGTGCTCGCGGCGGCTGCAGTTCGAAGTCGTGAACCGACGGTGGGAAAGAAGTTTACTCTGAAGTTCCTGAGATAATTTGAAGCAACATTTGTTAAGGAGTTATTAACGAGAAACACGGACCAACCACGGTTGTTTTTCATTAATAACTCCCGAACGAAGCCGCGGACGTTATTTTTGCAAAGGAAAATGTTCCTTCAAATGATCTCAGGAACATTTTCGGATGTTGAAGGAATTTGGAGACACCCTGTAGAGCAAAAGGTTATTTACTGAATTTCTCCAAATTGAGGGAATAGTTGTCGGTGAGGTCAATATGAATATAGTTGATAGGAAACAGGCCTGCCTTAGAACGTGGTTCTACAAAATGGCTGAATCTACAAAGATGAGCTAAACCATAGTTGAAGTAAATGTTAATTTTTTGTGCAGCATAAAAAGCACTGAAAACTTCGTTTCCTTGCACGACACCAGGATTTATTTCGTCATAGCCGAATTTTAATTAATCGATTCATGAACCGAAACTCTTTCATCAACTTTTCGCACAGAACTCAAGTAATTTGTATTTTTTGTCTGGGGGGGGGGGGTCCAATTCTGTCAAATTAAAGACAGCGAAGAGAAGAATAAATGATGAAGCATTTCATGCTGACGTTCTTCAGGTAAGTTTTTTTATAGAACTTACTGCTTGCTCGGTAATTGTCACATTTCACACTAAACTTCAACGTGACTGACGTTCATTTAGAGACTCTTTATACGAACCAGATTTCAAAATAGTCTGTGATTGTGATGCGAAGACAACAGAATGAAAATTTCGAATGGTTCAGGATTAATTTTTAATATAGACCCACCTATACAATTTGTCGCTTGTTAACATCAGATTGCGGATATTTATGAGAATGTGTATTTTTTAAGGCTAATGAAAAGTTTGTTTATTTTATTGGTTTTTGCTGTGGTGACATATATACTCGGTAGATGATGGCAAACCTAAGGTTGATCTTCACTTTCTGGGACCAAAAATTTTCACTTTTTTCTATACAATCCGGAACGAGTGAACTCAGTGCTTTCAAACTTGTATTTTTGGAGTTTCAATGGAGTATAAATAAAAGAGGAAAATTTTTGGTCCAAGAAGGAAAAGAATAGCCAACTCTAAGATTTTATTAAGTCCTACTTATATGATTGCTTTCGGAAAACGTTAAGAACTATCATTAGTTAAATTACACATTTTTATGGAAATTATAATTTTTAAGGACTAGTCAACAAAAACAAGGTCCCATTATTTTGACAAATTTTCTCGTTGGATAATCAACGATCAAGAATAATTAAGATCTCTATTTTGCTAATATCTTTATACAATATTCTATAGAAATTGACCAAGATGTGCAACCTACTTATTAAATTAGCTCGGTTGAGAAAGAAACGTAACCAATCGCCTACTAAGTAGAACTCATCCCGTGGGCATAAATACGACGTATTCTTGATGAGAATGTTTTCTAGACGAGATTAAAAGTTATCGGGACTCCACAGGTCGGAGTGCATTAAATATATTAAACGGTGACCTCGCTTGCAACGCGGCGTATCGAATGCATGAATGCATTGTATACTTCCTGTATATATAGATTGTATTTTTTCCTTGTAATCGAGCTTGCTAAAATCGACTTGTACTAAAATTCTAACAGCCACAATACCACTGGCTTGCGATTATCACAATTACTGCCAGTTAAGGATATAAAAATAAAACATTACACATTTTACTGTATTTTCAATTCACTAAAACCAGCAGCAAAAGCAGAATGAAATTTTATATGCTTTCTTTCATAATTACCACGTGAATATTCACATATTGTTTTCCTCAAAAATATAAGGTAACCGTGGAACAAATATTTGATATAGTGTATTAATTAAAATATTGCAAAAACAATGGAAATGGCTTCCAACATAATTAAAATAATTTTATGCGCAGTGTTAATTAACTCTTTGCACTCGGAGCAATTTTGCTAAAAAATTCTACATTTCTTCCATTTCCATCCTCTACTATTTTTTAAATTTCATGTTTCATGGCAGAAATTTCAGCAGTTAATCATTAATCAATCATCCGACTGACGATTACAATTAAAAAAAATGTGATGGTTAACCGCGATTAACGACTAAAGTGGGAGTTTAATTGTCAATTGCGATTAATAACGATTGAAGTAGAAATTTATTCGTGAATCGTTGATTAAATTTTTGTCTAACTCTGATAAATACTTTGCTAAGGGTTAGAATGGACAGAAGAATCAGGAACGTGGAAGGAGTTACCGTTTTGAAACGAGTTGAACGGTGCACGTGAAAGTGATGCGGGACAGGTAAGTTATTGCATGAAAAATGCCAAAACCGACTATTTAAAACACAGCGGCAATCGCCATAGAACTCTGTCAGGCGCACGGGCAATTTTATTCAAACCGTTCTTACGTATCTGTCACACGGTGTAACGTGCTCCGGCAGAAAGTCGTTGAAACACGTGACAGCCCCGAATGGCGGATTCAACACCGACCAAGTTCCCAACTAGTTCAGTAACGTATAAAATTTCGAAATTAATTAAACGTACCGGATCATCGTGCAGGCACGGGATTTACGCTTTAATGGACAGGTCATTTCCGCCCCGTGTAACTCGGCTCCCGACGTTATAAAATTTCTGCGGAATTTCACTGTTTCGGTAAATCGTGTGCCATTTCGTCGCACCAAACGAGCCTTACACGAAAATCGAGTTTTTCCATCGACAGTTGCATTATTTCCAAAAAGTCCATCGAACATTTCCTCAAATTCTTACAAAGAAAAAGCAACATAAAATGTACTGTATAGTATAAAACGAAATTAAATTACGCTACCACAATTGAAATCCTTACAGAACACTTCAAGTATTAATTTCATGAAATATTTATTTTAATAAAGAACAAATTATTGTGAAGTGAATTTCATGTCGATTAGTTTAGTTACACGTTATACAATTTCTGTGGGAATTTCACCGTTTCGGTAAATCGTGTGCCATTTCGTCGCGCCGAACGAGCCTTACACGAAAATCGAGTTTTTCCATCGACAGTTGCAGTATTTCCAAAAAGTCCATCGAACATTTCCTCAAATTTTTACAAAGAAAAAGCAACATGAAATGTACTCTATACAAATAAAATTAAAAATCACGCTACCACAACTGAAATCCTTTCAGAACTTCAAGTATTCTCATTTCATGTAATATTTTTCATCAAAAAACAAATTATTGCGAAGTGCTCGAATCAATAATGAAATATCAAAGGAGTTGATACGAGATGTATTAATTCTCTCGGGGCACTGGTTCGATCTTTAATTTTTACTTCAAAGCAATTTTCCAATTTAAATTAAACTTTCGACGTTTCGATCTCTGTTTAGATCATTTTCAAGAAAATTAATGACTGCGTCTGTGAGTTATTAAACAAAATATTAATGAATTATTAAACTATTTATTGTAGTAAAAATTAAAAATCGAACCAGTGCGCCGAGAGCATTAATACATCTTGTATCAACAATTATACGATCGATAGAAAGGAATATTTATCAAAGGAGTGTTCCGATATACATGTGCGAAAAAATGTATAATACTTTTTGGTTTTTAATTATTTCTTTGTCAAAGCTTTGCCAACGTATTCGTGATATTTTTCTGATTAAAATGAATCCAAACATGACATAACTCGGAGCGTATTCACTCGTTCCATTCACGATTCAGTAAAACCTCTAGTATCCGAACTGACCATATCTGATTCCTCCATATCCGAATACGTGTTTCGTGTATAAACACTGCACAACATATTTTACAAATTAATAGTAACAGAATAATTATTGAATTCATAATCATGCATATAAACAGCTAGTTATACTAAATACGTTTACATTATTAAATGCTATCTGTTAAATATAACTCAGGAGCGAAATTGAACCACTGAAACCATTTTCAGAGAATCATTATTTATGTGTTTATTAAAACAAGGTCAGAAAAAAATCTCAAGGCACACGACTGTATATTAATCTCAATTTAAGAAACGACTAATACTTTATTTTTGTTACACATAATTCATAGTAGACGGAATTTTATTTTTTACCCAATTTTGCACCACTCCGAAATACTAACGAAGAAGTACATTTAATTTTTATTGTTTTTTTTTACTACAATACTCTGATTGATGCAAATTATTTTGGCATATTTGTTACTATTGTAACTATTATGTACTATTTGGCATATTTTGACAATATTCTGGATATATTTATCTCCATTTTTTCTCTGCTGAGTCCCATAATAATTTCAGTGAAGATGGTGGAGAGAGATATGTTTTACTTCACAGATTTATTCAAATGAAGTGGTTTTTAAAAACCGACGACCCTCAACAGTGACCTCACGGACGTCGCAGACGTTTCCATTTTTGCACGGGCATTTTATTCGAGGAAAAGTTGGCCGGGTATCGAACGCCCCACTCGATTTATACACCGGTCGTGTTGATCCTCTCCGGGTGACTCCACCGGGGTTATAGGATCCACGGGACCGGTGCCGTCAAAGAGAAAGAGGGAAATAAAAGGAGTAGACGTTTCCGGTTCGCGAATCGGTCCGGCCCAGGGTTTCATATCCCTGAAATAATAAAGATTTTCTGCCTAACCGTCCATCCCCGCCGTAATCGTACAAATATTTACGTTGCTCACCGGGTCGGCAGCTCGATTTCCGACCAGGAAACGGCTCTCTTTGTTCCTTGAACTTTGACCCAATGAAACCTTGTGTTCCTTGATGTTTCTGCTTGCGACTCACTCTTTACGCAGGGAAATGAAATAAAGAATGGGGTGTCCGACCCCGGTGACAAACTTTGTTGTAGTATTACCGAAGCCTACGAAAGTTAGGGCTTCCGCCGAACTGTCCCCCACGAATTAGGCCAAGCAAATGATTGCACAGAGATAACTTTAATAAAACAAAGGGGATGGTAACTTCATCAACTACAGATTTCTTGGTAAGCAGTGAGAGTTGTGTCGTGTATTTTTCATTTCGGAAGCTTTGGTTCAAAGACTAACCTCTCGATTGGTGTCTCTGATAGACGCCCACTAAAAATTGCTGTACCATTATTCAAAATATTCTTTAGATTATTAAATATAACAAACATTTAGGTATTGTATAAAGTACTATACTAAGTTCAGAGAGGGGTGAAAATTTTGGGTAAACTTTACTTTACCGGACTCAAAATTAGTACCTTTCTCCTACGAAATATGATGTATTTGTTATGTAATCCGGCAGATTTCTGCCCGGAGAATCTGCAGATCGAAGTTTCGATCCTGTAGGATCAATGGTTCAGGAGTTATGGTTGTTTGAAGTTGATCTGCATTCGCGCCGGGTAAAAATCTACTGTATTACATACCAAATACATCATAATTCGTAGGAGAAAGGTACTAATTTTGAGTCCGGTAAGGTAAAGAGCAGTCAACATTTTTTTTTTTTAATAAAATTTTCGCCCAACTCGTTCATAGCCATAAAATTTAATCCTTAGCACTCGATTGGTGACTCCAGCGACACCACTAAAAATTGCTATACCATTATTCAAAATATTCTTTACATTATTAAAATGTCGGTATCTAATCAATACACAACGGATTTTATGCATTTATAACAAAAATGAGTAGGTGTAATTTAAAACTGTGTACAAATTAAAAGAATTTAAATATTATTTCCAAACTATTAAACATATTAAGAGAACAGATGAACCTCTATTTCACTCCGGGTTGTTGGGGTATAAGTTGGGATATAAGATCGCATTAGTCTCCAGAAGTAACGTAACCTTTCTTCGTCACTATTTTCTGGCAACATTTGCGTTATTCATGCGCTGACCACATTCTAAACATTTCTTTGAAAACTACAATATATTGTTTCATGCGTCGTAATTTTTAACAACCAGAAATGCGATATGCACTCGGCGCTAAAACTGCTTGTGTTTCATTGTTACTCATGCGGACGTAAAGAAATATAGGTATGAGGAAACGTCATATTTTTTTACGTTTTGGGGCTTACCTTTCCGACAGTTATGCTGAATGCGTGTTTATTCCCTCTACCATACTTTTTATTCGTTTTGTAAATAATAAATATACGACGTCGCAAGGTTACTTACTTTTTTCGAAGCGCGATATATCATAAATTATTTAAAAATCGTATATATTAAATTTAAATTTCAACTTAAGAGTGCCACACACAAATAACTATACTGTAATTTCTAAAATGTGGTTAAACTTATTTCGTTTCATTATTACAATCAAATTATAATAATTTAATTACGGTAACGAGATTAATGGAAATTAAATATTATGTCTAGTTCAGTATTATAATGTCCACGAGAATAGAATAATTATCCATTTAAACAGCTAGTTATACTAAATGCGTTCACATTATTAAATGCTAAAACCAAAGCTAAATGCTATCTGTATACAGTGTTCCCGCGATTGATGTGACTTTCGGGTATGCGGATGATGTGACTTTTTTGTCCACTACCAGGGTGTTCCCCCTTGGGCGGTCGATTGCGCTACAAAGAAATTAAGGTATTAGGGTGTTTAAATTGGGGTTTTCTGATGCTCGATGTATCATTCTCAGGTATGGAAATAGCATTAGTACAATACAACAATTTCCCGCTTAGCACCGTTGTTTACACTTGGAAAAGTTATCCGAGAAATCTATGTTCAGCGCACGTAAAAAAACGTAGTACCATTCCGTTTCCTGAGGCTCGATACCCTCGAGGTTCTCACAACAATCGCGGGAACACTGTATACAATATCTGAGGAACAAAATTGAACCACTGTTTGATTGAACGAATCATTATTTATGTGGTTATCAGAGAACAAGGTCAGAAAAATTTCAAGGGACACACGACTTTACATATTTAATTTCAATTTAATTATATTTAATTAAGTATATAGAAATATTTACGACTAGTATTTTATTCTTGTTACACATAATTCATCATAGACAGAATTTTATTTTCCACCCAATTTTGCACCACTCCGAAAAAAAATTAAATGTACTTCTTCGTTAATACCAACGAAGATTAACATAACGTTTTTTTTTTTTAATACAATACTCTGATTGATGCAAATCATTTTGGCATATTTGTTACTATTGTAACTATTATATACTATTTGACATATTTTGACAATATTCAGGATATATTTATTTCCATTGTGTTTCTCTGCTGTATATTTTTTATTTAATTGCTACTTCAAAGAAATCCAATATTTTCCAGTAGATTTAAGTCTGGGCTCTCTGTGCTGGCCAATCTAGAACTTCTGGAAACCATTCTCGCACTATTTTTTATGTGCGTTTCAAACACTAATCTTGTTGAAAACTAATATCGTTTTCTTCAGTTGGTATTTTTCAATTGCTTCTGTCAATTACGTTCGTAATATTTCTTTGTACGTCCACTGGTTAATTCCTCCTTCAACGTGGTACAATGGACCACCGCCATGTCTCGTAAAACAACCTCATATCATGATTGTACCATCATAAAATTTTACTGTCCCTTTCATGTTCCATTTTCGTTATTTTTTGCCTCGTCGAACTCAACATCAACTATATCCTTTAGTACTTTCAATCCACCTGACCTGATAACTTAAGAAAAATGTCGAAGTTCGTTTAGCAAATAAATAGACTTTCCCCTACTTTTTTGACTACGGATTCTGAAAAAACTTGAAATTTCACGTTCAGATATGTACTTATGTCCTAGATTAAAATGACTGCTAGAGGCCATAAAAAATACGTACTGACCTCCAAATAACCTTGGAAATTAATCCGAAGGTCAAATACAAGGTCATTTTTACCGAATATGCTTATTTGAGAAGTTAAAAACACCCCTGGACGGGTGGTTTTGGACACCCTGTATTGGTATTACATTGTGAGGACGCACGGGCCTTTAGTAGTGGTTCACACCGACGTACCCGAGCAGAGATCTGATTACTACAATGAAGGGGAAATTTTTTGCGTTTATCGTGTACGGCCTTTTTGCGTTTATAGACGGTTTTCTGTAGAAACATAATGGAATAATGCGGTTTCCATGCCGCTTCCGAGATGAGGAATGCAAAATCTTGGAAATATTTCGGATCGGTCGATTGCATTCGCAAATAGAGGTATCTCGTACGGTTTGGGTCGCGGTTTCGTGTCCCGGGAGGGTTTGCAGTCTAGCAACACGGATATCCAAGATACTCAGGAACGCACAGATCGACGTGACACGTTAATGCGATTCGGGGTCTCCGCTAGTGCTGTCACGTCGCGTCACGCGTCATACCTTCAAAGTTCCCGAATCGAGTGACCTGCCGCTGACAGGTTTTCTATCGTTGACACGCGCCCGCCTACAAGGCCGAAATTTAGCCCTGTAACGCGGCAATTCACCCCTTGCCCGGGATTCGTTCCACTCGATTAACTTTGATCCTGTTGATCGAGCGGAGACGAAAATGGGCCACGTCGATCGGCTGCGCGTCCGTAGAAATAGCTAACGCCTGATTTGTCTTGCTCCCGGCATGCCGCACTTTTCCGGCCACACTCGACTTAAACCTGTTCTACTGAATTCTATTCGATAATTAATTTGTTGTCTGCTCGTTATTTTTTCTTCGTTCCAAATCTTACTGCAGGAAAATAATACGAATACGTTAATGTTTTTAATAATTAGACTGTGGCGTTTATGCAAAATAGAAATCGCGACAGATGGAAACCAGACATTTAATATCTAACGTTTTAGATTAAAAAGTACCTACTGTGAACCACGAAAGTATTTTTTTTTTTTTATTTAATTTATTTGATGTTGCTTCAACGTCAAAGCACATTAGCAGCAACGGAAGTATTTGAATTGTACCAAATGACCTGATGTTTTGTAAGCAATTAGAAGCTTTACTAAATTACAATTTACAGGGTTGCATGCAAAAATAAAAAAAGCATTTTTTAAAACTATTTTATTTGGGGGGGCCCTTAATGAAAATTATAAAATATATGATAGATTAACATACACAATAAAAATGTTCTGCATTAATTGTGGGCAGCAGGAATAACATAAAAATTGATTTCATCCCTTAACGACATTTTGATATTAAGAGCAACAATACGACATTCTGGAATTTTAAAAATCGTTTATTGATTTATATTTCATCCAACCAATATCTTCATAAATGCATAAAGATCCGCAGTCTAATAATAACCTTCGAGATCACACAAGGTCAGAAATGGAAGATTAATTTAGGAAAACAATTCTTTTAAAATGTAATCGCTCACGTTTTATTTTAAAATCGAACACGAACCTTTCCAACCATCCACTAGAAAATAACAAAACCATTCAGCTAACAAATTTGAAACGTAGGAGTACGTTACCAATCCCGAATGTGTCAATGGAAGAAGTAGGAATTGAAAGGTGCATGCAGCGTCAATATCTCGTTCAATTCGAAGATTTCGGGGTACCGACAAATCGGAGACGCGCGGCCCGAATTTCTCAAAGCTCTTCTCATCCGTTCGTGAAAAATACGCGATCTCTGGCTGTGCGAATAAATACGACCTCGCGCGCAGCGAAATTTCGACGAACTGTAACAGATGGCTTCGTGACTCGAGCGTCAAGTTCCGGGGAAGCTGGCTGGAAGGGTGCGCGATATCTAACCACCCTCGTCCCCCTCCACTTGTGAGCAGAAAGAATTTAAGAGCTCCCTGGGGACAGTGTAGTCTGGTATGCCTTCTTAGTTTCTCTCTACTGACCGGGGTCTCTTTAAAACGACATCAAGCAGTGGCTAGTAAGTAATACCTTGCTTTGTCCAGTCGATACGAAATACCTCCTCTCCTTTTTCTGCAAAAGCGTTATTCGGTCAAAGACGATAACGACCGAGACGAGCTGGAGAAAATTCTTGTCTCTGTTTATTATACATTCTTAGTAGACTGCGGAATTTATGCGTTTCTGAGACAAAAATGGGTGGGTGTAATATCAAATAATAAGGAGATTTCAATAAACTTAATAAAACCACTACAGAGAGAAATAAATTCCTACTTGGTTCCTATGTCTTGAAATTAATGAATACAATTTTCTTTTTTTTTTTTTAATTCATTTGTTTAATGTTGCTCCAACATCAATGGTCATTAGCAACACGGTAAATTTTCTTACAATATTTTGAACATATTTGGATACAGTTTTTATTTTGCAAAAATACCCACAAAAACTGAGAAGATAAAATAGTTCAAGCCTCAATAACGATACAGCAATAATGATACAGGAATTTTTAGTGGTGACTCTGAGTCACCATTCGAGTTATCCTTGTAGGGGATGTTCCAAATGTTATTGGAAAATCTTGTAGGTCCTTGAAAAGGGGGGTTCCTTAGATCATTAGAAATAACTTTTTCCTTTACGAAAATGTTTTGCGCGGTTTCGTTCAGGAGTTATTAACAGAAAACATTGGCCATTTACAGCGCGGCTACCAGAGGCTTCGCTGAGCATTTTTCATTAATAACTTCCAAACAAAACCTCGGCGAACATTTTCGCAAAGGACAAAGTTACTTCAAAAATAAGCTCAGAAATCGCCACTTTCGACGAAGTACATTTCTGAGTCGCCCTGTGTTGCTATTAAAATTTTGTTTCATAATTGTTCGCAGCTGTTCCAGATTTATTTACCGCTAGAAGCTTCGAACTATCGATTTATCCATATTTTGCTATATCCACATGTGTCTTGTACTTTCATTTATATTTGATTTGTGTCACGACATGTTTGAACTTTCTTAAAGCCCCCGGTTTATTTCCGAGGAAAATGTGCGCCGAGTAAATAACTTTAGACTAATACTTTCGAAAGTTTACGCCGAACTTTTACAAGTGTCAAGAAGTCTGTTGATGAAATGAAAAAAGTTTCGAAGGATGTAAGATGTTTACTAGTTTGCTGATCATACCATGGTCAACTTTAGTTATTACTGCTGGTTAGTCTTCTTACACGAGCGAAAAGTATTAATACACCTTGGCAATTTTGCGGAAGATCGTTCGTTTGAACGTTTAATAGTGATTGAACCACAAGCTTCTGTTAAAAAGAATACACATTCAAAGTATCATTTTTCTTTTAATTACAGATCGTTACAACAAATACGTTTGAAACGGAATCTGTTTCAGCCTATTTTATCCACTAAATCTACGCTATCATCGTTTATTTTTTAATTAACGAAATTATAAAGACGCTTCAATTAGAAATTATTCGAAAATTTCTTTATTCGAGTACGTATTATCATAAAAATTGTGAAAAATCTAAATAAATTCAGTCTTGTAATTTTTCTAAAACATTATGATACATTTTGTACTCGGCACGGTTAGTGTTAATAAAATGTTGAATCGTACTGGAAAAGAATACCTGAACATTTAAATAATTTCTCTGTTTTAATCCAAAATTGATCGAAATAATAAAAATAATTGAAACTTTAAGAATAACTAAAAAATTCTGAATAAAAATTGGCGAGTGGGTGCGACACTAGCTATAGGTGGTTGGTGTCGCTATTTACACATGCTCGAGTGAAGTGAGGTGGCAAAACCGAAAAGCGCCGCGTTCTTTGTTCGAAATAAGACTCCTTGAAAATGACTGACGCACCCCAAACGAGCATAATCCCGCTAAAAAGCCATGAGAGTGGATTGAATTTCAACGGTTAATCCCTTCCCGCCATCGGTGATCATCAAACAGTGGGGTGGAGTCAATGGCGGGCATGTCACCTCGCAATCCACGGAATTAAAAAATCCCGAGCATTCGGGAGGGTGCGATTTGAAAAAAAGGAAGGTCGGCGAATCCTCTTTAAAGTCCGGATTAGGATTAACCGAGCTCCAACGTCAGAATCCGGCGTCAGGCTCCTTTCTTTGACCGGGGAAGTCCTTTCATCACCCGAAAAGCTTCTCCATGCAGCGAGAAATACAAGTGCGAATCGGTTCGAATGGATAAGGGTGGATGGCACCCTTGTCTTCGGGCGTAATCCTCTCGAAAGAGTGACGCTCCTCTGCTTTTAACCGCGTTGCTCGCCGAGTCAGAAGAATGGAGCAATTAATCATCATTCGGGGCTGATATTTCAGCCACGTTCTTCGTTGTTTGACAAGTAATTGCGGCGGATTTTTGGCAGCGATGCGAATATATTATTCGACTCAGACATTTCAAACTTTGTAAATGTCATGGAACCTCGATTATCCAAACAAGTGAATGACAGATCTCGCAAAGACAGTCTTCAATGATAAAAAAAAGTATTAGACTGCGGATCATTATGCATTTAAGGCATATGGAGTTTTCAAAAAATGCTAGAATATAAATGTCGATAGAATTAGGTACAGATTTTATTTATTTATTTTTAAAATTTATTTTTTTATTTTATTTTAATTGCGAAAACATTATCACATAAAAATGGCATAAATTGCTATCATTGCATAAACATGGTAAAAATTGCAATTTTTAAATTAACGTTGAGTTAATTTTCCAATTAACCAATTTTTATGAAACTGTCACACCATGTAATAATGTATACGAGTTTACAAAACATGTTTTAAATTTTGTTTTTTGGCCCAGCTAAAAAAGTAGTAAAATCAATTTTTACTATTGTTTTTATTAGAGGTTATTTACTAAACTAATTCTTCTAGCCTTACGGAGAAATTCAAGTGGTTCGGTCTATTAAAAAAAAAGTTATTCTGATTTAAAGTGTGTGTGATCAGTTATGTGCGTATACAGGGTGTTTTTGGTGGAGGGGCCTAGGTGATCTCAAGGTCAATATAATTTATTTACGTGGAACCCTCTACCATTTGCTCCATAGTCTGATAGTGGCTTGTGTGACGAATTCGTTAACCACGGCACAAGGTCATCGAAGGTTATGCAAGGTCATTCTAGGTAACATGGACCAAGAGTTTCAACTAACATGAATAGTAAGAAAAAGGGTGAAAGGAAAATTTTGTAAAATAAACTTCAGATTGCTGGAACATATTTTTATATATATAATCAAAATAATTACATCATTGACCTGTAGTAATATGACCTTTATATGAATGTACAGAATTGAAACATTTGCAGAGAGAAATTAATTTCAAATTTCAACAGATGCTCGGAATGGCCCATTGCATATTTACTAATGCGTTCGAATTCGTATACTGTACCAATTAGTTTGTTTTGAATACTGAAGCCTCGAACGAAAAATATTTGTTTTGCAATTTCAATTGATTTCCATACAACGAATAAAATTGCTGCTATTTGTACGATCAATATTGTAGCATAAATAAATAAAGTTAGCAATGCTGAAAAAGATTTGTTTATTTCTCATTTCGTTTGAATCTTTTACGTTTAAATAAGACCATGAAATATTACTAAAATACTTCAACGATCCTCTACTCTTATTGAAACAACTTACAAATATTGTTGATGTACTCATTAATGTTTTTGTTAAATATATTTCAATAAAATTGTTTCACGTGTAAATAAGACCATGAAATATCATTAAAATACTTCAATGAGATACTTTACTCTTATTAATTCAACTTACAAATATTATTGATATACTTATTAATTATTAATTAAATTAATTGATATATTATTAATGCCATAAAAAACTTGTAGAATACGCCTGTAGCAGCCAGGATCAAACATTTCTTTACCCCAAGTACAGACCAATATAACAAGGGAAAAAGGAAAGAGTAACGACGCGACGCGACGTAGAAAAAACCGGAGAAAGAGCATGCCACGGTCTGCAATCGATCACAATAACGTGGATAATGGATTTCCCCGTCAACTCGAACAGTTGGCCAATTGACTTGTCAGTACAGTTTCAGTTTGCGGAAATTGTACTTAGGGAAAAATAGTCAATTCAATGATCGCTATGGATTTCAAAGATAATTACAATGAAAGAATCTCAGCATGTCCTAAGAAAATAATTATTCAACATGAAAAAATAATATTTTTAATTATTAATAATTATAGTTATGTATGTAATTACATGTGTTTCATTATATGTAGTCATAATGTAATTATCATAAAAATTTTCAAAAAATGCTGGAGTATTAAATTCAACAGAATTTAGTAGGATTTTTATTTATTTTCGATCTACAAATGCTATTACTAATGAAAATAGAATTTTATTTTTAACACTTTCTTAAAATTTGCCTACAAAATTTGAAAATTGCGTAAACATTCGCAGTCTAATAAATACATATGTTTCATTATAGTTATAATGTAATTGTAATTATATATGTTTTCTTATATGTAGTTTGTAATTATAATATATATGTTTAATACAGTTATACAGTTAGGAGCGAAACTGATCACACACACTTTAAATCCGAATAACTTTTGTATGAGTAGACCGAACGACTTCAATGTCTCTGTAAGACTAGATGAATTAGTTTAGTAAATTACGTCTAAAAAATATGTTGAAAAAATGCATTTGGTCGGAATTGTGAAAAACAATAGTAAAAATTGATTTTTACTCTAATTCATCTAGCCTTACAAAGAAATTGAAGTCGTTTGGTCCATTCATAAAAGAGTTATTCTGATTTAAAGTGTGTGTGATCAATTTTGCTCCTAACTGTATATGTAATGAACATAATGATTTATAAAATAATTAAAATATGTAATAGTATTTTTGAACTGTGACTTCTTCCCAGCCTAAAAAGAATTTTATGAATTATAATTAAACTGTGTCATGTATTATATGGTGTATTGTATGTAATAACATGGAAATGCTCTCTTAATCCGGCTTGAATTAAACGGCCTTGAAAGATCAAATATGAAACTCGAGTTATAACACTCATGGATCAATTCGATTTCAAAACTATTATGGATATACGACAACATAACTTCGCCGTCTGTCTTAGGCAAATCTCTCGCATGAAGATCCACAGTTGGAACTTCGACTGATGTAAACCAATCTGAAATTCCGAACAATCTTCCAGACAGCTATAAACGTCTCTCCTCGAACCACGTGAAAATGAAATCACAGTGCAGCACGCTTAAATCTTGTGCTTTGTTAAATGTTTACGCGTTTTTCAATTTTTGCAGACGAATTTTAAGAACGTGGAATAAAATATGTATAATTTCACTGGATGGTTTAGCTAGATAACTAAAATAAACTAACTAAAAATATTTACAGTATCTAAAAAAATAACCAAAATAAAAAAAGAATTCATGGTAATTAATTTCTTAATAAATAATTCTTGTAGAGACGAATTTCAAGAAAGTGAAATCAAATAAAACTTTATTTTCAGTGGTAGTAGCCTTTGCAGATCGGAAATGAATAAAAATTGTACTAAATTCTGTCGATAACAGGTATATCATCGATAAAATAATAACTGTTACTTGTAACCAAAAAGTATAAAAATCGATATTTTTCAATCATTTTGTTCTTCGGATTTTTTTTTTAATTTCAATAATAATCACCTTTTTATTAATGATTTTTATCGTAGAACATTTTAGAATAACTGTTATCTTTGGTGCCTGGTTCTTCTGCATATAAATAAAAGCCCGAATGCAGTCGGTGACGAAACCTAGAATACTGCGACAAAGGGAAACGCTAAAAACCGATGTGAATTACAGCACTTACGGTCCGCGCTGTCTCCTTGGCACGAGAACATAGGCGTCGCGGCGCAATATCCGCCATTGACGTTCCGATATTAGTTCTCATAGAAGTCGACCGTTGTACTTCCGTAGAAACGAGATCCAATTTCAATTGGATACTCCCCAGATAAATTTTATGTGGCGCGTGTCTGCACAAGAAAGGGGAAATAGAACCGGCGAAACCGGAAAGGAAGCTTCCGATCGTTAGTGCGGTTCCTTTGTCAAGGAACGCATACAGAAGGGTCTGCGACTTTTGGATACGAGTCACCGAATAAATCAGCGAGTTTCTTTATTACTATATTTTACGCGGGAATCGTGTTTGTCTTCCGCGAAAGAACGTTCATAACTTTATCTTCGCTGACTCGAAAGATGCATTCGGTGTATTCCGGCAATGTAACGCGGAAAACAACGGAGAATCGCTATTACAGGGATAATAAATTTAATTGCGAGACCCACAGATTCCAGCAAAAATATCAGATTTATATGTGAACGCTGGTGCACAGTGGCTAGGGAACAAGCACGCCGACTTCATCAAGAGATTCTTAAATCTTTAACCACTTGCACTGCGATCCATTTTACGGCTTCAGCGATTAGATATTCAACAGTAACGTTAAACAACCGCAACTATTTCTTATTGATAGTTCATTTGATACTTTTATTCTTTGCGATGAGTACTATAGGATGCAAAAAAATATTTGACCCTGAGAAAAAGGGTCAAAGTCAATTTTGCGGTTCATTTTTTAACAGATCTTCATCGATCTAGAGGTGCAGAATTTTTTATTATCCTGAATTTTAATTCGGTTTAAAGGAATTTAATAAAACTAGACAGCGGATCTTTTATTTATTACCACGTTTTTTTTTTATTAGCTCGCTTTCTTGTTTGTCTGTTTTTATTAGACCGCGGTTCTTTATGCAAAATAAAAATTCTTACCTGAATTGCAACAAACTGAAGTGAAATAGAAATTTGTTTTCTTCCCTATTATATGTTTAGTAGGTTGAGAATAATATGACAGTATGTTTGCATTTTTCTAATATTTCTGCTATTTTAAATTACACCTCCTCATTTTTGTCATAAATGCATCAAATTCGCTGTCTATTAATAACATACAAAATTAGACTAAATTTGTTAGTACGGGGTTAAAAGAAAATGATGAAGAAAGACACACATGGCTCCAATACATAAAACACGATTGCATGCTATAAGTAGCAATATTACGACGATCAAACCAACGTTTAGTTGGACGTTGCACTGGTGCACACTGGGATTATAAGGCATGAAGTAGTCCAGGTGATAAAGGGACTCCTAAAACATCAAAAGAGAATCGTCTCGTTCCATACTGTGAAACAGATGGCATCAAAACGTCAAACAAAATTACATGCTGCGAGGAGCAATATTAAAAGAAGCGAACAAGAATAGAACGACAACATTCTAAAATTTTACTAGCGTCTGTTACTTGAAGTTGTAACGAATTGTGGGAAATACTGGAAAAGAAGTATTTATTGTTAGTAATGTATAGGATTTTATGCATTCCTAAAAAAAATGGGTGGGTAGAATTGAAAACGGTAAAAAAATTTAAAAAATTTTCAAACACTAATGTATTATATATATTATTTTTTAATAATATTTTTGACTTATGAAATTATTAAAGTACCAAACAATTTTTTTACTTGGCTCCTGATTCTTACAAACCAGAGTCGCCAGGTGAGGGGAGTTTACTCCAATTGAGGGGAAGAAGTTACCCTTATGTTACGTATTAAGGACAAGTGTACTCGACTGATATTTAAATTTAATTTTCTTGTAAATGAAGAATTTTCGTCTTATTTCCAGCCATAGAATCGACCTGACCCAATTTGTACCATGAAATCAATATTTTCACAAGAATTACACCCCCCCCCCAGTCAGAGTTGTGCTAATTCAATTACATCGTAATTCAATTACTAAGTATTTTAATCAGATGTGTAATTGAAAAACAATGTATAATTGAAATACAATTATAATTGAAATACAATGTATAATTGAAATACAATGTATAATTTAAATACATTGTATAAATGAAATACAATATAATTAAAATACAGCTCTTCGAATTATAGCCCAGAACTTTGAAGAAGAGCGGTATATTTTTAGGTTTTTCTTTCATATACTTGTTTGCTTTATGGTTAAAATTTAAAAAATGTGCAACGCAGAAGTTACTTTTGTTCAGATATTATAAATGTATAAATAATAAATTCCTTCTGTTTGTGTGAAACCTACTCATGGATTTTTCAACCTCTTCTTACTTATTACTTTATCATTCTTTAATTTTTAATTTTAATTTGATTACATCGTCATTCGTAATTAATGTAATTTAATTACAAAGTATTTTGAAATTGTACTTTAATTGCAATTACGAATTATATTGTAATTTAATTACAATGGATTTTATAATTATACGCAACTGCAATTACGAATTACATTGTAATTTAATTGAATGACGATCTGAATTATAAAATACAATATAACTGAATTACAATGTAATCCAATTACTTTGTAATTATAATTCCTGGAGTAATTCAATCGTAATTCTGCGCAACTCTGCCCCCAGCTTGATTAATTTCTGGGGACGTCACTTCGGGATGACCCGTCGTTAGAAGGACGCAAGCCCAGAGAACTTTCGGGGGCTGGCGTTTGTAACGCAAGAAAGGACCAGTAGGGTTGACGATTGCCATAGTATCCCTGGTGACGAGCCCAGCAAACGCCTGTCGGGTTCGTGCATTACAAAACACGGTTTCCGGGGCGGGGAAGCTGCATTCGATGGACTGTCTTAGTAAACAGGTCACGATCACAAAGCTGTGAAATCAGAATCCATCTCGAGCCAATTATCACTCCGATCCTTCGCAAAGTTCCGTGCCCGAATTCGGCCAATGGATGCCGGGGCCGAGCATGCTTGTCCAAACGAATCTGCCTTTCGAGATCGAGAATAATAGCGAGGCCGAGACGCGAGGAGTTACTCCGAGACTTCGTGTTCACGTAACCCGGGCGCGACAGCCGTCCTTCCCCGAGTATCGGTTTACTTGGTCGCAGCCGTCGACGTGCACAAGTATGCGCTGGGGACCCGACGACTTCAGGAATATCGGGACCCGCTCCCGAGGATTGCGTTCAACGTCTCTACCCGTCCCATACTATCCCCCTTCGGATCGTCCGCAACTACACGGACGAATAGAACACCTGTGTCCTCCCGGTAATTGCGCTTCTGGGCTATTGAACTCCTAATCACCAAGTGGCAATCGTCCTCACCTCTGTAACCGGCCGTCGCAATCAGATTTACGCGGAGCTAACCATTTCGATTCTTTCTATGCGCCACTAAACCCGAACGATCCCATTAACGTTGACCCCTTCGCCGCATTGTTTGACTAATCGCCGTCACGCTATCGAACCCCTGATTGGGAAACTAAAAGTATTCCTGCGGACTCGAATCCCGCCGGCACCTTTGGGAATATTAGGCTGTCCTAAAAGTTTCTTTCATTACACATTCCATATTGTTGGATAACATCAGCATACACAAACGACACAATCTTCTGTTAGTTCATATTTCATTATTCCTTCAGTTTCCCCTTTCGTAACCATGCAGTTAGTCAAAATACTCTGAATTTGCACTGAGCACATCAATCGAGAACCAAACGAACTTTTGGGACAACCTAGGGTAACTTCGGAATGAACAGGTGTGGAGCCGGGCCTGAAGCTAGCTTCTCAAGGAGTTAATGGCAGAATGTAGGTCCCTGGAGAAGCTATAGTTTGGGTCAAGTAGATAGTAGAGGGGCAGCCCATTGGCTGTCCCGGGTGAGGTTGAGGTTTTTAGTGGGTATCGGTACGCCGACCAACCGCGGCCCGAGGTCCACACAAGCCCCTTCTGGGGTGTGCGTAATGGCATTTTCCCCCTCATTCTTAACAAAAGAAACCAAAAAAAGGGTAATTTCGGGATAGATGCACCAGTTTTTATTGTGGCAATACTGGACCATTTTCAATTTACGTGTGACAGAAGCGTAAAAACTTCTTAGTGCTACGAAACATTTTTGTAAGTGGTAAGCACAAATGTTATTACGTTCTTATTGTATGGTTTTAGCTATCAGTATCGACTTAAATAGTGACTATGGTTTCTCCTTTACGATTTTTCATCGTGTTTTGACACAATATTCTGTACTGGTTCTTGTTTTTGTATAGGTGCGTCTTCCCCTCAATTTAGGGATAGACGCACCAGTAATTTATGTAAGTACACTAGAGGCAGTCGTTTTCGTCAGGAGCATCCGTTTTTCAATTAATTACAAAGCGATTTTAAACTGAGATCATAAACAGTCCTGAAAATTCTGATAATCACTATAAATAAAGGATAATCTATAAATAAAGGAGTACGTCTAACCCCAATTGGAAGTGCTCCATCCCCAAATGGGGAGTACGTCTGTCTCCAATTGGGGGTGTGTTTATCCCTAATTGTGAGTGCATGGTTTACTCTCATGTAACATTATATTTTATTACAGAGATTTAAATAAACAATTCAACCATGCCCGTCTACACTTTCAATTCTCTTTGATAAAATTTGTATAAGCAGAAAACAAAATGTGGTGCAGCTATCCCGAAATTACCTAAGCAGTAAAAAGCAACTGATTTAATGTTCCGATTTCAACATCGCCAGCGGTCGTTCGCTGTAGCGATGGTTCTTCCGTCCGTCATTTCCTGGTGTTCACCCATCGACGTTGTAATATCTGGCTAGTTCCTTCAATTTCCTTGGTCTCGCCCCCCAGGATGCGATGGCCTGACCTTCTTGATAGCTTTCTCCGACTCTCATCGACTCGATCCCTTTAACCCTCTCCCAACGGTATTACAACCACTCGGAGTATGCATTGTCGACGTAGCAGGGTTTCGGAGATGTCTGCCGCATGTACACGAGCAGCCTACTTATCCTCAGGGGTGCTCTCATCCTAAGTTCGTCGCGGGAACACCGACGTTCATTAAGCAACACAAACGGTCATTAATAGGCTGGTCGAAGTCGTTATCATAGCTAGCTAATTCTCAATCGCTATTATGTGGTCGGTCGATCGGGGTGAAGGTCGTAAGTCGTTTCGTTAGATTGAAATCAAAGGAAATGCCTCGCACAAAGAAGAAAGACTCCAGTACTCGATAGAAAAATCAAAATATCTTCTAAACTAGCGATCAGACTGCGAATGTTTATGCAATTTTTTATTTTTCCAGGGAAATTTCAAGAAAGTGGGAACAAATAGAATCTTATTTTCAATGGAAGTAGCCTTTATAGATCCGAAATATAAGTAAAGAGTATCCCAGCAAGAGTGAAATATTTAAATTCCAAATAAAATAAAGGTTTTTCTTATTTACTCCCGAAATTTTGATTGAATCATAAAGTAGACATGTGGGAATTAGTTTTATGCTGTACTTGTTGAAACCATCCGAGAACGTAACCAAATTTTTAACTAATTTGTCCGTTGAAATTTTAGAGGCAAATGGAAAATCCACTAAAATTTACACATTTAATCCGACGAGTGTAAATTCACTGAACTTAAAAATCAACAGATGTGCTCAACCACGAGTACATTTGAACCTACGTTTTTCAACATTTCCTTTCCAACTAGATGATGTTTTGAACCTATTGTAAACATCAGTGTAGGAAAATCGGTTCTGTTGGTTAGCACAGGATCAATATAAATGAAGGGAGGGTGAATCGCCGGTATTTTCCGAACAAGTTTTATCCGGTGCGGGAAAGTGTTACGAATTGGAAATCAACCGCGCCGATAAAAAAAAAGGAAGCTAGAGAAACTCATATGCGTATTCCCGCAATACATACATTACACACTGTGCAATATCAATATTTTTCTGGAAGTCGTACAAATATTTATTGAGACTGATTGATATGTACGCACCAACGGCGATATCCCGATATTATCCTCCGTATGTTTCTAACTTTCAGGAACGGCAGTTACCGGGAAAGTTTTAAGTTTATTTACGGATTATAAAACAGAGAAAAAATATGGTATTCGCGTTCTGAAGTTTTCTTTCCAAGTAAGATTAGCTTAAAGCCAACTTTCTTGGCTTTATTAGCTGCTTCCATACTGGAGCCAGGAGTTTTATGAACAATCTTTTAAAAATTCAGATTGAGTAGAAATTGATTTCTTTTATTATGGACTCCATTAATAACTTATCCGTAGACTGCGGACCTCTGTGCAAAATAACAAGTTTCTTCGTCAGTTGCTTGACACTGTGTGTGTGGAA
>CM052313.1:16814405-17022393 GCA_028455605.1 Lasioglossum malachurum | reverse complement strand
GAAATGGAGAACAAGCTTAACGTCGGAGACAAGTTTATGAATCAGAAGCCTCGTCCAATCTCGATTCCAATATTTGGGTCATCGTTTATTTACCACCAAACAGTGATTTGACCTCTGAATGGCCTCTAGCAGTTATTTTAATGTAGGACATAAGTACATACCTGAACGTGAAATTTCGAGCTCTTTCAGAATTCGTAGTTGAAAGTAAGGGTTCCCATTTAAAAAATACGTACTGACCTCCAAATAACCTTGAGAATGTCCTCCATTAATCCCTGCAACTTTTATTGCAAACGTTTTTACCGAATATGCTCATCTGAGAAGTTAACACCCCTAGGCGGGTGGGTTTGGACACCCAGTATAGTGCTGTGGAACAATTAATTGTATGCACTTTCCATTTTTTTTTTAGCGTGCTATTAACGAGAAACTAACATAGATGACATTGAATTCCAACTTATGCAGGGTGTTCCACCTAAAATAGACTTATTATTACCCATTGCCACAGAACTTGTGCTAGAACAACTAAATGTAGTTATCACATGGAAATGATGAATTGTGTGCTAGACAGCGGATCTTTATGCAAAATAAAAATTTTCATCCTGAACTGCAACAAACTGGAGTCGAATAGAAATTTATTTTCTCTCGTAATACGTTTAATACTCAATTTTTAACCGACTTCGAAAAAGGACGAGTTTACTTATCCGACTTCGAAAAGGACGAGTTTACTCAATTCGATCTGTATGTGCATTTTTTTCGCTTTTTTTTCTATGTATGTTCACCGATTACGTCAATATCGATGGACCAATCAGGACGAAACCTTCTGCAATTTGTAGAGTATGTCTCCCGATTGGTCCCTTGAAAACAAATTTTGCATTTTTTCATTCTTTGCAGTTTTTATTGCAATAAACCAATAAGATCGAAAAACCATCCTGTGGTGTTTCTGCTCGTTCTACTAAAAAGGGTGAAATAAAAAAATTTTATGAAGAAAAATTAAACCGACTTCGAAAAAACTAACTAAAAAAATGCACTAAAAAGTATGAAATAATTTCCATTTAATTTATGTGAATACACACGAACTTAAATACAATACAATCTTTTCGGAGGCGGCGCAAAATTGAAAATTTTCGACACCGGAAATTACGAAAATCCTTAATTTCCTTTTCATGCTTTCACATATTAATGTATCTTCTCTTCCCACTATAGTATTGTATTCAAGTTCGTGTGTATTCACATACATTAAATCCATAATTTTTAGTGCATTTTTTCGAAGTCTGTTTAATTTCTTTTCTTGTCATAAATGCATAGAATCCGCTGTCTAAATTAATTACTATAACGTAAGCTAACAAGTGAAAAAACGAGCAGATACGAGACTTACGCGAGGAAGGGAAAAATTGGCAAGTTCCGAGAGAGATAATTTCACGAGAGAGCATCCACCGGGTTATTATTCGGTGCAGTTGAAAAATTGGATGAACGGTTGAACGAGTAATTGACTTATCGCGATTACGCATCAAGCATGCCGCGTAATTATACGCGGGGCGTTTCGCGTGCTGATTGGTACACGGAACGGCACGGAATTATTCGGACGGGAGGACATTTTTGGTGGCGCGCACACATTTTCCCGGAATTAATGTCGAGCGGCGCGTTCGATGGAATTTTCCCGCCACTTTCGACGCGAACTATTCTCCTCCGCACACTTGGCTCCCGAAAGGAGAAGTTCTCGCGCGGCGATCGTCACGGGAGAGATGCTCGGGAGGCACTGCTGATGGTTTCGCGAGTGACTACGAACGCTGGAATTCCGTCTCACCGCCATTTTCGCATTTATATTTGGCGCGGCTGTTCCACGCGCTGATATACATCTGGCACTATTGTTGATTTAATCGCGTTGTTTGTTTCGAGATTTCCTTTCTCAACCCTCCCCGGGATTTTGTCGAATACAATCGGGGACAATATTAAGTGGACACTCTTAAAAATCGCATAACTTTTTTAAAATTGGCCCGGAGGAATTCAATTTTTTTACGATGTTAGAACCACTAGTTTGCTAGAGAATGAGGAAACAAAAATTTTTAAAATGATGTTTTGCCAGCTTTTTTATCTGAGCATGTAACGATCATTGAAAATATGCTTTTTGGAGGTTTCGGTAACTTATATGAATACTGAAAATTTCATCGAAATCGGTTAATGTTGCAATGAGCTGCAAACGTTTAAAGATCTGCGACTTTCACCCTCTGACCGATTGTTTATCGATTTTGTTAAACTTTCGGTATGCATATAAGTTAACGAAATCTACAAAACGGATTTTTTAAATTATCGTTACTGGCTCAGATAAAAAAATTTTAAAATTTTGAATGATTCTTACCAATTGCAACCTAAACAAAAAGAATTTGTGTTTACTCATTCTCTAGCAAATTAGTCATGAAGACATTTTTCGAAGGCCAATAGTTTACGGTAGATTCTAATTTTGATTCCGACTCTCACTTTCATTGTTCAGGAGAGGACTTTATAATTGATTGATTGAGACCACGGTTCTTTATGCAATTATAAATTTCGAAAATTTTCAAAAATTGCTAGGTTACAAAATATGACAGAATTTGGTGCACGATTTTAATTTACTTAAGATCTAAAAACTCTACTACCACGGAAGATAAGAATCTATTTTATTCCGCCTTCTAAAAATTCGTCTAGAAAAATTGAAAATTGCATAAACATCCGCAGTCTATTCTGAACAGTTATTTACGAGTTAAAGTGAAGTTTGCGGAAATACCAAAGTTTGTAGCAAAAATAAAATATATACAGTGATCAGAGATTGTTAAGAAAAATTGTGAATACTGATACACCTATTCTCGATTAGTTCAAAATCTCACAATAATAATATATACATTCTCGCGCGTATGTATTCTCGAAATAAAAGCAAACGTTTATATTGACTACCATTAACGATATTCCTACAGTGTTTTCCCATAAACGTTCTTTTTGTCAACAAACTGCATTTCTGCTAACAATTTATAAAAAGTAAGCAATCAAATACTAGCAGAAGCATTAATGACACTTGTTCTCTCTCAATAAAATTGAGACTTATTTAAAAAAAATCTCCAACCAATTCTGTAAATACAGATATTTATAGATCTTTGCAAGACGTTTGCAAGCTTACTCACGAAGATGATTCTGCTTATACTGCCGAAATTTCAACAAAACTGGTAGCATCTCTTACCTGAAACAAAAAATGTATTGTGTTAAAAAAGTCAGTTTATTATTGACATTAGATTCTAGTAAATTTTTTACAAAAACTTCAAAAAACAGTCATTTCTCTTGTGAATGACTGTATTTATAACAGTATGTAGCTATAATACCACACATTTATTATTTTTACTTTTAAATGTAGTTCTGTGCTTTTATCACAATCGATATGATGTTGATATGATCTTAACTCAAGCTTGCCCTACTCTTTTTAAAGTCATGTAGAAAGTCGTAGTATACTAGCAGAGATGGGCAAAAATTTTATTTAAATAAAAGTTTCGGATAAAGTGGGTTTTTCCAAGTGGGTTTTAAATCCAATTTATTCGAAATTTTCATTTAATTAAAATTTTTGCCCAACTCTGTACACTAGGCTGTTGAGCTCGTCTTGACATAAGTAATAATATTATGTACAAAAAATATGTAGTGCCATTTTTTAAAAATGAAAGTAACCTTTATTTTTCATTTCTTTTTTTAACTTTTTCTACTGTATTTTGTAAGCGACTAAAAACTAATTAACCCACTGCACTCAGAGCTATCTTAACTTGAAAATTAAACTTTTCTTCCCAATAATTTCGATCTATAAGATTATTGTTTATTTCATGCATACAAAATTGATAGAACACCTCATACAATACTTAAATGTTTCGTAATTGATTAGATACCAACTTATTTAATAATGTAGACAACATTTTGAATAATGGTATAGCAATTTCATGAAGTCGATGAGCTTCGGCGACAGGTCTTGTCTAAAAAGATACGCACATAGAAGTTAGTAGTTTCAAATATTTTGTCAAGTTCACGTTGGCGACTCGAGGATCTACATATATAAGGTATATATATATATATATGTATAAACTCGCGAGATCAGTAACGGAACGCGTCTCTCTGATCTCTAGGAAAATTCGTTCCACCTCAAGGAATCACTTTCTGACAAAGGAATTTCCACTCTGTGAGAACCGGGGAGCTTGATGGGAATGCGAAAAGACGAAACACGTTCAATCTTGGTAATCTTTTTTCTTTAAAGATTCATCGCCCATCGCTAAAGGAGTTGTCCGAAAAATAAGTAGAACTCATCTTTGAAGCCATGAGTACCAGATTGTGTTTGTTTTTTCAGTAGAGTAGAAAGAATTAATCCAAGGACTTATTTAGATTTCTCACAATTTTGATAAGAATATGTGTATGAATATAAATTCATGTAATAATTTCTAATGGAAACATCTTTATAATTTCAATGATCTATATAAAAATAAAAAAATACATTAAAAAAAACTTTTTAAAAACCACGCTTATATTAAATTAAAATGCACTAAAAAGGAGAAAATAATTTTTTTAGACATTAGTGACTATAAATAAAAGCGTGGAGTGCTAAACTATATTAACGTAATCTTTTTGGGCGAAATGACACTATTGGTTTCCCTAAAATGAACATTTGATTATTTTCCGGTGTATCTGAAATAATTTTTGATATCATATACATATAGTATTAGGTTGGAAGAAAAGTTATGTCGCATTTTAAGGTGGCAACAAGTTATTACAAATAGTGGGGAAAAAACAGAACTTCAAAGAGGAAGAATCGTAAAATACAACCGCGTTTTTAAAATCTTTTCACACACTTGAACCGGTGGAAAAATTTGCAGAACAAAGATGTGTCTAATATACTTTCTAATAATTATTTTAAATTATTATTTAAGAAGAATTCTCACACCAAGTGGCAGAAGCAACGATCGAGCACATTGCGCAACAATTATTATGCAGCATGACGTTTACGCAAATCCACATTTGTGCAATAGGCAGTGGCAATAGGCCCCGTTACCTAAAGAAGTTGGGGAGCCCACGGAGACCTTTTTTTTCTGCCACGCACAGCAGGGAGCCGCTTACTGAGCAGAACCCCCGACCTAATTCAAACCAACTCAGTGAGTAAATACCCCCTCTCTGATGATCAGTCCAGTCTACGGCATGGGCACCGTGGTCTACGGTTTAGTGGGGGACGTTGGAGTGTGCGCATGGTGCTGGAATAGGATAGTGGAAGGGGAAAAGGAGAAGAGTAATTGATATCCATTTGGGCATCAACTGGCGACACTGGTGCGAAGTGGGCCAGTGGAGCGGGGGTGACTCAGAGTGAAAACGCGTAGTGGAGTAGCGAACGCTGCCGCGCGGAGTGGGGATCGCTGAACGCAATGACCTACTATGTACCGAGCGTCGCGGGACGAGATGTGACGGTTAATATTTCAATATTTTGTTTCTCCTAGATGCACCGTTTTTTTTTTTTAAATTTGTTTTTTAATATTGCATTGTCGTCCAGTTCTGAGCTATGTTTGAAGTTTCAAGTCTCTAGCTCATTGGGAAGTGGTTTAAAATTCGATTTCAAGATTTGACGCATTGAACAACATCGAGAGCGACAACGACAACTCGACAAGCTAATATAAGCGTGGTAATAAAAATATGAAACCTGCCATTTAACCGGTAATGGTACGGTTAGTGTTAAGTGAGGCTATTCCCCCACCGTTCCGCCACAGGTCGGTCACGTGACGCGCTTCGTCACTGCCATACGTGTGTCACGCGACTAGTCCGATACTGGCAGAGACGGGTAACCCTTTCCCCTGAATTCGAGTCACAATTCCCCTGATCTGGCGGTGTGTATACGATTAAATTATTCACACGTATCAATTTATTATGGAGCCATAAAAAGCCCGTGAAACGAGGATGAAAAAGAGAAGAGCTCGCAGCGAGTATTTAGCGCTGGATTCGTCCCTGGAGATCTCGCAATTTTTCGCGCGATTTTTCCGCAACACATCGGCGACGGGTTTTATTTGAGTTCACCGCGATCAATCTCCAGGCGCACGCGAATTTCGATTCCGCGTTCGAAAATTGCAGCCATTCATTTCACGGTACGCGTCGCCGCTAATAAACGAAAAAGTTGAAAAAATTTCGGGACGAACAATAGCGACGAAATGCGGTAGGATGCGGATGCCCGGTTCGACGCGGACAACGTAACCCGCCGATGTCTGAACGCCCGTATTCAAATATTCACGTAGTCACGGTGTATGAACAGTTCCCGTTAACTATTCCTGTGCTCCGAAAGTTTCTGAATAAATTATTTTCGTTGGCCGAACAAACCTGCGTTGTTGCGTGGATATTTTAGTAATTTGTTCGACCCCGCCATTCACCCGACTGTGAAAGAATTTTGAGTCCATTAAAATGTTTTTGAACTGTGTAGACCGACTACAAAAAACAGTGGCACACTATATTTCACGTTTCCAAAAAATTGTATTTACTTACGCTTTTGTAATTTCGTGAAAAAAGAATCGCACCACAATAAACCTCGGGGCTGCTCTTTTCCTCGCGTAACCAGAAATTTTCGCCTTCCTCCTATCAATTTTTGCGTTTTCCTATGTTATCCAGCATATTTCGACGAGAAGATGCGAGAAATTCAAGTTTCGATCCTGGAGGATTAATGGTTCCGAAGTTGTAAGTTTTTGAAGTTGAGAAATTTACAGTGTTTTTGACAGACTAGCGTCGCTTCGGAAAATTGGCTCCGTTAATAATGCTGTCATTATACTTTCTACAGCAAAAATGTATCTTAAAATGTACAATACCTTACCAATGTTAACAGTTTTTCGAAAATTGTACAATGTTAACTTATTTAATTCTAAATACTATGAATTTTTTCTTTATTTTAGCTACCTAGCTGAACCATCCACTGAAATTGTACTCGTATGTAGATTGCGGATCTCTATGCTTAAAAAATGCTAGAATATAAAATTCTATAGAATTCTCGGTACTATTTTTAATTGTTTTGGATCTACAAAGAATGCTCTCATTACAAGTGAAATTTTATTTCATTGCGCTTTCTTAAAATTTGTCTATAAAAATTGGAAATTTTTGCATGTGTGTGTGTGTGTGTGCTCATTTTTGTTCGAAAGCTATCAGTGAGTTTTTAGTACAACAGGCATGTTTGTATGCGGAAACTTCACCGTAGCCGGAAGCGTGGAATTCCCGTGGGATACCATTTAAATAACAAAATCGATCGACATGGCCTTGCACTGACTTAATCCTTCCAGGATTCAAGTCGAAGCTACTTCAATGTAGCTCACTCGGAGTTTTGGTCAAGTCGCGGTCAGGCTGGTTGCAAGTTTCCGGGGGCGGCAATGCAAATGTGTTAGTTGCATTCCGACCAGAGTTTTCCTTGGGACTTGTGAACTTCCTCGGGTTAGTAGGATGCTCGAATTTGCATGCACCTTGCATCTTCCCCCGGAAAGTCTTCGCCTGGTTGAAATATACTATGCGGAAACCTGCACTAGCCATCGATTCACAAACATACGAACAATTAGAGTTGCAACTTTCGCAAAGTCTTCCAAACACGCCTATTATTCCGCATGGCAAGCAAAATTCAGTTTCTATAGGTAAAACAGTACTGATGAAGTTTTACACATTATTCAATATTTCGGTATCTAATCACTGGACAGCGGATTTTCTGCATTTATTATAAAAATGAGTGTAATTTCAAACAGTAAAAACATTATAAGAATTATATGACTGTTCTTTACTTTACCGGATTCAAAATTTGTGCCTTTCTCCTATAAATTATGACGTATTTGGTATGTAATCCAGTAGATTTGTACCCGGGGCGGCTGCAGATCATAGTTTCTATCTTGTAGGATAAATGGTTCAGGAGTTATCGTTGCTTACAGTTGAACAATCTGCAGTGTTTTTGACAGGTAAGGGCGCCGCCATATTAGTTTGTAGTGACGGTCGCACGCCGTTTACTGAGTTGGTTAGGATTCTGCTTGGTAAGCGGCTCGCGGTCATCATTACAAACCAATATGACGGCGCCCTAACCCGTAAAAAAACACTGCAGATTGCTCCACTTTAAGCAAGCATAACTCCTGAACCATTGATCATACAGGATCGAAACTTCGATCTGCAGGTTCCCCGGGTACAAACCTACCAAATACATCATAATTCGTAGCAGAAAGGTACTAATTTTGAGTCCGGTAAAATAAAGTTTACCCGTGATGAGTGCGAACTAGAGAATGAGAGATCTCGAAAAGACAGACTTCGATGGGGATGAATAAAAACTTAAAGATTACTTTAACAAATAAGTTTTGTTAACATTAACGAACATTCTGCAATTTTTCGATTTTTATAAAGGGAAATCAAACAAAATATTATTTTCAGTACTAGTAGCCTTTCTAGATCTGAAATATATCAAAATTTGACTAAATTCCGGCATTTTTTTTAATTTTCAGAAGCTCATAAAGATCATAAAAAACGAAACAAAAATTAAATGAATCATTTAAAGAGATGTTCCTATAGTTTGATTAGTATGCTCGTCATGAAAGAGCAACAGAAAAAAATGTTCCGAAGCATGTATGAAATTGTTTCTTCAGTTTGAATCGACTGCTTTACTCCATGACGTACGCAACACACTAAATCCGGGATCTACGATCGATATAGGGGATCAAACCGGTGATAGATTTTCCGTTTCAATTCTCCCCGGTAAAGGCAGGCAGCGAGGCGGGTGGGGTGAGAGGGATGGCAGACTTTTATTTACCAAGCAATAATCATCGATAAGACTTTGCTATTCGTTCGCGGGCTTTCGCGGTGAACGGGGGCCCGCGCGCGGCAGCCTTTGCCGGGCAACAATGGGGGCATAACTCACCAGAGACGATCGTTCTCTCGAATGTAACCAATCTATTGTTAGCAACGGGCACCCCCGGCGTTCCCTGTTCGGGTTCGGTATTGTGAAATATTCATGAAAGCCGGCTGCGATTGTTCGGGGCTAATGAGGAAAACGCTGGCCGCGCGATGAAAAAGAAATTGGACCGATGTAACCGGCCGCGGGGTTTTTCACGCCCGGCCCCCGCGTAAATTCTCACTTACCGGCGTGCCGGATCGCAGATTTTACGGATTTAATTGCCGCTGCGGGAGAAAAAATGAAAAACAAGGTGAGCCCGCGGCCCAATAGTTTACAGCCCATGGAATATCGCTTTTGTCCAGTTTGGCCGACGCGTAGGAAAATAGAGAGGTGTGTCTACCGGCGACAATCAATTCTCATTTCGCGTGGGAACCAAAGTAATGACGGAATCATGTACGCCTCCAATGTAACTTGCGATCGAACTTAACTAATTTTTCTCTCGTTCGTTTTATCGTTACGCGCACTCTTTTCCCGGAGCGTTGCACACAATCGCCAGATTAAGGGGGTAGACTCTTCTTTCCTTCTCATTTCTCGGTAATACAAAGATTGGGTTTTTCAGTAGTCAAAAGCCCTAGATGAAAGACCAATCTAGGCCGTGATCACCCTCAAAAGTTCCATTTTTCGGAAGCGTAAAGCTGCGCATGTACAGTGAACCACTGAAGTATTTGAACGCACTTTAAAACAGTATAACTTTTTTATGATCGGTATGGTGGTATTTAGTGTAGGACTCGGGGGAACAGGTGTACGGTTCCCCCATACCCTCTAAAACCAACCACTCGTCCAGGCCCCTTGGACCCTATAGCCAAGCACAGGCGCACAGTGCGTCGGAATGCTCGTTTTTTGGACAAAATTCCATATTTTAAAAACTATAAGTGGTATAAAAAAATGTTTCAAACAAAAGTTATAGCGTATAGGGAAAAGTATATGATGATTGTATTTGTTTGATATTGTTGTAACCATGAGAAGCTCTATGAAGGTCACTTTTAAAATTTCATACGGTAATGTATATTTTTGATTATGTATGGTGAGGTTAAGACATTCTCACAACACTACAAAAACATTATTTTTGCATAAATCGTTGTCAAGGTATAAGTATTTAAATTTGACGGGTCGTCTGTGATAGTATGTATTGATTATATGTATTACTACGAGTGAGACAAAAGTCAAAATAATTGTATTTTCCCCATATCCGTAAAAAAAGGGAACTTGGGCCCTGGGCCCCAAGCGCGAAGAACAGGCTTGGATTGGACCCGATCATTGCACCATGCGAGAAATGTGGAAAACGGGACCACATGGCTCAGCTTGATCGGGACAAAGTCAGTAGAGGGTCTTATCAGCCGTCCCGGAGAAGGATCGATTTTTAGTGGGTAGTGGGGGAGCCGACTACCTGTTCCCCTTAGTCCCACACTACCCCCTTGAGGGGTGTGCATAAAAACGGATTTTTTTTCCCTCTTCCGTAAAAAAAAATTTTTTTTAATAAAGAAAGGGCCTGTGTGGGCCCTATACTCCAATTCAACCAATGTGCCCGACGAAGGACAGTCCAGGGACCCGCTATTTGCATTTCTGCCTGAACTGCCTTGCAGTTTAGAGCTGGCACCACTCATGTTCTTGTCTCTTACGATCCCAAGGACCCGACTTTGTTCGAGCAATTAGAAGAATTGTTTTAGAAAATAACATATGGAAAGATCGAAACCGCAATGACAATAGAAAATCTTCGCCTTTCAATTTTGGTCTATTCATTACAATTACACGCGATGGCTTTGGATTTTGGTTCTTCACTCACCGCGTGCAGCTAAAAGGCGCTTTGGAAAAGCACGCGAGAGGGAGGAAGGATCACTTCGAGAAACCTCCCGCTGACCTAGTGAAACCGTAGCAAAAGAAAATAAGCAACTGACATAGTTTACCATCGGATAGGAAAATGGACAATGGACACAATCCATTCCTCTCGAGTTCTTTCCTGGAACGCCGTTTATCACTGTATCACCGGATACATCTGGCTTTCGTTATCTCCGGCAGCGAAATAAAAGAAATCTTCGGCGGCTGAATAGGGGCTCGTACAACCTCGCGAAAAAAAACAAAGCTGTTCCGGGGGGAGGGCAGAAACTAGAGGAACGGGAAGAAAGAAGGGCGAAAGTAAGCGAAGAGAGGGCCGACACACGGTCAGAGGCACAGAGAGACGAACAGAGAGATCCCTTCTGCAATAGAACGAATCAAGCCAAGTGGAATGTCTACCCTCCGAAACGGTAAACGATTCGTGAAGGAGGATCGTGAGCCGCCTGGAAATCTCTTTAAAGTTTTTTGTGTTCACTGGATGACCGCTCGTTCCCTTTTAACCGAGTTAATAAAATTATCCTGTAGTGGCACCCTGACGTTCCCAGCTACTAAAGCTTTTCGCTCCTTTCGAATTTACTCCTTCTTCGGCTGGCTCTTTAATGAGATTCCTGAGATAAGACGCGCGTCGAGATACAGGCGAATCTATTCGTCCTAGCAAACTACGTATGAATAAAATTCCGCTTAGTTCCGAGCACTATGGCTCCGGCTGAGAACACTATTAAACTTTTCGATTCGTCGCTGTTTACCCGCGGCGTCGCCAGCTCGTACAAGTAACATTAACCATTACCACTCGAATGGTGACTCTGAGGCACCACCAGAAATTGCTGTACCATTATTTAAGACATTGTACACATTATTAAATATTTCGGTATCTAATCACTGGACAGCGGATTTTCTGCATGTATTATAACAATGAATGTAATTTCAAACAGTAAAAACATTAGAAGAATTATATGACTGCTCTTTACTTTACCGGATTCAAAATTTGTGCCTTTCTCCTACGAAT
This sequence comes from Lasioglossum malachurum, assembly GCA_028455605.1. Taxonomy (NCBI): domain Eukaryota; kingdom Metazoa; phylum Arthropoda; class Insecta; order Hymenoptera; family Halictidae; genus Lasioglossum; species Lasioglossum malachurum. The sequence continues at coordinate 17,010,625 of CM052313.1, read as the reverse complement.
TATGATGTATTTGGTACGTAATCCAGTAGATTTGTAGCCGGCGAGGATTCACATCGAAGTTTCGATCCTGTAGGATCAATCTTTCAGGAGTTATGGTAGCTTAAAGTTGAGCAATCTGCAGTATTTTTGACAGGTAAGGGCGCCGCCATATTGGTTTGTAGTGACGGTTCCACGCCGCTTACTGAGTTGGTTAGGATTAGGTCAAGGGGGGCGGCAAGGTAAGCGGCTCCCGGTCGTCACTACAAACCAATATGGCGGCGCCCGTATCTGTCAAAAACACTGCAGATTGCTCAACTTTAAGCGACTATTGCTCCTCAACTATTGACCCTAGAGGATAGAAACTTCCATCTGCATCCGCGCCAGGTACAAATCTACTGGATTAAATACTGGTTGATTAAAAACTGGATAAAGATTTTCACTTCAGTTTGTTGCAATTCAAGTAGAAAAGTTTTATTTTGTTGTATATTAAATTACATCAATACTTATTAAATTCCCACAGCTGCTAAAAGTACTATCATATTGCATCACATTGACGTGTTCACGGTACGCGAAAATAATTAATTAACTAAGAGATTGAAAAAATTTAATAAACCAAACAAACATTATATTATGCTCATACTTTAAAAAACGAAACTGAACTTTGAGAGCTTAAAATGTACGTTGTAAATAAATACATTCAAATATTACTATATTTATTCATGATCAATTCGATTTTCGTCGAAATATACCTTTTAACGCGACTTCGTACAGCGAAATTCGCGAATTTTGTTTGTTACTTTAATGGAGTATATCGTACATATACGTAGTGTTAATATGTTGATGGTCATCGTGGCCACCCGCAATCGTCACCTGCGTTTTCCGTGCAGTACACGCGACCACGAATGAGCAGAGCAACCAAATTCGTTAAAATGTTTGCAGCACGTAACTGCCATCGGATGAAATACATTTTGAATAACATAAATAAATAAATAAATGAAAATGCAGAGTGTGCTACAAAGCCCTCAATTATGTTGATAGTTTTCATGCATCTACAAATTACATTCTACAAATATTCGGGAACATTATTAAAGTATTTTGTATCCCAATTCTCTCTTTTAAAAACAATTATTTACACATTAGCTAGTAAACTAATCCTTCCAACGTCTGAAAAAAACTCTGTTGGGTTCAAATTTGAAAAGTGTACGAATACTTTGTACACCCACTATACTGTAGTTGTACCCAGAGGTGGGCATTATTTGGCGAAACACATATTTCTCAAATACTATTTAATATTTTAGATTTTACTTTGCTTAAAGAAAATAGTATTTTAAATAAGATATACAATTTCGAAAATAATATATTTCTATTTTAACAATCCGAACCTCAAAATAAAATATTTCTATTTCAACAATTTGATCCACAAAATAAAATATTTCTATTTTAACAACCAGAAACACACGAAATATCTTATCGTTAAGAAACGATTTACACTCATAAATGTATTGAATTCGAACTATTATTTTCAGCAATAATATTTAAAATTGTGAAATTGAAAATAAAGACAAAATACAAATATTTTTAATATTCTTCAAATAAAAAATACTACATATTTTCAACAAAATTGCTGCCTGAAATAAATTATTTTATTTTCAAAAATTACTGCATCAAACATATAAAATATTTTCTTTTCAAAATTGTACACATACTTTAAAATAAATAGGATTATGTATTTACTATTTAAAATACTATTTTCCACAGCTCGGGTTGCACCCTACTTGAGATGAAACTGGACGGTACGTTTCCATCGATCAATATTTACACACCGAAAATAAAGTATTTCTCCAGCTATCCATCTTCGGTGCCGAGCGTAATTATCACGATAATGCACACAGATGCAGGGCCTTTTAGTGATTTATCAACGTTCTAGTATCGCGGTCGAGCACCCGACACACGAATTCAATGATTTCCCTGTGACGGTGAACAACACTTCTGTCCATCGAACTCCTCTGCATTCCTCTGTTTCCCTCCGCCCTTTTCCGCGAGCCCTTGTTTAGGGAACTTCTACTCTCTATTTTGCTATTTGCTTCTCTTTCGTTTCTCTCCTCCCGCGCTGTTTGTTCACATTGACGTTCGCCCTCCGCCTACACAATGCAATTTTCCATTTTGCATTTAACAGATCTGACCCCGTGCGTTCTATAAATACGGTTAGGAGCACAACTGATCGCACACACTTCAAATCAGAATAACTTCTTTACGTCTAGAAGGATTAGTTTAGTAAATTGCGTCGAATAAATACGTTGAAAAAATGCATTTGGTCGGAATTGTGAAAAACAATAGCAAAAATTGATTATTAGAACTTTTTTAATTCGGCCAATAACGAAAATTTAAAAGATGTTTTTTGTAAATTCGTATGAATTCTATACGTTCTGAAAATTCCATTCAAATTGGTTAATTGAATGGAATAATAAACGATCAAAAGTGGTAAAGATGGCAGTTGTGGGCCGAAAATCAGGAAAAATTGCAATTTTTACGTTCATTAATTCGTAAATCAATTAACCAATTTCAATGAAATAGGACAGCGTCATAGTTGTGCTAATTCAATTGCATTGTAATTCAATTATACGATCGAATTACATTGTATTTCAATTATATAATAATTTAACTACGTCGTAACTAAATTACATAATTCAAACTTTTCAATTAATTCAATTACTAATTATTTTAATCAGATGTGTGTAATTGGTATACAATATAATTAAAATACTGCTCTCATATATTTTTATGTTTTTCTTTCATATACTTGTTTGCTTAAAATATTCTTTCGTCGTGGTGGTAGCCTTTTTAGATCTGAAATAATTTCAGATCGTGCTAAATTCTGTCGCATTTTATATTCTAGCATTTTTTGAAAATTTTCTAAACTGATAATTGCATAAAGATCGGCAGTCTAGTTCCGAGTTTTGTCCAGCTAATTAGCGTCGATCGCAACCCTATAGTGCCGCGTGTTTGACTTGTCTGCTCTAGAGAATCTGGGACCAAACGCTGCTGCCTTTCCTTTGACTTCTTTCTCACCCCACTTCAGACGCCGTCAAACTTTCTATTAAAACGAGTATAAACTACCCAAAGCAAAGACTACGCTCTTGCTTCGATAACGGATTATCGATGAAAAGACGATCAAAACGACAAGTTCTGGTGAACGATAAAATAATAATTCTCAGGCTGCAAATAAGAAAGTAATAATTCCCTTTACCGGAGCGCGATATTAAGCTTCCCGACATTGTTCCGTGTCGTCGATGATGCTTCATGGAGACTGCGAGTTGTAAATTGATGAGGGGATCGAAGCACTGTAATTAATGAACCTCTCACAGGGGATGGCGGCGTTATTGTCATAAGCAAGGGTACGAATCAGAGCAAAAGAGTTAATTCCCCGTAAAGTTTCTCCTGCACCCGCGCCACGCAGCAATGGTTCACTGGCCTTTACGCCGGGGAGAAAAGTGCTCGTTGACAGGAGCGTAATAAAACAGTTTGAACGTTTTCGACGCAGCCGATTCCCGATGAACGGCTATTTAAGAATCAACCTTAAACTGTCGATCAAACTGGCAGAAACACAGAACTAGAAAATTGAAGCACACCCAATTTTCAATGCATATACAAAACCATAGCTTGAACATTCAGGCGTGCACAAACAGTTTAATTTCTTCGTCATTGCTGCTGCAAAATCAATTTGTCAGTGAAAGAGTAAATTGTTCGAAAAATTCAATTCTGAAAAATTAATGGGATAAAGTGTCAAAATATGGTATAGTCGCCTATTATGGCACTACCTTACATCTTGTAAAGGAGAAGTCGCATTCTAGTGAGAAAATCCTCAAACAATAGTTTACCATGTTTACTCAACAGTGTGCAGTGCAATCGCACCATTCGATAAATTTTAGTATCGATCCTCTGCCCGTAGTGTCTCAACGTGTTCAATATTTTTCTGGTTAGATTTTCGATTGTATCTATTTCTCGAGGAAGTTAAATGATTCTGAAATGTTTGAACATATCTGTAGTTTCAGTTTATTTATATCAATGTTCGCCAACTATTGGTTTGGGCTATAATTCATTTTCTCTTTGTCAGTAGCTAGTATTATCAATCCACGTGGAGTTCCCAATATGGCACTACCAAGGATTCCCTAACATGGGTATAGCTATTGACATTCTTGGTGCGGGTGCCGAATATGGCACGAGGTGTCATATTAGGGACTCAAGGTGCACCATATTAAGAACCCCTTTCGCTGGAACCTGCAAATGATATGCAATTTATATTTACTTGCCCGGAAAAATTACGGGTTTATCTCAACATTTCCTGTAATTTGCTTGTCTTTGTTTGCGTCCTCCACAAGAATGATTGTCGGGATCGAAAATTCGCCGGGCGGAATTTCAAGCTGGTTCCCCTTCTAATCATAATCTAATCCGGCGTTTAATTCGCCGGCGATCGGTGATCCAACGACGCCTGAGCGATACGAGGCGATCAAGGATCATCGCGTCGTGATCCAATCTCCGGGAATTCGGGGGAAAAAGAATTTCCTCCGCGGAGACGAGCAGCCGGAAAAGCGCGGGAACGAGCGTCGAGTTTCACGGGGACAGCTCGAGTGGAAATTGCCATCCGTGGCCCGTTTTAGCGCGACGGAAGTGTGAGTCCATAGGCGACGGATAAATTAAAATGACGCCTTAATCGTCGCGAGATAATCATGGCTTCTGGAGCTGTTCGGCAAACCCGACGAAATTCTCTTCTCGGATTAAGGAACACTTATTCCGGCTGGGAAAGTCGAGAGCAAACAATCTCGCTCCGTTGGATCTAAGATTGACCGTGGTGTCCAATTAATGATTATCGCGATATCTCTCTGCGGAGATTACCTCTGGAAGACTTAATTTCTTCTCCAGTTTTTCTTCGCGCTGGCTCGATCCATTAAACCCCGAGGAATGGAATCTGGCGACCTTTATATGCTGTGTATCCGGTTTAACACTAAACCATGCTAAACCTAGTAAAGTTTAACATGTGACGGCTAACTTCCTACGCTCGCCACAAGATGGACAGATGGTCAAAGACCTTTTACACTACTACCTGATCCGTCATCAGTCCCATATATACCAGGTATGTAAATATGAAACCGGAATTCGCCCATAGGTGGCTCTAGCTGTCAATGTAGTTACCGTCAAACCGCGTCATTGATGCCATTTTCTTGTTTTGACATCTGGTAAAGATTTTCAACTCACAACCATACAAGTTTCATACAACAGCATATAGTTTTTAATAACGTTGAACATGTCGCGAATGTTGTGCCTGGAAACTACGATATGCGGACAGCAGTGATTTTCTGTTTCCATTTGAAGGAAACTGCTGCAGAATCGCATCGACTGCTTGTCGAAGCTTACGGTGAGCATGCTCTTGGTAAATCACAGTGCTTTGATTGGTTTAAAAACGTGAAGAACGTGGAAGACCACCGAAAAAGTTTGAAGACAGCGATTTGAAGTTTTTGGCGTGGCATCCACAAATTGTCAGAGAGATGGGAAAAATGTGTAGCTACCGATGGACAATACTTCGGATGAAATATTTTTTATCATTATGTTACAATAAACATGTATTTTCTACACAAAAATTCCGGTCTCATATTTGCGTACCTGGTATACCGTCCTTAACAGCCTTCCAATATCCCAGCGTCTAAGGCAGGGCCCGCTTACCGGATAGCCTTACCGATGAGTCCTCTAGCGGGCCTAGGACGAAATGCCCCCCTTCCTTTTCCTTCCCAACAACACATCTTTACAGCCGCCAAACTGGTGACCACGACGTAGAACAGACACGCAACACGGAGAACGACCGGAAGAAAGCGACGACTACAACCAGGAGCCCAACGATAACATCAAGGAGGAATGGAGATGCTACTGCAAAATCGCCGAGAATACGTAATCCCTCTCCTAGTGTGGTCACCTGACACATCCTGTATAATACACCGTGTCTACCACACATCTTTACAGCTGCCGAAAACATAACCTCAAAATATTATTGTGTAACCACAATAAACAAAATGAGTTGCCAAAAGACGCATCGAAAGTTTAGAATGACGGGAAATTGTTAAACATTGAAATGGCTTTGTAATTGTTCGAATGCAGAAAAGCAACAAAAATTGGGTTAGCTTTTACGAAACAAAGCAATGACAGAGAGCCTGTAGTCGATCGAAAGGAACGGCGGTGCGGTGTAGCGAATAAAAACATCTTCCGTTGGTCTTTTTGGGAATGGGTGCCACGTGCATGCTTCAACGTCTGCTGTGTGCCACTGTGTAGGAGCTCGTCACAGTAGCGGCGGATTTCGTGGATTTTGCATGAGCCTCTCAGGTTCATTCGACGCGAACCTACCAAAATTTGCCTGGTCTTATCCTTTCTGGATTTATTAAACAGGAATTTCTGGCTGTTTCCGTGGCAGCACACTCCAAGTATTTCGTGTTCTGCTGTGCGATCCGCAAAACTCGGAGGTTCGGGAGAATTTTTGAGAAATCTCGTCTCTTGGAGAGAATCCTCGTTCTGCTTTATTCTTACCATTTGTACCGCGGATATTTTCATTACCATACGAAATGCTTGTTTCCGACGGGAGAAATATATTACACGGGATGTAACTAAATCGGTGTGGTTGTAACGAAACGTGAACGGATCCCTTGATATTCTTGTTGCGTCGGATTCGTGGCAGATAAGTATTGTCTACCACAGTAATTACTAGACTGCGGATTTTTATGCAAAATAAAAATTGTTTATATCAATTAGGAAGAACGAGAGCAAAATAGAAGCGACATTCTTTTTTCTATAATATTCTTCTATTCTATTATATATTCTTCTTCGATTTCTATAATTTTAATAAGCTGAGACTAATAAATTAATATTCTCAAATTCTCTTTTAATCTGTCAACTGTGTGTCAAATTGCACCTACTCATTTTTGTTATAAATGCATAAAATCCACAGTGCTATAATTACTGAAAAATGTTACGGATCTCACGAATTAAATGGACAGGTTGGAAAGAAATGTTTGGTATTGATTTTCATTGACGTCGTTTGACGCATAACGGCCGCGACTTCGAGACCGCGGTAGAGGGTCGCTTGCCCAGCTGTCTCTTCGACGTCGGAAAACCGAGCAGAAAAACACGCTCACGTGTTTGGCGTTTTTCGATAATCAGCTGTACGGATTTGACGCCGAACCGAGGTGAATGTACCCAAAGGTAAACGCCGAGCCGACCGCGCGTGTAATAGACACGCATCGGTAATAGCGAGGGGCATCCTTCGAAATCACGCGTTACCGTTCCCGATGTCTTTTTCAAAAACAGTACCGTCCGTTGGCGTCCTGGCAAGGTGCACCTTGTCGTGAAACGTTCAATTTTCGAATTCCCCAGTCCGTTTTCGCTCCGAACAGAACAGCCGCGCCGACTATAAATAGATGCGCAAATTCGTAGGAGAGGTTATCTTGTATACGCTTTTCGACCGGAACCATTGTCGTTCGCCGCGAGCAAATTCTTCTCTTTTCTGTGAACGCTCCAATCCTTCCGCGTTATATCATTGGAAAGCTCTGAATTTTACGATTAATTTGCTATAAAATACCCGTGCTTAAAGAATATATACATATAAACGATTCTGTTTGAGAAAATGTGGAGGTCGCGAACTTAGTTGCCAACCTAATACACTGTTATATCCTCAAGCTTCCAAATAGTGGTAAAATTTTAAATCTGTCGTCCAATTTTAATGAACATATTTTTTCCACGACTGTATATGAAGGATTAGAATCTGTTAGGTAGCATAATTCTGGAGGACACGAGGGCAGCTTTGATTATCGCGAATATCGGGAGAGCGATCTGGAGTCATCAACATTCATCGACTAGCTCTGCCAGTAAATAGCTGGAGGATCAATATTACTGAGGGAAGTCAACACGCAACGAATACCAGAGGTTGCGATACGGGCTGCGCCACAAATTTGATGCAACGTTTCGGCAGTCGCAGTTACAACTCTAGAGAAAGAGAGAGAGAGAGAGAGAGACTCGGTATCGCGACCCTTGTTCCATTTTCAGAAATGGATTCGAATCGCCCGGTCGCTGGGTAAAGTACACGGAACCGGGTCGCGATATTCGACTCGAGTTCAGTTGAGTCGCGTCGATTCGAAACTTTGCCCTCGGACTTCTCGCAACCTCCACGCCCCGGAACTCGTTTACGCAAACGAATAAAAGTTTCGCGCTGCTGTCGGCTTCTGCTGGGGTCTTTCCTCTCTCGACTAAATTCCATGCGTACAGGTTTTACGGACAACGCCGGAGCAGCGAATACATTTTTATCGCAGCCCGTCAAGCGCACGTAGAAATTCGCCTGTATATTACACTGGTAGTCAAAACGATAAGGCACCTCAAGGTTCTTGGCAATGAACAAATATATAATGCCCAAATATGAACCACTTTTTGTTGATGTCATTTTTTCATTATTTTTGAATGCTCTTTTTCGTCCAAAAAATTACCAGTTGTAGATGCACTTCCTCCCTATAAGATTCTCAGGTAAAGTTTGTTAAAAAATTAATATAGCTTGAGAAAAATATTTTTCCTTGTGGCGAGTCATTTGCAGGTTCCAGCGAAGGGGGGTCTTAATATGGTACACCTCGAGTCCCTAATGAAACACATTTTTTTTATGTCATTTTTTTTATTATTTCAGAATGCTCTTTCTCCACCAAAAAATTATCAGTTGTAGATGCATTTGCTCCCTATAAGATTCTGGGGTCCAGTTTGTTCAAAAATTAATACAGCTTGGGAAAAATATTTTTCTTGTGGTGTGTCATTTGTAGGTTCCAGCGAAAGGGGGCCTTAATATGATACACCTTGAGTCCCTAATATGCCACCTAGTGCCATATTCGGCACCCACACGAAGAATGTCAATAGCTATACCCATATTAGGGAACTTGGTAGTGCCATATAGGGAACTCCGCGTGGACTGATAATACTACAGTAGCAAGTGACAACATACTTTTTATAAGTATTGTCATTCTTATATATAAAAAAACATGTACTTTTAGGGCTCGGTAAATTTAGTGTGTTAAGGGTAAAAATGAATTTTGAAAAAATTTTCTTCCAGAGTAAATAAGAACCACTTTGTCAATTCCAACGAATTTTTATAATTTTTACGAAATCGTCCTTCTGGATAGTACCATCTGACATCCGGCAGAATTCATAATTCAAAAGCACAGTTGTTCAAAGTTTCGCGAGCTCTTGTACCAGATAGAAAATTCTGATTCCGAAACGGGAAGTTTAAAACAAAATACAGCTCTTGCTGTGGTTAACGACGAGGATGGAACAGCTACGAGGATAAAATTTCGCTTGTTTAGATTAGTATCTCTCGAAGAGACGCAGAATTCTCTCGAAAACTTTGAACAAATCGGAAACAGGTGAAGTTTAGACAGGCTTGTTTAGGCACACGGGAACAAAGGTGGTTGTAATTTGCGCTAGAGAAAGCACCGTATGCGAGCAGACACAGCCGGCCGGATGCACCGAATGCTATCGCGGCTTTCGGCGGCAAACACAGGTTGAACCGTTTTTGAGCCGTTATCATCCTCACGTTCGTAATTGTTCACGGCGAGGAACTTCCTTGCGATCAAATTAACTGTTCTTGCGGCCTGGCTTCGCCCGTGTCGCCGTACGCTTCGTCTCCAACAAAGATGCGCGGTAATGTCTCCGTATACAGTGAAAGAAATGTGCACGATATTTTTAAACAATTTAGCCCCATTATCGCAGGCCCGTTGATATTCCCAGAAAAATTTTCTATTTTATTTTTCTAAGTCAAAGTCTTTAATTATTTTTCTATGAAACTTTTACTAACATATTTGCGACGTTGTTCTGTTTAAAACGAGTCCAAACACGACAGAATTTGGAGTATTTTTGCTCATTAAATCCACGATTCAGTGAAACCTCGATTATCCGAATTCTTTATTATCCAAACACGGTAACTTTCGATTTGAATAACTTAAAATTCTTCAACTTTTGTAGGAAAGTTGGAGTAATTACTTCACTTGATGTTGTCTCCCGTGTATAATAAAAAATAATGATACAATCTAAATTATAGTAAAAATTGTAACAACAATATTTTTCCCGAGCATTCTACAGAAGGGCAAAAGCACTGGTAGTGAATTGACAGCGAGAAAAAGAGACGAAAATAAATATAGAGAAAAGGGAAAAGGGCAACAGGTGAAGAATGAAAAATAATATTAAATCTGCATGAAATGAATAAATCGAACGGACAGGAAAGAGAAATCGCTTCACCGTTCGAAGTGTTATAAAATAATTTCGAAATCAAACAACTCTTGAGAATGTGGTTTGCAATGCTAAATTGACAATTCAAGAGAGACGGAAGTAGAGAAATATTTGCGAACATTATTATTCAAATATGTCAGTCCTTCTACAAAACATTCAGCAAAGACATTTTCGTTATTAATCATGGCAAAATTCATTCAACAATTTTTAGTAATATTTTCTTTCGTTCCAATAGAGTTCCTCTATTTCTCCAATATACACGATAACGATTGACCTTGAATGACTTTGAGTAATTATAGTCACTGAATACGTAATGGAAGGGACTATCATTGTAGATGTTTAGAAAAGGGTGGTTCCACTTAAAAAAATGAAGGTGACCTTGATACCTCTAAAAAATATGACATAAAAACAAAAATCTTTTTGGTGTCGTATGAGCTCCATTTTACCATTCAACTTTGTCCTCAAGACATTTAATGTATCTTTGAAATCAACAAAGATATTTGAGGTGACAACGTTAGGTGACTCACCCTGTATGTATAGGGTAAAGTGCCCAAATATGGTATAGTAGTCCCCTATTATGGCACTACCTTATATCTTGTAAAGGAGAAGTTACCATGTTTCCTGAACAGTGTGCAGTGCGTTCGCACCATTCGATAGATTTTAGTATCGATCCCCCGCCATTTGAGTCTCCACGTGTGCAATATTTTTCTGGTTAGATTTTCGATTGTATCTTTTTCGAGGAAGTTAAGTTATTCTGAAATGTTTGGACATATCTATAGTTTCAGTTTATTTATATCATTGTTTGCCAACTGTTAGTTTGGTCCACGTGGAGTTCCCTATATGGCACTATCAAGGGTTCCCTAATATGGGTCTAGCCATTGACATTCTTGGTGCGGGTGCCGAATATGGCACTAGGTGTCATAATAGGGACTCAAAGTGTACCACATTAAGAACCCCTTTCGCTGGAACCTGCAAATGATACACCACAAAAAAAAAAACGGTTTTCCCAAGCTGTATTAATTTCCTAACACACTGGACCCCAGAATCTTATAGGGAGAAAATGCATCTACAACTACTAATTTTTGGACGAAAAAGAGCATTCTAAAATAGTCAAAAAATAACATCAACAAAAAGTGGTTCATATTTTTGGGCACTTCACCCTATCTATATATTTTTTAAAGTGTTGGAAAATGTCGAATATTGTATAAAAAGTAAAATTCGGTGCAGTGTGTTCTCGTAAAATCGGCGCCGTCGGAGTATTAAATTTCGCCGGAACACAACAGGAAGCGGAAGAAGTTATGTTTGGTAGCGTTTCGACGGTTCTGGGGAGGATACATGAAAATCAGCATGCCGAATATCAGCACCGCGAATGGTCGGATTGTTGAGGGAAAATCGCGAGGGCTGCTGGTTCAACCCAACGGCGCAGTTGCAACAGCAACTAAGAGTGTAGCGGCGTGTTGTTCCACTTTCGGAAAATGGATTCCGGCGGGCGGCGAGTCGCTTCATCTTCCGAGACGGTCCACGCAGCGAATAGAATATCCGGGAATAAGTGCTCCGTAAAATGGGTTTATTTGTTTACGTTACTTTTCCATTACAGATAGTAGAGGTCGTTTTTCAAACGGTTCCGAACACTTCCTTAAGAGATTCTGCAATCTTTCAGCGCTGAAAACCTGATGCACAACGTTTTCCACTTTTCATACTGTATCATTGTATGTGCATATTCATAAGTTTTTTTTTCTTGTCTTTTCAATTGTACAAAATTATTCTGGAGATAAATAATGGACAAATCAGATCATTCAGTGACTCGAATTAATCTCGAACTTTTTTATATTCTACTATACGACTTGAACTGTTTTTTTTTTGTTCTGAAAAATTTTTGCCCAACTCTGACTACAGGATGTGAAAAGAAATTTCTTCAAAAATTGCAATTGATTGTAATTGTAGAAAAAATACCAAAAATTGCATTTTACAGCTTTTTTAAATTGAAAATTTGAAAATAAGTTTTGTAGATCTGTGTTAATATTATAGAATTATTATTAGTAGAAGAAGAACAATTATTAATAGAAGAATTATTAGAAGAAAAATATTATACATAAAATAATAGTTTTAAACATGTATGGAATAACATATTGTATTCAATTCATTAAATGGTGTGCTAAATCAGCAGTTTGTGTGTGTGTGTGTGTGATGGAAACTTCTTTAATCTTCTGCACGTTTATCATTTTATTAAGTTATCAACACGTTTATACGAACGATAATATATGTATTCATGTGCTAATTACAAAGTATGTTAATGAGAAGCAATCGTTATTGCGGTGGACGATGACGAAGTACAAATTAATATTTCCATTAGTAATTAATGGAACAAAAGTGAAGAAAACTTCTTCGGACGCCCACCTTTGTTACGAATACAATTAAGGCTTTCATTAAGACTTTGTATCTACATTGCCGCTCGACGTGGCGAAGAAACGCGAAACTTCCCGCAGAAATTATGATTAATATGTAAAGAGTGATATGAAAGTCTTCCTTGCTCTCCACGAATTAATCACACCTGACGTCCCAAGTGTCCCGCGCGATATTCTTCGATGTCCTAAGTAATTCCGGGTTGACTAAATTGAATGTAAATTGAACGAATAATATTCGTTACGCGTTACGAATATTTTGTCGATTGAATTGTCTCCTGTTTCATAATTCATTGTCTCTTGTTTCATAATTGTGATGCTCACAAAGAAAAATATCAAATTGTCTTCTAAAATCATTTAACTGTGTTGGACCAAGCACGATTCAAATCAATCAACATATTACTTTTATAAACTGATTGAAGTTTATCTTTCGTAAAAATTATAAATAAGTGTAAGCAGTCTATGCTTTTCGATATTTTCATCTATAATGCAATGAGTAAGATGTTTAAAACTGCCCTTAGAGGTTTTCCAATGGCTATTGGTTTTCCTATTTCTTATATGATTTATTCATATGATTTTAACAATATTTTTCAAAGTTCTAAAAATATTTAAGTAACATTTTCAAGTAAAATACAAACAAAAATAGTTTTGGAGTATCCATTACTTCCTCAATTCTCCAATTGTATAAGTTCATCATTGCGGTCCTTACATTCTTAACATTAAAATTCATCGGCTGGGCCAATCTGTAAACGATATACTCACTAAAAAAGTCTAAAACATTATTTTAGGATGATTTATTTACAATCTTTTGCCACGTAAGTGATTTACTTTGAATTTGCTTCATAAATCATTTAGTAAAATGCACCTCAGGAAATATTCTATGTGTCATTTTAAACTGTGGTGCCCAAGGTGGTTCGGAACCTGCTTTATAAAAACTGTAGTTAAAACAGCAGTTAAAAAAGCGACGTAAAATAAATTAAAAAAAGAAAATTTAGTAAAACGTGCTACGAGTACTACAAACTTAACCCTTTCCGTGTAAATGCGTTCAGCCTTCCAACATTATCCTAAATAAATGATACAGTGGCAAAATGAAGGAGCCGATTTCCACTTACAATGCATGGGTATAACTGGATCGCGTATCGATCCATCGAGAAGTCGCAGCAATCCGGACGCAATCTTCTTCAACGAGTTCAGGTTCGGTTACATGTCCGGGCACGGGGATCGGAGCGCGCGAGCGGTTGTAGGGAGTTGTGGGTTGCGCAACCCGAGAAGAAAGGGGCAACTGGATCGGAAATTCGATTTCTACAATCGACAGCTCACGTTGGCTGAACGCTACGTCGCGTTGGAGGAACGCAACGCCGCGCCGCCGCGCCGGCCACCTTAAAAGTCGGTTCGTCGATGAAGCGACTCGTATAATTCTCACGCGCTGGTTAACGATTCCATCGCGCGGCTCTCTTGGAATAAAGCAGATGAACGTGGGTCGATGAACGTGAACCGAATGGCGAAAGATCGTGTCGTTAAATGAAAACGTCTTTAACATTACCGGTGTCCACTCCCCCTCCGCCTCTATCTTTCTACCTTTCGAGTCGTTCCTTTCTGTCCTTGGAACTCCCCTTTCTTTCATTTTGTTCATTTCACTGCTTCCAAGTCGCATTCCTTTTTCTCTCTGTTCCCCCTCCACTCCTGTTTACTAAGGGTAAAGGGGAGAGGCCCCTTTCGTCAAGTTCCCCGTTGCCTTCCATGCAGCAGCTATAGCACCGTTTTCTACCATTTCTCTCGAGATTTCTCCCATCATTATCGCCTTTTTATTTTTTCGTTCATAACCAACTGCATTACAAGCGATTCCGACGTATTTGCCCGAGCGATTTGCATCGTTCGAACGCGACGATTATCGCTCAGGCTTTAAATTCAGCTCGCCGTGTCTCCACGCACATAATTAAAGTCTAGTGAGGCAACGGTGAACCGGGAGTTCCTCCTTCTTACTGAATGTCTGTCAGCAGGATCAGTCAATACACCTATATTAACCTTTTCAATTGGAATCACGTTTTCTGCATGTGCTGACGATTCTGAAGTTGATGCAGCAATAAATATCAGAGATTTTATATTAATTTGATCGTTGAGGCATCATACTTATTGAATAATTGCAGGATACCTGAAGAAAATTTAACGCCTGACAAATTGCAAGTTTGAAGAGCAGTAAATATTATAGATTTTATACTCTCTAATTTGATCGTAGAACCATCCCATTTCACGCATGTTGCCCAGCTCGAACAATTCCATAGAAAAAATAGTGAAATATTGATCAAAATTGCATCGAATTGTTAATGTGCAGAGCGAGATTTTTAACCCCTTTACAATTTAATTTGTTGTGGATCAATGATTAATAAACTGCGGATTTTTATGAAAAACGAAAAATGTTTTGCATTGGTTGCAAGGCACAGAAGTCAAATAAAAATTTCTTTCTTCTTTTTATTATCTTATGGTGGCCTTCAATTTTTTTAATAGGTCCATTGTCTGAAACTGTACGTATCCATTTTTGTCATAAATTCATGAAATCCGCAATCTAACGATTAATTTTTTGCGGAAGAAATATAAATTCAAAATTGCAGACAATGGAAATACCAATAACTATTAAAATAAATTTTAATATTTTGACAATTTAATTTTTGGTAGTTAACTAATTTTAATATTATTCGAAGACAAATTGGTAAAGTTCACGAAGAAGTACAAATGAAACATTGCAAACAATAGAAAGCTCAGTAAAGGAACCACACACAATATCACTAACTATTAAAATAAGTTAGTATGAAAACTTTTATAGAAGTTTTAATGATGTGACAATTTTCAAAGGAATCACTGTTGAGACGCGAGACCGTATTTACGAGATGAGTGTTCATTGTAGTCATTCCCACCGGATCCCACTAGTCTAGCACGTAATTACAGAATTGTTTCGGTCTTATAAGTGCATTCCGCAACTGGTTCCTTCATTATATGTTAACAAAATACCTTCCGGCCTTGCATAATCAACAGTTATCGAAACGTTTGCAAGCTGAAACGAAGCTTCATTTTCCAACATACATGCACATAGTATAGGTGAGAGAATTGTCTGCATTTGAACTGTAATTATTATATATAATCTCGACACAGATTCGCCAAGTAGGGGGAATTGACTCGAATCGAGGGGAACAGAGATAGCGAAAAACTGAATGCAATCAATCTTGTGGCACATTTTGTCAGCTTTAATTTTGCATAGAATGGTCTTATCGCTAGGACGCATAGTTTCTGAGATATAAGCGGAAAACCGAAAAAGTCTCATCTCCTATTGGTGGGGATTTTTAGTATGTTTACCTCCTAACTAGCCCAAACAAAGTCCCGAAGTTAAAAATTGTGTTCCTTCCATTTCCCTCTACAACTTTTCATTGACTGGACTATAGGAACAAATGGAATATTTATACATATACAGTTTGCGTCATTGTAAATTAGAAGTACAATTATTTGTACATGTTGTGTATACCTAACCTACACTATGTTCCGAGGAATAAATTTTATGATGAATACAAGATTCAGATAACGAATTGCTTGTTAGTTAATTGCGTGGACAAATAAAAATGGACCACTCTGCGCATTATGATTAAATTACAGATAACTGTCCTCCTTAATTGGATGCCAACTACGATTCGCTCTAATTTATTTTAAAATCTCTTACACTGTAAGACATACAGGAAGATATTATACATTGGGAAGACCGAAATTATTACCAGTAAATATATGCAAATACAAGGTGTCCCACATAACAGTTTTCACGATTTTTCATTTAAGTACTTGCGATAACCTGACAAAAAAATATTTTAAACAAAAATCGATCAGTTTTCGATTGGCTATACATTGCAATAAAAAAAGTTCGAAAATTTTCTTTTTTAGTGTGGTTAAGGCCACCTTCGTTTTTTTAAATGGTACCTCAAGGTCATCCGAAGGTCATGGTATACTAGGTCATTGAATTCGTCTTGATACGGGCTATAATATCGTTAAGTCAAAAATACCAAGAGCCATTTAAAAAAATGAAGGTGGCCTTGACAATTCTAAAAAAGAAAAAAATTTCGACCTTTTTTTATTACAATGTATAGCCAATCAAAAACTGCTCAAGTTTTGTTGAAAATATTTTTTATCAGATTATCGTAAGTACTTGGAAACTGTTACGCGGGACACCCTGTATACTGGGGAAAGACTTCCGAAGACGTCCACGCTCAGAATTTATTAAAACATTGAGAATAGGTCCCTTTTTGACTAAAATGATGAGTCAATGATGTCAGGATTTTTGGCGACTGGAAAAAAATTTTTTTACCATTTCAATGTCGATATTTCGGTTTCTATAACGGTTAGGGAAAAATAACCGAACAATAGCTGTACGATACCGGTGTAAGTCCCTGTCCAGGAGACACGTCGACACTAAAACCGCTTTAGTAAGTCGTTCCGTCGAGATTGAACATTAGCGACCGGAAAAGTCGGTGTGCAGCGAGCTTCTTAAAGGAAATTCGAAACGCATATTTCCCGTGGGTTCGGGCCTCGTAAAATGAAACCAACTGCGTGCGACTTGTCACGCTTCTTCATCCCGTTTTACAGCGTCCCCGGAGAACCATCAAAACATGACCCGGGCACATCGTTTTTATCGCGACGCTATTAACAAGATGCGCCTATCGCGGCTTCAAGGAACACGCGTCTCCCGTACGCGCCCCTGTAAATACCTACAACTCAGCGGATCGTTCCCGCTGATTAACAGGGCGCAAGCGTCCGAGCTTCGTCAAGATTATCAGCGTTATCGGTCGCCGGGGAGCAAACTGCAAAGGAATTTTTGAAATTGGAGCGAGCCCTTACGTAACCTTTACACCTCCACGACGACAAGATGGCAATTTTTAAATATTGAGATTCGTTACATCGCACAATTACTGCAAAATGCCACGATTCACAGTGTGTCAAATAGCCATTTTAGCTGGACAAAATTAACTTCCACATAAACAGAAACTAACTGTGCCTGTACATATAATCTAAAATAACCACGTATCAAAACCCTTGAATATTTTAACTTAAAATTCTTTTTTGAATGTTTACAGAGCGGGTTAACCTATAAATTATAAATGAATGGCCACATTTCCATACACGCGCTAGAAATATTTAAAAATTTACTAAGGGGTATTTAAATTTCCTATATATGATGGTATAGCATCTCAAACTATGTATTTTAACTTTAGTAATTCCAAATTATCGATAACTTTTCTATATTTTTGTAAATAAAATGTCAAAGCTGGTACTTATTTTTCCACAGCCATATCCATGTTGCTCCTCTTCGTTAACGAATTAGTATGCCCCACGTCGCCCCACGCGATGATTTTTACATTGATTTTACAACTTATGTAAAATTTATTGTAAAATATTGTAAGCATTTTCTACCTGGATTGCAAGAAACTGAAGTGAAATGAAAATTTATTTACAGACCTAACATCTTTAATAAATTAAATATAACATAAAAGTACTTTAAAATTTTTCTAATGTTGTTACTATTTTAAATTATACTCACTTTTGTCATCATTTTTGCCGTCGTGCCATGGAGAATTAATTAAATTGACAGTTGCTATATTAGGTACAATAGAAAGTTAACGTATTTCGACGATGTAGCTTCAAAAATGCGATTTAAAAAATTGATAAATACAGCATACATACTGTATTTGTTGACAATGTTTTTGGAGACATATATTTAGGTATTTAAAGGCTGTTTAAGGAAAATATAAACGAAATTTTTAACGATTAAAATTCTACTTCATCAATTACGCAATCATTAAAACTAATCATTGCATCATTTTTTCACAAAAATTCATCTCGATTTTTTAAATGGGTACGAAGAAGAATAATATTTTTAAACGCGAAATATTAAAGATATTCTGTATTATATTTTTAACCATTTTTTCTACATGTGCTATTATTCCGTCACACTGGATGCTTTTTCATTCAATTTTTTATAGTTCTTTAAAGTAAAAATATTCATACAACTAAAATGAATGATTTAATTCCGTGAAAATGTCGAGAAGCTTAAATACACAAGGTGCCCCATCTTTTTGTCACGGACTGTAGACCGGAACGGCGCGCCTGCGAGGCGAAGGAATACAGTAAATTTGAATTAAAATTGAACGGGAGCCGATAATCAATTCGTTCGAGCTGGTGATTCATTAAGTTTTCAAGTTTCATTTCGGTTCCACCTTCTAAAATTCAATGTCTTAGTTAAATCCGCCAGTTTGAAAGCGATTTTAATTGAATTTAAAGGAGCAGTCATTTCTTTTCTTTGAAAATATCTGCGCGCTGATTGCGATGAATTCTTTATTCAGAATAAAGCTGTTCCAATGGGTTCTAATTTCTAATTAAATATGAAAGTTAATCTGCAAATTGAATCGTCACGTGATTTTCTTTATTGTCCATTATTATTAGACCACAGCAATCTTTATTCCTCGCACTATATTATATAAATAATCACTCCAATAATTTCAATAACATTTATTCGACCCAGGGCTATGTCATCTTGAGCTTCTTATTCTGCAATAAGTAAAAGATTGCAATTTTTCAAGATTTTGGCCTTTTTACCACGTTTGATCGTTTATAACTCGTGTGAACCAATTAAACAATTTCAATGAAATTTTCGGAGCGTATATAATTTATACAAGTTGACCAAACACCATCTTTTAAACTTTCGTTACTGGTCCAGCTAAAGTAGTCGTTAAAATCAATTTTTACTATTGTTTTTCACAATTCCGACCAAATGCATTTTTTCAACCTATTTATCAGACGTCATTTACTACACCCATTCATCTAATTCAATTCTGCCCAAATGCATTTTTTCAACATATTTTTTAGACGTCATTTATATACACTAATTCATCTAGCATTACAGAGAAGTTAAAGTCGTTAGGTCCATTCATAAAAAAGTTATTCTGATTTAAAGTGTGTGTGATCAGTTTTGCTCTTAACTGTATACATATTACTAGACTGCGGATTTTATGAATTTATGACAAAAATGGGTACATACAATTTAAAACAGTGGACCTATTAAAAAGATTTAAGGCCACCAATGTATAAGTTTCACGTTAATAAGATAATTAAAAGAAGAAGGAAATTTTTATTTGGCTCTTGTGTCTTGCAATACTACCATTATCTTCTGAAAATTTTTAAAATACCTCGTAATTAAACTGTTGATCTTTATGCAAAATAAAAATATTCTGCATCGATTGTGGGAAGCAGTAATTAAATAAAAATTCATTTTGCCCCTCAATAGTCTTTTTACGTTGAAAACAACATAACAATGTTCTTAGATTTTTTATGTTCTTCACTGTTTTATATTTCACCGTGTTAATTTCTTCATCAATGCTTGTTTTACTTAATTATATTTATTTGGACAAATGGTTGTATAGTGTTAAGTTGGAAAAATAGGCGTGTCATCAATATTGAAAACACTAGAATAGAGCGATCAATCAATCTTAACGATGAAGGGGCTGAGAAACGCATCGGATGACTACACATTTGACTAGCGTCAGCAGAGACCTTGGCTGTCACGTACATTGCTCCTTCGAACATCATCCTCGACACTTCTGAATTAATCAGCTGACTGACAATGAGCGAAAGCTGCGGTTCATGGCCAACGATCCGCAACACGATCAAAAGCGCCTTAACACATAGCTAATGGGGTGCGATAAAAACCACCCACGATTTCTTCCACAGTATCGTACGTATGACAAAGTTCCTTACAAAGTTCCTCGTCTGCCTGACATTATTAAATTATAAAGAACGAAGTATTTCATGTGTAAAAAAGAACTTCAATTTCAACAAGAGCTCATGAAAAAATTTACAAAATGTAAGCAACAAAACAAATATTAGAAAGGTTAGCAAAATTAATTCTAAGAATATTAAAAATTATTTGAAATTAAAATCGGTGTATCAATATTTGTAAGTATCCTGAAACTATTGTTTTCTTTAATTATTTTCAACATAATTTCGAAGTACATACAGGGTGTCCCACATAACTGTCGCCACTATTTATACTTCTAAAAATTTTTTTTAATCAGTAGCATTCTTTTACCTTCAGAATGCATATCTCAAATTTAGAATTACAATTCGTCATTTATTGAGTAAGTAATTCGTAAAGATTAATGAGAAAGGTTTCGAAATTATTTTCCTTTGACATGGAATATCATTTGAGTTCTAAATAGTTCGCCTTTTTTTAAATTGAAATATTTTCATTATACTCATACTTATACACCTTCCACCTTCTTCAAAAATTATTATTGTTTAAAGTGTCAATGATACTGGACATTGATGTTTATGTAAAAACAATTAAATTAATAAGCAAAAGCATTTAATAATCAACATTTTATGAATACCATTATGGATTATTATTTATTTTAAAACAGAAAAAATAGGTCCACAATTAAAAAAATTTTGTGAAAAATCTTTATTTATAATATTGTTATACCTTTTTTTTTTTGTTATACCCTTAAACTTCCAAATAGTGCTAAAATCTGAATGAACTGCTACATGGTAGCCTTACACCAAACGACAGTTTAAACAATTTTATAAATGAAAACAATTCTCTTGGAGATATCACGATTTGTTCGAGTCGAAGAAATTGATTCTGATCTGCGAAATTTTGACTGTAGCACGGACAGACATTCTTATCGCGACTGCATCGACAACGAACAACAAACTCTAGATAAACCTCGGGGACAAAAGAGCAACGTTGGAAAAAGCTGCGCGACCATTTCCGAGTAAACCGATCCGATGGCCACGCGATAGTCCGGGGGAGTATAACAAACCGTATCAGTGCTGGTAAAAAGAATTCCGCTCACGAAACGTCAGTCGCGGGAACAAAATAAACGAAGACACGTTTCCGTGACAATACCGGGCAAGGGGGTGAAATGAATCGGCCGGTAATTCCTATCTGTCCGGCCAAAATCGTTCGTGAGCCGCAAGCAAACAGGTGTGGCCGAGATCCAAGGCAATTAGTTGATGAGCAGGGTGCGGCCGTGAAGAGGGGATGAAAGCGTTGACCAGACCGTGAACGCTTCTAAATGAGAGGGAAGGCCGAAACGAAGCCAATGACTCGCGCCCGTGGCGCGCGACGGGGCATGGAGCGGCACAGCGCAGCGCAACAAGACACGAACATCGCCACCAACTGATTCAGCTAACGTGCTCGACACTCGCTAATCTTTCCTTCAGCGAAATGTGACTCGAAAAGGGGGCCGCAGGCGGCAGGCCCTTCATTCACGGCCGATTTACCGACAAATCTGGCTCCCTCCATCGACGTTCCTCGAACAACGAGGGAACGGCACCGCTTATTGTCCATCCGTTCGTAAACTTTAAGTAAGATTGATTCCGTCTCGCCTGGAACGGGGACGTTGATTGACCCACGCCCCACGAACGCCGGGTCAGTTTTACCCGCCTTCTTCAACGCGCGCCACACTTCTTCTTATTGGTCTAGCACTCCGCCCACGACGTACCAGGTGTTAAAAAGTAACACGAATTTTCATTTTTCGGAAGAAATTTTATTCATTCGTCTACAACAGAGATGGGCAAAAATTTTATTTATCGGTATCATCAGATTACCACATTTTTTGCGTTTATCGTGCATGGCCTTTTTGCGTTTATAGAGGATTTAGTGTATATCGGTTTGTAATACAATTGCAAAACTTGTTTACTTTTCATAATTTTTTCATGCAAGTGGCGCTAGTTAGTTCGTGGCGTTATTCGTAAAATTATTCGAGGACTTCGAAGACCACTGGACCACTAAAACCACTAGACACAGTCCAAATTCTATCGAGTCTAGTGTCATTTTAATCGGAAGAACGCCACGAACTAGCTGGCGCCACTTGCATGAGAAAATTATGAAAAATATATATATACAGGATATACAGGATATACTCTATAAATGCAAAAAGGCCGTACACGATAAACGCAAAAATGTAGTAATCTGATAATTATTCAAATAAATTTGAAATATGTGTACCTTTACAATTTCATTTTTGGTGGTTGAATAATTAATTTTTTCAGGAAGAAATACAAATTAAAAAATTGAAGGCAATGGAAAGTCCAGTAAAGGAACAAATACCAATAACTATTAAAATAAATTTTAATATTTTGACAATTTAATTTTTGGTAGTTAACTAATTTTAATATTATACGAAGAAAAATTGGTAAAGTTCACGAAGAAGTACAAATGAAAAATTGCAAACAATAGAAAGCTCAGTATAAAAGAACCCCTCAATATCACTGACTATTATAATAAATTAGTACGAAAACTTTTATAGAAGTTTTAATGACGTGATAATTTTCAAAGGAATCACTGTTGAGAAGCGAGACCGTATTTACGAGATTAGTGTTCATTGTAGTCATTCCCATCAAATCCCACTGGTCTAGCACGTAATTACAGAATTGTTTCAGTCTTATAAGTGCATTCTGCAACTGGTTCCTTCATTATATGTTAACAAAATACT
The DNA here is from genome assembly GCA_028455605.1 of Lasioglossum malachurum. Classification (NCBI taxonomy): domain Eukaryota; kingdom Metazoa; phylum Arthropoda; class Insecta; order Hymenoptera; family Halictidae; genus Lasioglossum; species Lasioglossum malachurum. The sequence goes on along the minus strand of CM052313.1, from coordinate 16,987,422 downwards.
CTCCTGCCTTGCATAATCAACAGTTATCGAAACGTTTGCAAGCCGAAACGAAGCTTCATTTTCCAAAATACATGCACATAATACATATAGGTGCGAGAATTGTCTGCATTGCAACTGTAATTATAACCTCGACACAGATCCGCCACATAGGGAGAATTGACTCGTATTGAGGGGAACAGAGTTACATTCCCTTTATCAGTACGTGGATTAGTCACGTGACATTGTGACAGAGACGGAACGCGTCATGTGACCGGGCCGAGACGGAAGCGTGGAGAAATAGCGTCGGACTTGGACTATGTATCTGTGGTTGTAAGGAAGAACGCCGCATGCCACATATTTTCACTTTTGAGATATATTTATTGCCGTTTAAAGTTTGGATCACTAATTTCTTGTTCTAGACTCGATAGAATTTGGACTGTGTCTAGCGGTTTTATTCGTAAAATTATTCGAGGACTTCGAAGACCACTGGATCACTAAAACCACTAGAAACAGTCCAAATTCTATCGAGTTGAGTGTCATTTTAATCGGATGAACGCTACGAACTAGCTGGCGCCACTTCCATGAAAAAATTATGAAAAGTAAACAAGTTTTGCAAGTGAATTACACGCGTTCGTTACACCCCTTGCCGTGTTTATTGCACCACTTAGACACGGCTACCGACATCTTCGTCGATCTGGCAGAAAATTATTCGAAGACTTTCCACGAATAATTTTACGAATAAACCCACTTTATTCGAAACTTTTATTTAAACAAAATTTTTGTCCATGTGTGGTCTACAAGAATGTTATCCTTTCGAAATAGTCGCCATAAAATGTTACTAGACAGTGACATACAAATAACTATTTTCTCTCGTAATATGTTCAACGGGTTAAAAATAATATTACAGTATTTTTAAATTCGTCGTTAAAAACCTCCCCGAGGCTTTTGTGTTTATAGATGATTTACTGTATACCCTTTTTGTGAAGCGAAAAATAAACTATCTCTTATTATTAAAGTATAGGGACGCGTTAATTTCAATAGCAATTTTTAATGGGGCTTCAGAGTCACCATGTGAGTGCCAAGGGTTACAAAATACCGCGAATAGTTTCGTGACTGTGAATTCGAGCTGCGGCAGGTGGGTAATCATGTATCTACATCTTAGATATGCCACTAGTTGCATTGTTTTCCAATTTGGTGTGAAAATGAGACGAGGCAAAGCAAAGACTGGCAAAGGTGATAGGGGTGGGTCACAGAGTAACGCCCGAAGTTGATCCCCGCTTTTATTGTTAGTTAAAGAGGCCATGCCCGGGCGGCTTCGTTTGCCAACCTCAAACAATCGATTTTCGTTTTGCTTTAATAGTAGCACACGTAGAGATTATATCTCTGAAGTTTCAGGCAAACATTCAAAGTGGTTATGCGGACGCAGCTCATGAAGCAGTAGCGTATCGCTCAGGTAGATACACATGTTTAAAATGTTCACATGTTAGTGTTAGTTGTTCTTCGACTATAGGCTTATAAATTAATTTTTATTGCAACATATTCGCGTAAATTATGTTCATTAAGACTTGAAGAAACAACCCATTTTTAAAGATAAAATAATTTAAAAAAAGTGCAGTTAGTCGAAATAAAAATTGTGTAGCTGAATAGCAATAAACTGGAGTAAAATAGAAAATGATTTTCCTTCTTAATATGTTAGATAGATTGAAAATAATATAACAGTGTTTTTAAACTCTTCCATTGCCTTTACTATTTTAAATTACACCTACTCATTTTTGTCAATAACCATTTTCATAAATAATGTACACGATTTTGTGAAAATAATATGCTACTAATCTTCGACTGCTTTATTTTCAAAAGTTATATTTCCATTGTAATTAATTTCACACACATATATCTTTCATTATGTCGAAGTATTTTTAACACTAATTATATTTTAGTGCTCGTATCTCGTGTATCCATTTCATGAATATTGCAACGGTGAAAATAAATACATTTCGCAACGATTTCTATGTATAAATGTTCTTCCATCGATGCGATTGTGCGACTTCATTAAATCGCGATGGACGGTAGCTAGTGGTTGCATAAATTTATGCTCAAATAATTTCTATAAACAAAATTACAAATAAACGAGTCGTTCGGCCTTGAATACAGTCAGCCACACAATTGATGGCAAACATTTTAAACTAGAATCACTTTTTTAAAAATGGACCAAACGACTTCAATTTTTCATATAAAATGTTTTATACGAAACATTATTATTTTTCGATGTAGAGAATAAGAATATAAAATAAAAAATATGGATTTCCATTTGAAAAAATGAAGTTGCCCTTTATCTGACTAAATATCTGATTAAATGTGCCCCTTCATATGAAGAATATTTTTGTATAAAACATTTTTTCATATTCCTGCTGGTTCGTAATAATTGACTGTCTCAAGATAAAAGGACCACCCTGTATCTTAATTTTATGTTTGAATTTTGATTTAAAAACGCTGTGAACTTTCGTTCGAGCCGAATACATTCGTAGAACGTTCATACGCGGAAGCGTAAAGAAGAACTTGGACCAAGTACATACGGCCAAATGAGATTCTAAATTGGCAGTAACATTCGGCCGAGATTGCTGCATTAAAAATCTATTTGGACCCGGGAGAACGGCGAAGCGTTTTAAGTAGGACAAGGAATGACTGCCGGATTGAAACTTCTGCGAGCAATGACAAATGAAGCCATCCATCTGCTTCCGGTCGTGTCAGGTGGACACGAGGATGATATTTAATGAAAAAGTTTATCTACTTAGAACGTGCTCATTTGACGTTTTAATTAGCCGGGGCCCCGGGTGTGCCGAGATGTCTTTCGCAGAAAATTGGACCGAATCGAATTACCGGCTGAATGATTAATAAACCCCGACGGCGGCGATCCAGAGCGATTTTGATCTGTCTATGTTTAAGCTAGACCCGTGCCAAATGTCGCAGGGCCACTGAACCCGCAGATTTATTTCGGAAATGCAGAATTCTGGCAGGTATTGATCCGTGGCGAACTCCACACTACTTCTTACAGATAAAATATTGCTATTTCCTACCGTGCATACAGTTCTACCAAATATACCGCGCAAGCATTCGCATTTCTAACATCATCTGATATGCGGAGTCCATTAAAATTCAAATTTTAATCCAGTTTCACGCTATGTATCGCAGCTGTAATGGGACTTCTAAAAATTACGATGAAATTTTCAGAAAAATTGTGTCGGTTAAACTTGGAAATTTTAATGACTGCTTTCATTTTTCAATGGAGTCGATCAATAAAAGAAATACAAGAACGCTTTTCGATTAACTCCATAATTTTATCCATTATTTATACGACATCTCCGTTCACGAAACAGCATTTTAACAAGTCGAGCGCATTGGAAATAGAAAATTGTCAGCAGCAAAGTACAAAAAATTTTATAAAAAAAATTAAACCGACTTCGAAAAAACGCACTAAAAAAAAATGCAATAAAAAGTATGAAATAATTTCCAGTTAATTTATATGAATACACATGGACTTAAACATAATACATACAATCTTTTCGGAGGCGGCGCAAAATTGAAAAATTTCCAAGTGACAGTTGTTTCTGGTTATGATTTCATTGGAATATGGTGGACTTGGAAATCAGTATGTGGGAAGAGAAGATACGTTAATATGTGAAAGCATGTAGAAAAATTTAAGGATTTTCGTAATTTCCAGTGTCGGAAATTTTCAATTTTGCGCCGCCTCCGAAAAGATTGTATTGTATTTAAGTTCGTGTGTATTCACATAAAATAAATGGAAATTATTTCATACTTTTTAGTGCATTTTTTTAGTGCGTTTTTTCAAAGTCGGTTTAATTTTTTTTTATAAAATTTTTTCACTTCACACTTTTTAGTGGAACAAGCAGAATTTGTAGAACACCGTAGGATGGTTTTTCGGTCTTACTGATTATTTGCAATAAAACCGCAAAGAATGAAAAGATGCAAAATTTGTTTTCAAGGGACCAATCGAGAGATATAGCCTACAAAATGCAGAAAGTTTCGTCTTGATTGGTCCATCCATTTCGGCGTAATCAGTGAACATAGAAAAAAAAACGAAAAAAAAGAAGGCACATACAGATCAAATTGAGACTAACCTCCTCCTTTTTCGAAGTCGGTTGAAAAATGAAAAAGAAGTGCTAGCAGTGCTATGTTCTCTACGCTTTCTGAGCTTCCATACTCCCGAGGTACAATAGTAACACTATGCGAGGGAAGGCTGTACTTTCAACACGTCCATTTCATTCTTTCACGTAGAAAATCAAATTATGAAGATAAATGAATAAGATTTTCGTAACTGGTCACGAATTGTCTCAGCAACACTGCCACAGCGACAACTCGAAGTTTGCGTTTCTTGAGTTGCGTTGAGAGTACGACACGACCTGTTTTTAGAAATCGATGAATGTCCTAATGCTGACGAATGTATCTCCGACGTCGCGGTATTAAAAGTTCTGAAAGAAATGAGACTGCGCCGTGAGAGACAGGAGGATCGAACAAAAAGGCCTGCGTCTTCGGCGACGACGGAGAGTTTCTTTCGGGGATATACTTCGCGGCTCGCAAAGTCGGCTCGCCGCGTCGTCGTTCCATTAAAGTCGCTCGCGTAAATGGCACACCGGGGTGAATCGAAGCGTCCGACCGAACCGCCGGAACGGTAGAAACATTTTCAATGCCTGTTCCGAATCTCGCGAGAGTATCCCTCGGCTGGAGGATAAAAATCTGTATTTCCTGTCTGACCTCCCTCGAGATAAGCCCGACGATCTGTCGACCCAACGATTTCCATGTGCGCGGCAAATGCGTGGCCCTCTATCGTCTCGACTTCCACGACATGCCTCGGGCCGTGTCATGAATTACGCGGGGCGAGATCCTCCTCCGTTAAGGTCGATTCATACACGCGTCTCAGATATTGGAGGCTGTTTTTCGGCGATCATACACGTGCGATCCGAAGTTTCAGGCAACTTGAGAAGGGTCGAGATCAGTGTTACCAGATGAGAGGAAATCACGGTGATATGATGTACCCCCTCTCTGATGACCAGAGTAATATGTGACATGGAGATTGAGTGGGGCAAATGGGAGACACGTTGCGCGTGCGCGATGGGGACGCAACAATAATGACAGATGACATGACATTTCGCAGGTTTTAGGTTATTGCCGCATATCGTATCGTACCTATCATGTACCGCTGAGAGCTCACAAGATGATCCCTGGCGTACATGTTTTTATATCCTCATTTTCTTCTTTTCATGCGGCATCTAAAACTAGACGTCAATAGTGATACTCGCACGACTATCTAATAAAATAGCAGGAGTAGATGCGAATCGCAGTCACGTGGTCACTATTGGATCACGAGAAATACATTTTAAAAAAATGCCAGAAAGCCTCCTAGATAGTCGAGAAATTGCGAGATACGTACACAATACGGTTATTTACCAAAATCCTCGTTGATTGAGAGGTTGGTAAATATCCAGAACGTAGGAGGAACTGCAAAAAAGTTCAATTAAATCTGATTTCGTTTGCCTTTCAATGAGAGAAAAACCTGACGCTATTAGTTTTCCGTGTTCGCAGCGGTGCTAAACGGTCTCTGGAATTGTTTCACCGAATTTCGGGAAGAATGCGCCACAAATGGTACGTATACATACCTGCAAATAATTCCTAGCAGGATGGAAAAAGAGAACACGCGGATAGACGAAAACAAATCGTGGGAACGAATACTGAGCAAAAAATGGGAGAATCCTGCCACTCTAAATCGAACAAGATTTTTCCAAATTAACGACAACAACCCGGAATATAAGAGAAACACGTAAATCTACACTGACTGTAAAATTTTTTCAAATAAATGGGTGATTATTTAGAAAAAAAGAGTCCCTCTCCCCAATTTTCATAATCTTGAAATGTGTTCTGGGTGTATAAAGTATTCATACACCTTTTAAAAACGAACAACTTTTTCAACATTGGACCCAACAGTTTTTTTTCAGAAGTTGAAGAATTAGTTTACTAGTTAATGTGTAAATAATTTTTTTTAAATTTTTATTGGTAGCAATTTTACGAAGGTGACGATTTTTAAATTTTTTGTCCGAGTCTGTAATGAAAATTGTGAATATATATTTTGTAAATCTAAGTAAATTACATACCTACATGTACAAAGTATTATTAAAATCTGATACATAAAAAAGCTATGGGCATTGTAAGATGTAAAACTCTTTGAATTTAGGGTTTGCGATTCCTTGAAACCTTGATCGATTTCCATGGAGCTTTGTATAATGTATATAATTGTGTGTGACTTAGATTTACAAAATACATGTTTTATATTTTCATTGCAGCCACTGGTCAACAATTTAAAAATTGTCACCTTTCCTTTTTCCTTTGTAATTGCAACCAATAGCAATTTTTGGAAAATTATTTACAAATGAGCCATTAGAATAATCCTTCTAACGCCTCAAAAATAAACTCCAGCTGTTGAGTCCAATTTTGGAAAAGCCATTCGTTTTTAGAAGGTGTACGAATACTTTGTACACCCACTGTGTGTGTCCGCAAAAAACTGTTAGTACCATTGCAATGAATTCCGCTATTTTAAATGAATTTTGGTTAGCTCTGGCTTAAAATAAAAACAAACAAACTGGGAAAATATTTTCACGAGTGTCGACAAAACCAAGGCCGAGCAGCGAAGTTGTTCAGAATGATGAACAACTCTCTCTCTTTCCTAAATAATTACTAGACATTTTTGTAGTTGTAATTTAAAACAGTGAAAACATTAGAAGGATTTAAGAATACTGTTATATTATTTTCAACCTGTTAAACATATTAAGAGAAAGAATGAATTTTTATTTCACTCTAGTTTGTTGTAATTTGGGTAGAAAATTTTATATTTTGCATAAGGATCCGCTGTCTAATAATTACCAACACGTTCGACGAACAAATATTTTGGATAACAGTTACAAAAATTGAATATCTGTTTAATCGGACCACCAGCATTCTTACTACAAAGACGACAATTCAGACGGTTCGAGAAACGAAAACTTTAAGAGAAGTGCGACGAGTTAGCAACGAAGGAAATGAAAAAAGGCGATCCGCGATGCTCGTCCTGCATTTTAATAATCGGAAGATGGAAAAGTATATAATAAGGCGAAACTTTTGTTGCACAACGACAATTGTATCGTGAATCTTTTGTTTGTCCAGTGGTGAAAACTTTCAGAATGTCTTCCGAAAATATCGTGCACGAGTATTGGTGGAATTCGAATTTCTGCGAGAAACTAGTTCCCAAGTTTTAAATCGATATCCTGGAAATTACGGCAACTTTGTGTACGGCGACGTGTGTGCCTGTAATTAGGGCAGAAAAGGTACGTTAAATCTCATGATTTTGTGTACGTAAAAAACTGATCAAAATTCTCGAGGAACTCCCTAAAATCATCAAAAAAATTATTTCTGTATGCAAGTTTGCATTGTTTCTATATGTATAGTTTAATAAGCTTTAGTCTATCATTGTTGTTATATATAGACAGCGGATCTTTATGCAAAATAAAATGTTTTTGCACAATTTTCAAGGAAATGGAGCTAAATAAAAATTTTTTTATTATGAATTATAGATAATTTTGTTTGTTAAATAAAAATTGTTGGATTGTATCTTTTTCGAGGAAGGTAAGTGATTTTGAAATGTTTGAACATATCTGTAGTTTCAGTTTATTTATATTAATGTTCGCCAACTGTTGGTTTGGGCTGAAATTCATTTTCTCTTCGTCAGTAGCTAGTATTATCAGTCCGCGTGGAGTTCCGAATATGGCACTACCAAGGGTCCCCTAATATGGGTATAGCTATTGACATTCTTGGTGCGAGTGCCGAATATGGCACTATGTGTCATATTAGGGACTCAAGGTGTACCATATTAAGAACCCTTTCGCTGGAACCTGCAAATGACACACCACAAAAAAAATATTTTTCCCAAGCTGTATTAATTTTTGAACAAACTTGACCCCAGAATCTTATAGGGAGGAAATGCATCTACCACTGGTAATTTTTTGGACGAAAAAGAGCATTCTGAAATAATCAAAAAATGACCAACAAAGAGTGGTTCATATTTGGACACTTTACCCTATACAATATAATTGTATATATTAATATTGTATGTATATTATGACTATATTATATATAATTGTATACATTATATAATTGTTACATAATTAAAATTCTTAGATGGCTTTGTAAATAAATTTCACTTGTTTACAGATTATTTAGAATCGATTACACACAATTTTACTCACTCATGACGTCAATCTAATTTGAGTACCCAGCATATTTGTTCATAATAACCGTTGCTTACCTATAACAGAAAGAAAGAAGTATTAATCAATGACCAGTTAACACGTCAGTTTGTTTAATATAAAAAGTACAAAGTACAAACAAGAGTACAAACATCCCTTTAATTACTTTTGCCCAGAAAAAATTTGTGTGTGTGTGTGAATCGTTTCTTATAAAAAAAAAAAACAGAAATTATAAACGGTTTCAAAAATCGCAGACACGAACCACGTATAATTATTTGAGGTATTGTCGAGCAGTAGTTTCACCAGCTTGGTTTGTTTGCCACGCAACTACGTGTTAAATGACGACAGCCCTTCAGCGACTTTTTCGGCTAACTTGTGTTTTTAGGCGACATTTCGAATAACAATCGCGAAGAACCGTGCTTCAAAGTCGTTCAACGTTAATGATGTTGCCAACTGAAAGAGGTGAGATACCGTGTTTCGTAGTCCTTTAAATCCGCTAACGAGTAATGGTGTCACGAAGAGAACAAAACGCCGGTAAAACGATGGGGAAGTCTATTTTCCAGCGTTTCCAGTTACGCGAACTGATTCTCAGTCAAATGATTCTGCACATTTAACGAATCGCGTATTCTTTTATACAGTTGTTCGTGCCGATTCGGTGCAATATTTCTGATAAACAATGAATATCCTCAAACATTCAGAAATCTCATGGTCTCTCGTATAACAAAGGATTATTTTGTTTTAATATTCAGTACTCTGAATCAAGTCATTTTCATCGCTGAAGTATTTCAAGATTGTTTTTTATTTTATCTTCTATAAAAATAATATTTACAATAGATACATACATAAAAAATCTCAACACCACGAACCTGTAGATACGAACACATAACCTGTAGATATCACTGTATTCGGGAAAGTCTACAGAATCTTTTGCTGTAAAGAACAATTCAATATATCTTTTATAATAACATCACAATATTTGTTTAAAGTTGAAAAATGTGTTTTTTTTTCAAAGCCATGTTCCTCAAAAACTGTGCGTATAGGAGAAAAATTAAGGACAGATTCGGAATTAGCGCAAAAAAGTCTCTATCAGAAGGACCCAACAGTATATTGGGAACAAATTTGGTGTTGGACAGTGTTATTTTTTAGACAGTTAATTTTATTTCTATTTAGTGTGATTACGTCAACTATTAATAGCACGGACGAAACAAGTAATAACAGGAACGTATCCACACCTAGGGGCATTCAGCTAATTCGGAATTGTCAATTCCGAGCAATCTAAAACGCGAAAGCGCGTATTGTGATATCTAATGTTCTCGAATCGCGATTCGCGAACTCCGAACATCGGCGAAGCGTAACTGTCCGCGAATTTTCAGTGCCGCTTCATCCCCCAATGACAAATTGGCAAAATTGTCCGACAGGGAACAACAGATGTACGACAGCTCACGGACGACCACCGTGTCGCTAATAACATAACCTGAAACGCAAGGAGGAGGGGCGAGAGTGGCAGACAGGGGAGCCGCAGAATCAGCATCGGCACGAATTTCGAATTAGCTCGGATAGTAATTAACGAACTGCGTATTATGTGATCACCGAACGAAGTAGATGTTTCGAAATTCAACAACAGAAGGCAATTTTCGTCGCACAATTTTCGGATCCTACGGCGTGACATGCTCGTGGCAAGTTGTACAATTGCTGGGGATTGCATTTTTATGGTTATGATTAGTAGACTGCAGATTTTATGCATTTATTACGAAAATGGGTGGATGTGATTTGAAACAGTAAAAATATTGGGTTGGCAAGAAAGTAATTGCGGTATTTTAAGGTGAAATGGAGAGCCCAATTTTTTATTCAAGCAATGAACTATAATGAATGATTTATTAATAACAAATATTGTTTGCCAAAACGAATAAATAAGAAAATATTTTACTGATTAAAGTTCATCGCTTGAATAAAGGAACCGAAATTAAGTAATTTTTTTTAAGAAAATAATTAAGAAAGTTCTTGCTAACCCAATATTAAGACAATTTAACAACGTCCATATGTTATTTTCTATTTATCAAAATTGTTGAAAATAGAAAGACATTTTTCTATGGTTTCAGTGTTTTATAATTGACAAAGTAGATCTTTATTTTGCATAAAGATCTGCAGTCTAATGATTAATAATTTATGCAAGACTGATATTATCTGAATCAATTGCAATAAACGGGGACTATACAAAAATGCCTTCCTTGCTATAGTAATTTTAATGAGACGAAAATAACACACTGATATTCTTCAATTCTTTAAGATGAAAAAGCAAATTTTTTTTAAGATAATAAAATTATTTAAATACTGTATTTTATTATCATTATTTATCCATATTTTTTAATTATTATTAATTATTCAAATACTTTTTGGAGCCAGTGTACATTTAAAATATCATAATGTAGTAATTATAAAATATACATTTTTATTTCATTCTCACTGCTCATTTTATATGCACACCCGGTGCAATGGCACGTGTAGTTAAAAATAATGATCATTTCATCAGTTAATTTTGGTAATTAAGCAGCACATAAAATTTACAGGATCATTTGCGACAGTCCTTTAGTAAAATATATGTATGAAGGATAAAAGTTATGCGCTTATTAAAACTTGATTTCAGGGTGACTACATCATTTATTTTTTATTAAAATTTATGCAGAAAAATTATGATGATAGTATTAACTACGAAATTAAATATTACAGTAGTCTATATAACAGCATTACACAATTAATTAGCTACAATATCTCCAGTATCTGCTACAATACCAGTTACAGAATAGCTATCAATAATAATTAGGATAAATGGCATAGGTAGTACCATCGACTAACAGATTTAAATCATGTATAATTTAGAAACCACTCAATTGAATGTTTAATTGGTAACGAGCCTAACAAGTTGGGTCAACCACTAACCACTGCGCAGAAACAAGCTATGTATAGGTATTCTGCTGAATAAAATTAACATGATACGGTATTGCCTCAAACATGTCTGCAGTAATAACAACAGAAGTTACATTACCGTTACTGCCATAATGCGAGAATTCTAATTAATTATTGTTATTCGACGACCTACACTAATATTGATTTCTCAACAATACACAATATCAATATAAAATCCCATAAAACACTAACGTAAAATATTATACAAATTTCAAACAAATTGCAGTATAATTATACAGTATTATTATGAAAATGGTGAAAAATCTAGATAAATTCAATCTTGTTATTTTTATAAAACAATGTGTATCGCCGACACTATTTTTAGGGGGTCACATTATTCCAATTTCAATATTTGGGGCAATAGCACAATGCAGGTATATTAAAAAAAAGAGATCAAGAAAATAATTCTGAAATAATAAATAAAATTATTCCAAATTTTAATACTTTTTTGAACATATAATGTATGACATCCTTTGTATAGTTCTTTCACGAATTACATCTCACACATCATCACATTGGTATAAAATTATTAAAAATTAAATTGGTTGAATTTAGAAGAATCCTGAGGGGGGTGTCGTAAAAATATTTTTAAAAAAATTTCCAACGAGAATAAAATTTTATACATATAATATGAGATATATCAAATATTTTGATAATTAAAAATTAGATATATTTTATAATATAAAATATTTAAGAGTAAAATTTGATATATGAAAAATTACCACACTAATGTATAATATAAGTGAGTGAAATATCTCCAGATTTGTATTTCTGCACCCTCGTGTGATCGAACGTCGCCAATTTGGCCCTCTCGATTGATTGAATCGCACGTCTAATAAATACATTGAAAATGGCACCAGATTTAACGCGATCACTTAATTCACTCATTTAATATATTCTGCCCCATTAGTCAACGTTGATGGGAGCACGAAACGCTAAAATGGAGATACCGACCTAAGTGGATCAAGTCCTGAAGCTCGTGAAACAGATTATCATTTCCGGCGTAGCGAACCTGATAATCTACGATATAATCGACGCGTAGGCCACAGATAATCGCGTGTATCGTCGTGTTGATCGAGCTGATTGATTAATTAACTCATGGCTCCTTTAACATTCGATCTGAGGCAATGTCTGAGGGAACCACTGTCGTCACCCTTCATCGAGACTTCGACATAAGGAAGCAACGTATGACAAACATTGCAGATAGTGTTCTTTAGCAACTCGCTTGGCAAGATGAAGAACAATATGGTAAAATAGACAATACAATAATATACTGTTTCCTCGAAAATTGTCTGAGATACCGAGTTCATTGTTCTGGTCATCTTCAGAGATTTACAAATTTTTTAATTCAGTGAAACCTCAAAATCGGGGCACTCTTACCTGTCAAAAACCCTGAAAATCGCTCAACTTTAAAAACTTATAACTTTTAAACCACTGATCTCTTAGTATTGAAACTTGGATTTCTGGCATTTGTTCACTCAAATCTACTGGATTACACAGGAACAGCCAAAAATTTCTGGTTACGCAAGGAAAAGTTTATCCATTAAATTTAAACTGTGCCATACTTTTATATCTACCCACCTTAATCGTCAAGATATTTTGTAGAATGTTATACCAGTTTAACTTCTGTCTTCCAAAAGAAACAGTTTTCATTTTTTCCAGAAATAATATGTACTTTAAAGATGATATACATACGTACATTGTGTAAAATTTAAGAAATTTATAACTGTATATAATTTTGTAAAATGATAAAAAAACGTGAGTTTCTTAATGTGTACGAGATCTAATTTCTATGATTAATTTTCACTAACATTTCGATTTTTTACATCGACGTATTTGAAGACTCTCGGACAATTTGAGTATACTAACTTAATTTGAGTAAACTAAGTTAAAAAATGTATTTCTGCCTGGTTGAAATGAGCATTTGATTTCCTAACGAATGCACGTCTATCCACGGAGACCGAAGTTTGATAAGTAGATTTAGGGGACTATTCTAAGCCCTCTTGTCAACTTTGCTAAGATCTCTGATGAGCCCAGTTTCAGAAGACTCTTCTTCTTGTCTAAATCAAAGCCGTTTAGGGATGGAAAGTTCGGTTAGACCGGTATTGATTGAACACGGAGGCGAAAGCCGCTCAAAAACTTCTTGGATGATTAAAAACAAACTAGAAACAGAGATGTAGAAGATGGAGTTCACTCGTTCCAAGTACTAAGCTGCTAATATTTAACGTGTAAATGTTAAACAACCCTCCTCTGTTTCTGTTACATTAAACATTTCGTTCACCGCGGATCGAGGCAAACAAGGTATAGTGATATTTTAATCAATAGACTGCGGATTTTTATGCATCTATAAAGAAATTTTGATTGAGTGAAATATAGGAAAATTTAAGAATACCATAATTTTGTTTTTAATGTAACGAAGTTATTAAGGGATGAAATCAATTTTTATTTTATTTCTGCTTCGCACAATAAATACAGAACATTTTTATTTTGCATAAATATTATAATTTACTATTATAATGTTCATAAATCTGTAGCAATTTTTTAATTGCCTAATTAACCCATTTTCTTTACAGTTACAGTAATTAAAACGTCTTTATCCCCAAAAATAGCGTAAAAGGAAAAAGAAAATTTATATGGTTTGTATGTCTAAATTTATTTTAATGCTTAAATATTAATTACGAACGTATCAAATTCTATTTCATTTTAAAAATAAGAAAGGCGTAACATTCGTATTTGTTAGACTTTGTTCAAATCTTCATGACGAGCCTGACTCGTTAAAATACGGCAAGGGGTTAAATTATAGACAACAAGAAACAAACAAATTACCAACGTTTCACAGAAGCACTATAGTACCATAGAAATATGTATTTCAATTGCAATTGAATTATGTAATTCAGTTACGACGTAGCTGAATTGCTATATGTATAATTGAAATACAATGTAATTCAATTGTGTAGTTAAATTACAATGCAATTGAATTAGCACAACTCTGATACCTGTTTTTTTCATTGAAATTGGTTAATTGGTTTGCGAATTATAATCGATCAAAAGTGGTAAAAATTGCAATTTTTCCTGATTTTCGGCCTACAACTGCCATCCTTACCACTTTTAATCGTTTATAATTCGTGAATCAATTAACCAATTTGAATGAAATTTTCAGAACGTATATAATTTATACGGTAATAAAAGTTTCGTTATTGGCCCATCTAAAAAAATTGTAAAAATCAATTTTTACTATTGTTTTTCACAATTCCAACCAAATGCATTTTTTCAGCATATTTATTAGACGTCATTTACTAAACTAATTCTTCTAGCCTTACACAGAAATCGAAGTCGTTTGGTTCATACTTAAAAAAGTTACTCTGATTTAAAATGTGTGTGATCAGTAGACTGCGGATTTTATGCATTTATGACAAAAATGGGTGCGTACAACATAAAACAGTGGACGGATTAAAAAGATTGAAGGCCGCCAGTATATTAGTGTTTCACCTTAATAACATACTTAAAAGAGAAATTAAATTTTTATTTGGCTCCTGTGTCTTGCAATTAATGCAAACATTTCTTATTTTGCATAAGCATCCGCAGTCTAGTGATCAGTTATGCTCCTAACTGTGTAAGGTCAAGAGTCGATTCAATCGATCCCTTCTGCTAAATTAATAACATATTAATATCGCATTTACACACAGACATTCCAAACATAGATCTTGGAATATTCTGGCACAGCACAACACAATGATCAAAAAGATTCCAGGCGAACGGTAAGTTCAAAATAATTCTTTTCCCGGGAATTAGTACTCTGAATTAGTTAATTGCAACGCGTGGTCATGGCAAAGAATAATTAAGAGAATGGGCTCCATTTGTGATTCAACCGGATAACAGCTATAAACGTTGTTCGAGGCGGCAAGCACCGTACGTTCTCTAAATAGGAGAAATAAAATCTAATTATGGCGATGGGAAGGGCGGAAGTGAAGTGAAACTTCGAGCTACGGAAAAGAAAGCGGTAAAAAGAGCGTGAACCTAAAATCACGAATAGAATTCTAATGGCTTCCACGTGGTCTGACAAATGCCAGCCGAAGGAGCGAGTACTACATTGTCACATCTCTCTTCGTTTTCCTTTCTTCCGCTCGATCGGACGGAATAGAATAATTGCAAGCAAAGAACGCAAGATGGTTCATCGAGGAGGGACAACAAGAGCGGCGGAGCTCAGCACTCGCTAGCGGAATAATTCTGAATTTTAATCGGTCAGGGAAGAAGAAGAAGAAGAAGAAGAAGAACAAGAAGAAGAAGAAGAAGAAGAAGAAGAAGAAGAAGTTAACATTGTCAACGGCGAACCGAGCCGCTGCACTCTTGATTTTCACGATTTTCCCTCCGACGCTCGTAACTTTGACGATGAATAATACAAATCGTGAAAGGTGACTGCATAAAAATTCACGCGGGCCCGGCGACGCAACGCCGTAATGACGCGGAGGAATTTCATCGGCGTGTTCGCATTAGCCGTCCTCGGAAATTGCATTACACCG
The DNA here is from genome assembly GCA_028455605.1 of Lasioglossum malachurum. Classification (NCBI taxonomy): domain Eukaryota; kingdom Metazoa; phylum Arthropoda; class Insecta; order Hymenoptera; family Halictidae; genus Lasioglossum; species Lasioglossum malachurum. The sequence goes on along the minus strand of CM052313.1, from coordinate 16,971,671 downwards.
AGTCCAATACTCGAGAAATGTATCTTTAACAAGGTTAATTTTTATGGCTGCGGGGGTTGTTCGGAATAAATGTTTTGTAAGGCAGAGCACACTGTACGCGAATTAGAATTCCTGCACCTGCAACGTTGCAGTTGCAGTAGATCCTCTATAGTCGCAAAAAGGTCGTACACGATAAACGCAAAAAAATATCCCCTCCACCGTAGTAATCTGATCCTGAATTGATACTGTATTATTGGAAGCTGAAAAGAAGTCACTTTGCAAGGAATGCGGGAAGGGCATGCACCCCCAAGTCACACGTGTTTTCGGCTCTAGCAAAATATTGGCTAAGAGGTCACGTGTACGGTGTTATCTCCGTAACTGTCGCGGACATCTCTACTGTAAATGTCCGAATTTTATCCCTGGAAAATAATGAATGAAAATATTGATAGCTTCGATAACTTCCTAACGAATAAGTTTAGGGCGTACGTATGTTAGTACTTTTATGTAGAGCACCAGAAACTGCATCGATTGGTGCAGTCAAAAACATGGGCTTCCATTTAAAAAGAAAGTGCAGTTGCATTTTTCAGGTGCACCGATGCACAAAAGTGCATGCAAGTAGTTGCATATTATGCACTGTCTGATACCATTCAACTTTTACTTATAACATCTTCTTCTATTCCCAACCGTTTAGCAGATACAGGATGTTCCAGTTGCGTGGGACACCCTGTATATTATTACGTAATCCAAAATGTAATTAGGTTATATTAGAATTATAATATTCATACATTTTATGTACTTCTTTATATTATAAAACACACAAATATTTGCAGCCTGTGGTTTAGAAGAGTCTATTTTGGTATGCCTTTTTATTAAAAACTCCATAAGTTTATTAGTTTCAATATGTATATGACTTCTCCGAATAAAATATTCTGCATTGATTATGGAAAGCAGGAATGAAATAAAAATTGATTTCATCCATTAGTGACTTTGTTACGCGTTAAAAACAACGTTACAATATTCTTGAATTTTTCCAATCTATTACATACTGTTTTATATTTCACCGAATTAATTTGTTATTTGTATTTCTACAATTTTACGAACGACTGATGGAGCCACTAACAAATTTCAAATTGAAACAAGTTACAAATGATTAATGACGAGGATTTTGAATTAATTTTTTTGTTTTTAAAAAGTTGAATTTACAGAAATAATTACGCCGAATATCACTGGTTAATCGTCGACACCGTTTCTTTCGAAATGAATAGAGGCACGACGGAAACGCAACAAAGGACAACGACATATGCGGGCCTCGAATTGCATAATATTTTATGCAAATTCTCGCTGGGACCATGTTGTCCGCGGCTACCTCGTTTCCAGACACGGTTGCCATTCATTCCTCCCGGTTTTCCGCGGCGTATATTGTCATACTATTCATAAACGCACGTAAATTTGCAGATTTGTTCTTGTACAGGCTAGTCGAAGCACAAACGCTACTCCAAGGAAAAATATGAAACGCACCCTATGTCTGCCGAACAGAAGAATTCTTCGTAAAATGCGAACAAATGAAATGCATGCACGAGCAAAGCACACTGGGACAGGAATGATTAATACCGCCGGGACTCGGAGCTTTTCTGCATATTTACGAAAGTCTCCGCGAGTCTCAGATTATTAAATGAAGAAAATCATTTTTGCCCCGGAGAAATTCATTTCCTTTCGTCGGATTTTAAGGTGCAATTAAGGGAAAGGTAATAAAGGTCCTCGAGGACATTGGAATTGTGATTAGTAGACTCTAGATGTGATGCATTTATTACAAAAGTGAGCAGATGCAATTCGAAAGAATTTCAAAGTATCCAGTTAGGAGCAAAACTGATCACCCACACTTTACATCAGCAGAACTTTTTTACGTATAGACCAAACGACTTGAATTTCTCTTTAAGGCTAGAAAAATTAGTTTAGTAAATGACGTCTACAAAATATGTTGAAAAAATGCATTTGGTCGGAATTGCGAAAAAAAAATACTACAAATTTATTTTTAACGACTTTTTTAGCTGGGCCAATAACGAAAATTTAAAAGATATATTTGGTCAACTTATATTAATTATATATGCTCCGAAAATTTCATTGAAATTGATAAATGGATTTACGAGTTACAAACGATCGAAAGTGGTAAAAATTGCAATTTTTCAAGATTTTTAGCCTTTTTACCAATTTCGATCGTTTATAACTCGTAAACCAATTAACCAATTCCAATGAAATTTTCGGAGCATATATAATTTGTACAAGTTGAACAAACACATCTTTTAAATTTTCGTTATTGGCCCAGCTAAAAAAGTCGTAAAAATCAATTTTTACTATTGTTTTTCACAATTCCGACCAAATGCATTTTTTCTGATTTAAAGTGTGTGATCAGTTTTGCTCCTAACTGTAGTTTCATTATTATCAATTTATTGAAATCATTATAGAAGAAAAGAATCTTTTATTGACTCCCGTTTCTTGCAATCGATACAGACAATTCTGATTTTGTAGAAAGATGTAGTGATTAAGAATGGATCGGTATTATTATGAATTAGAATTGAATTGTAATTTTTCATGATTTTCGACCCACCTACAACTGCCACATTTACCACTTTTGATCGTTTATAATTCGTAAACCAATTAACCAATATTTCAATGATATTTTCAGAACGTATTGGTTCCTGAGTTATAAATGATTAAGAATGGTGAAAATTACAGTTTCAAACTTTTTGAAACTTTCAGCATGTATGTAAATAACTCATACGAATCTACGAAACACATTTTTTAAATTTCCATTACAAGCTCAAATAAAAAAGCTGTGAAAAGAAACTTCCACTATCTTTTTTTTGTGATTTATATTTATACTGAACACAAGTTTTCCAAAATTTTCATGATATATTTGGTGAACTTAGTGCATCTAGTTTGGCAGAGAAACCGTAGTCGTCCATCCATGAGAAAGTTATTTTTATTTCATATGTGCCATTAATTCTGAGACTAACTATTTTCGCAGTAGGTTTTTCAAGATATTATCATAGAAGCAGGTGGCTGTTTTCCTGAATAATGTTTTTAACGTTACGCGAGTAAAGACTCTGTTGGTTTAATTACGTGTACGAGGCAATAATTACGAGCTGGGAAATAGTCGCGCTGCAGATTTGACGTGTCGCCGACTAGGTAATAAATCATGTTCGTGCAAGTGACGTTATGAAATTTTATGGCTATCATACATTTAATTAGCGTCAAAAACTCTGCGCAAAACATTACAAATATTGTTCCTTGACGAGGGGATAGCAGCGGTGTAAAATATTCATTTATTTCGCAGCGGTGATTAACGAATACTTAAAATATAATAATGATTTATTGAACATTCGATATTAACGTCTCAGCCAGAAAACATTTTATCTAATCGGATTCATTATTTTAACATTACTGTAGTAATCGTGAAGTGCCTTTTAATTTTTAAAAATGAAATGAAATCTTAAATATGTTTTAATGCGATAATTCCAGTTTAATTAATTCTGTTGAAAGTATAAAACTCGGGGAAGAATAATCATTAATTTGAGGTATATTTGATTTAAATATCTCTATTCCAACAATTTGATCCACAAAATAAAATATTTCTATTTTAACAATCTGAAACACGAAATAAAATATTTTACTTTCTGCATCGTTATAATACTCTGAGAAACCGCATAGGTAAACGTATAGTCTATAAGAGAAAGAAAGACAAAATACAAATACTTTCAATATTCTTCAAATAAAATACTACTTTCAAATACTATTTACAAAAAAATTACTGCCTTAAGTAAATTATTTTATTTCTAAAAATTACTCTCTGAATCAAATATATAAAATATTTTATTTTCAAAATTGTACACATTTATTATTTTTTCATTTTTATTATTTTTATTAATTATATATTTATTATCTACTATTATATTTAAAATACTATTCACAGGAATCATATTTATCAGGATATATGTATAATATACATATAAAGATCAGGAATCGTATGTGTACATGACATCTTCAATTTTTTAAATATTTCAACAATTTGGAATTTCATCTACTCAATTTTGCTATATATGCATAAAGACGTAGTAGTTAATCGAGCAATGAATAATTTCTTTTTTATTAACTCAACATTACCATTTATTTAAAAGAGGTAAACTTTTGCTACCACTAAATTAGCATTGATTGTGGAAGCAGGAATAACATAAAAATTGATTTCATCCCTTAACGACTTTGTTACATTAAAAGCAACATTACAACATTCTTGAATTTTTTAAATCTTTTACTGATCTACAACCAATTTCTTCATAAATGCGTAAAGATCCACAGTCTATCGATGACACAGGGGTGCGATAAATGCATGCAAGCGACGAAAGGACTAATTGGTAACTGCGAACGTGCTCGTTACAAGTATTATGACTGAGTATCCCTCAACAGTGGCCAGTGTGTGCCAAGAAGCAGTTTAGAACGGAATTAGTATAGCGAACGGACCGAGTATTTACAGAGTTCGGTGTGTATAAAGCCAGCTTTAATGAGAGAGTATTATAGCGCAGGGAAACTATTCCGGACGTGTTTATATCACAATTACAATACGGAGCATAATACGCGAACTTGCGCGTGCAACGTCAACTCGAATGACAGGAAAAAACGCAACTATTTAGCACTTACGAAAGTCCAACGGCAGGATCGAGATTTCGATGGAGATTAGTGGAAGGGATCGCAATTCCAAGATTAGCTCCATTCGGGTCGATTTGTGCTCGTGAATACGAATGGTTCCGTTCCAAACTTTTAAACAGACTCTCGAAACTATACTTCTAATAGCACTGTCCAACCGCCAGAGTTGGGCAAAAATTTTATTTAAATACAAATTTTTTCCCAACCCTGCCAACAGCCAAAAAACGTTTCAATGTCCATTATGCGGTTCTTATAGGGTATAGGGTTTCTTACACTGATTCCGAATCAGTCCTTAATTTTTCCCCTAGACGCGCAGTTTTTGAGAAATTTGATTTTGGAAAACGATATATTTTTCAACTTCAAACAATTAAAAATAATTCAACTTTAAACAATTAATAATAAAAAATATTGCGATGTTATTATAAAAGATATTGAATTGTTCTTTACAGCAAAAGATTCTGTAGACTTTCCCGAATACAGTGATATCCGATATTAATACATTATGAATGTTTAAACTTGTAATTTATTACTACTTTATTTAATACTCTAAATATGTAGATCACGAATTTCTCAAAAAGTGTGTGCAAAAAAGTTGCAACCTTTTCTTTTTTAGCTTCAAAGTTAGATAAAGTGACTACCGCTAATTCAATTACAAAACTTCTTCATTTTTCATTTTTTTTATGGGACCTTCGCCAACTTGTTTCTGGTATTTTTCTGATTAAAATTACACTAAACACGATACAATTTTAGCAGTATTTAGTGCAAAACTTAGAATATGTACTGTTGTTCTTGACGATCACTTATGGTAATCTCTTTGCTGTGGATCTTTATGCAAAATAAAAATTTGCTACGTCAATTACAACAAACAGGAATTTTTAAATCTAGACAATAGTTTATGAAAGCTCAAGCAGTGACTCCGGTCTATTAAAAATCAAAAGGTAATACATTTTTCAGAATTTTTGAATGTATATGCACTGTATGATTTTTATAATACATTTGCAAGTACTTTCAGCAATTTTTAATATTAATTAGTAGTTACTATTATGTGGATCTTTATGCAAAATCAAAATTTTCTATTTCGATTACAACATGCAGAATTTAACTCTTGTGAGGCTCGAGCAGTGGTTCACATCTATTAAAAATCAGAAGGTAACAAATCATTCAGAATTTTTGAAGGTTTCATCATTTACAATATTTAAATGACTTTTGTCACAAGCAAAATATTACCGATCTCGTTAAACACTACTAATAAGAATTGCACATGCCTGTAGTTTCAACCAAACAAAATAAAAATATAATGTAGTAACATATTGTCTTACTAAACAGATTGGATATTTGAAATTTATACACGAAAAGATCGGTAACGATAAATAGCACTATTATTTATTCGAAAATACAGCCAGTTATACACAGATTGCAAGAATATTTGGAAAAGTGCTACTTTTCTTCTCTTAGTTTCTCTTCTTTAATCATTTCAATTTGTCGAAAAGAGAATTATCATATTCTCAAACACGTTTAATGCCTTCAGAATTTTATTTATTCGAAAAAGCAGCCAGTTATATAGATTGCAAGAACATTTGGAAAAGATCAATACGCTAACTGCACACACACAAAATTCTGAAGGATTCACGATTCTATTTTCGACAAATTAAAGTGGTTAAGCGAAGAGAAACATTGTCGATTAACTGGTAACTAAAAATTGTTTGTGTTGCACAAAGATCCACAGTATGCATGTCCTATTACAAAACAGATTGAACCGCTGAAACAAAAAGAAAAAAAGCATTTTGGTTTGCGACGGGTAAACACCGAGCAAACGAACAAATATGTCGAAAAAAGTGAATAAATTTTCCGAGAACTGGAACACGTTATTTCAACATCGTTAAAGGAATATAACATTCTCGGTATACACGGTCCCGTTGGTAACGAAGATGAAACGAGTCGTCTTCGATGCTTCGAGAGCAGGTAGTTGGAGAAATTCAAAAATTGCGAGGAGAAATATCATCGGCAGTAAAACGAATTTGTCTGAAGGGGAGAAAGAGATAGATATAGAGATAGAAAGAGAGAGAGAGAGAGAGAGAGAGAGAGAGAGAGAGAGAGAGAGAGAAGATAACAGAGGCACTTGTCGTGGAACGGCGAAAAATAGAAAGGGTTACTTGGCACGATTCCTTTTTACACCTGGTCCGGACCTATCGAACGGAGACAATCAAAACTTGGAAAGCCCCTCACGTTCCTTTTTCTAATAAATTCGGCTATAGGAGGGAAATTCCAATCACGCCTCGTTCGTATAGTCAAACTTGAAAAGGTTTGGCGGGGAGACGGTCGCCGATTGGTTTGGTATATGGTAACTCAAACGAAGAACTCGATAAATTCAAACGAGGCGCGACGAGCACTGAAAATTTTCCGGGAGGAGCCCGTCTGATACGCAGGCTACAGTGAGACGCATTCTTCCTATACAGTTAGGAGCATAACTGATCACACTAGACTGCGGATCTTTATATGCAAAATAAAAAATGTTTGCAATAATTGCAAGACACAGAAGTGAAATAAAAATTTTTTTCTTCTTTTAATTATCTGATTAAGCTGAAACCAATAAGCATGTTGTCTTTACACTGGCTTTTATTTAACAAAGTTATGTATAATTTATTATACATTTATTGTATATTTATTTAAATATCCAGGGTGAGTCACCTAACGTTGCCACCTCAAATATCTTTGTTGTTTTTAAAGATACATCAAATGTCTTAAGGACAAAGTTGAATGGTAAAATGGGGCTCATACGATACCAAAAAATCTTGCTTTTATGTAATTTTTTTTAGAGATATGAAGGTCACCTTCATTTTTTAAATGGAATGAGGTATTTTTTAATACATCGGTCGATGCAGCTGGACATTCGTTATAAACAATTACTAACCTATGTATGTCGAAAAGTTAGTAGTTCAGGAGATATTTCAATTTAAATAATTTTAAAACACCAAAATGCATAAAATCCTCAGTCTACGGCTAGAAGAATTAGTCTAGTAAAGTTATTCGTTTTCGAAAGGTGTAGCAACACTTTGTACACCCACTCTATATTCGCGTTCTTATCTTCGGCACGCATTCATGAACACCGTAATCCTGGAGCTGTTTTTTTTTTATCCACCTGAGGAACCCACGGAGAAGAAGGAAAATTTGTATTCAGTCGAGGAACTTGGACAAATAATTCGTCGGGAACATTAAATTTCTATCTTTTTCCGATTTAATGAAGTTCCTAGCTCGCGGCGTCTTAACTTTGTCGTTCAGTGTAACTAGATCGATTTAACAAGATACTGCTAATATTAACCCCTTGTCGTATTTTAACGAGTCGCACTCGTCATGAAAGTTACGCTTTTGTTAATAAATACTTCAGAATTTCCTTGAATCCGAAGAACAACTGCCCAGAAAGTGCCAAATATTGCAAACACAATAGAACATATTCTTTATAAATATTTCCTATGACGCAACAACAGAAATTAAATAAAAATTTATTTCATCCCTTTATAACTTCGTTACATTAGAAACAAAATTACGGTATTCTTAAATTTTTCTAATCTTTTGCTGTTTTATATTTCGCTCAATCAATTTCTTTATAAATGCACAAAAATCCGCAGTCCAGTGATTAAAATATCACGATACCTTGTTTGTCTCGAACTGTGGTGCACGAAATGTTTAATGTAACAGAACCAGAGGAGCGTTGTTTAGCATTTACACGTTAAATATTAGCAGCTGACAACTAACATAATAATATAAACATGGAACTCTGAAAACTTCGAAATAAAATCGGCAATATTATACTTTCGGATTTTTTTAAAAATCGATTCCTCAACGAAAAATTCTGAAATAATTCACTGTCATGTGTGCTATTAGATAGAATGTTGATGTATTTTTTCGTAATTTTTTGATAAAGAAATAGAACATAATACATTGAAACTGTAACTACTTACTCTTGTGGTAGGGGTACCGATATGAAGCTCGTCACAGAGAGTTTTTTCTGGGATCCCTAACGAATGGTGTGACCAAAAATCAGTTTGTTTTGGGGCAAGTTTCACCATTTTATCCGACTATACCCTTTAGTGCTGACATACTTTTTGGCGGCTCTGTGTTACCACAGTGATGAATAAAACTGTCGATGAAGTTACGTTGTGGAGGCCACGAATGCAGTGAAAATGAGTCGAGAACCAGTGAAAATTTGCGAGCAGGAGTCGGTTAATGGCAGGGGTTGTTGCACCCTTCCCCATCATGACAGACGAATGGTCGAAATAACAAACCCGCCGGGGATGGAAATCACGATATGACGGGTGGACACGCGAACCAAGCGTGGTTTCGCGCCATTCGGCTGGCTTTTATCATTACGGGAATTATGCCAATAGCCGTTTTATGAGTTTTCATCGTACACGCATCGTCTAGCCCGAAGCCATAATAGATTTCTCAATTTGCAATTATGTCAATACACGATCGTACTTTTAACAATAAACCTGCCACCACCGGTCAAAATGACCGGTTCCAGATCTTTCATTTTACAATTATTGAAATAAAAAAAAATGATTTCATAAGAAATGATTATATTGACATCTTTAGTAGAGCACGCGTTACAATAGGAGCCGCACAAAGTCTAAATAAAATCAATCTTGTCATTTTTGTAAAGTAACATGTAAATACCAGTTACTTTTAAGGCTCTCGGTAGATTTAGTGTTAATAAAACTTTCGGCTGCTGTTTACTTTACCAGACTCAAAATTTGTGCCTTTCTACTAGGAATTATGATGTATTTGGTATGTAATCCAGTAGATTTGTACCCGGCGCGGATGCAGATCGAAATTTCGATCCTCGAGGATCAATAGTTGAGAAGATATGGTCGCTTAAAGTTATGCATTTTTCAGTGTTTTTGTCAGGTAAGGGCGCCGCCATATTGGTTTGTAGTGACGGTCGCACGCCGCCTACTGAGTTAGTTATGAATAGGTCGGGGGGGGGGCCAAAGTAAGCGGCTCGCGGTCGTCACTACAAACCAATATGGCGGCCCCCTTACCTATCAAGAACACTGCAGATTGCTCAACTTTCAGCGAGCATAAGTCCTGAACCAATGATCCTACAGGATCGAAACTTCGATCTGCATTCGCGCCGGGTACAAATCTACTGAATTACATACCAAATACATCATAGTTCGTAGGAGAAAGATACTAATTTTGAGTCCGATAAAGTAAAATTTACCCAAACTTTCCAAGGCGGTAACACTTCTTAACCCTTTGCACTCGGAGCTGTGTTAACTCGAAAATTAAACATTTCTTTCCAGAAAGAATAATTCTATTCTACAGTAGAATCGCGATCTATCTCCCTAAGGATCTCCACGATCACTGTCTCTTCGTTTAATTATTGTTTGAAAGCTGAAGGGGACGTTACTTAATTATGTGTTGGTTTTATATTCAATATAAAAGAGTAATACTCTGTAATAATTTCTTTTGGGATTATTATTTGAAAAAGGACTTGTGACGCTCCGTTTCGGTGTAACACAGTCATTCCTAAGCCCATTTAAATTCCGAAGCAGATGAATTGTTCAATTCTAATAAAATTTTATCACGCTTGGCGATTTCTCTGCCGCGTTCCTCTGTTCCGTAGCTGTTTCCTCGAGTTCGATAGACATTCTATTGCGCGTATAAAGTAAAGGGGAACAACAAAGCATTTAATTTACGTTTCATCGATCCACGGGCTGACAAAGGCCATTTACACTTTATACGTGGAAATAATTCAGCCGCGCACGGCTTGTAGTCGAAAATAAGAGCGAATTGATTGCAGCAGTTGGTTGCAACGCAAAAAGTTGCGACTGAAAAATCGCACTGTTTGAAAATGTCGACACGTCTACGTCGCAACTGTACACGAGTTTAAATTTTCGAAATTCTTTCTCGTTTGGATAAAACCGCCCGAAACAGCCGGCTGATAATTAATTTTCCGCGTACAAACAGAATTTCGTCACGCGATGATGGCTTGTAATGTCGTAGTTGCAATACTATGCGTCTATACGTGTAGCCGCGACAAACGACAGAACGATGTTTCATTGTCAATCCAATCAAATATTTATCATATTTCGCACTGTACAATAGCGATTAACTTCGTTCGTTACAATAAACCGTATCTAAATACAATATTATGTATAATGAATTAATAAATTCTACATTAATCGCTTTAATATCTCTTGAGCTTTGGATAAATATTGGCTGTTGAGGGTTCTATGCGTTCGATTAACAGTCGACCTACTACTACCGGTCAAATGACCAGTTTTATATTCTTCATCTTATTATTATTTAAATTATGAACTTGCTTATGTGGAAATTGATTCTATACATTTCTTTATCCGAGTACATATTGTGTCATTTTTGTAAGCTAAAACATTTTCTTTTTTTACTTTTTAATCGCTTTAAGTACTCGATAGGTTTAGTGTTAAATATATTAAAAACAAAAAATTGCAAGTTTGTTTGCAGTACGTTCATTATACACGAATAAATATTAATTTCATTTCTTCCCCCACTGCCGGTAGACCGGTTCCCTCACTCCTAAAAAATTATTGAAAAATCCAGAAACTATCTGAACGCTCAAAATAAAAATTAAGAGTAATAATTTTTATTTATTGTTTAATGTAATCTAGCTTTTTAATAATAAATTTTGCGTTCTATATTTATTTTATTTTTCTACTATTATTATGGGACAGAAAGGGAGTATATTATAATACTAAGTAGCCAGTGCACTAGAAAATGGTCATCAGATTGCGCGACTTTTTTGACAAAGGCTGTCAACAATGCGTTCAATTAAAGCGAGTATAATGGACACTGACTATAGATATATCTCTTCGGGCGAATAATTAGCGTTGATATTTTAATGGCTCCATTATTGAGTATATCGCACATGTACATATATGCTTTCCCGTTAGCTTACGCAAATGCTCAAAGGTACTGGCTGGTGCAAAACAGATCGTTCCATATCGTCTGATATCTGCCTCCATTATCACGAAATATCGACGTTCAATTAATACGGGTAAAAGAGGCGAATACGTGGAACGAACGGAACACGGAGGTGCACAACGCAATATGGAAAAGTGTAACTCTCCTTTATCCCAACGCAGTATGTAGTGGCAAATCGAACCTTGCAGAAATCACAATTTATTAGGTTGTTGCAGATGAAATCGCCGTTTTAAATCTTTAACATAAACTTCCATTTCACAAGCTTTATTCATATTCCATTAATTGAAATAACTTCCATCGACATCAATGCATTTCTTTCATCGTGATACAAGTGCCTCAATGTCTTTCCAGTAGAAATCTAATAAACGTGAGACAATGAATTCATCAATTGCCGTTTTTACAGCACGTTCTTCTTTGAATATTTTTCCATTCAAAAAGCCATCTAGGTGCTTGAAAAAATGGTAATCAGTAGGCGACAAGTCAGACGAATAAGGAGGGTGAGAAAGAACTTCACACTTCAATTCTGCTAATTTTTTACTCTTTCTTTCGCAATATGTGGCCGAGCATTATCGTGAAACAATATTACACAACGTCTATTGACTAATGCCGGCTGCTGAACACACAGGTTTTCGTACATCATATCAATTTCCTGACAGTATTTATCAGCATTTATGGTTTCACTCAGCGATTTCCCGTACAGTTAGACGTGAATCCCTTTCGACTATCTCTTTTAAATCTAAATCTTTAAAGCTGCTGGCTTATGACCATGAGGCTCATTTTCCAGATTTGTATCTCTGGAACGAATTTTTCAAACCAACGCCTTATGGTCCTATCACTTTCTATACTTTCACCGAAAGCGGCATTTATGTTTTTCGCTGCTTCGGACGCAGTATGTCCAAGTTTGAACTCGTACACGTAAATTATACGAATTTCCTTTTTTTCCATACTTAACGAAAATCGCTTTTGAATCATCGAATGTTCCTCTACTGATATTGTGCCATTATTTAGACTCCGTGATAAACGTTTATAATATATAAATAGATAATAAAGTATTAAATTATTCAGATTGATTAAGAGAAACTCGAGATGTGTGTTTTATTTATGCACTTATTATATTTACTTTCGTCGAACAAATATTGCACGTTTCGTAGGTTATCAGCAAGAAAATCTCGCTAAAGAAAATAGTGTACGATAAGAAGTCGGATAGGTTCTAGGATAGAAAGAAATCCTCTCTCTTTCCGAGTCTCTGAAGGATGAACTGATGCGATTTATCAATTGCAGTACCTGGCTTTTATGTTTCGTCACAATTCCGAACTTGAGCTATCGAAAATCGCTTTGTACCGTGAGTTTCTACTTTAGACGTACCGAAGGCGCATTAAGATCATCTCAATCCGTTCAATTGAGTGAAATTTATTTATATTTATAGTGCATTCTGTGTCTGGAAACTATATATGTATATATTTCAACTAGAACCTCAAAAAATTCTTCGTGGTTCATGGTTTCAGTTTGTTAAGAATACGTTAACAATACATCTTACGATTAGACTGCGGATCTTTATGCAAAATAAAAATGTTTTACATTGATTGCGAGAAGTAGGAATAACATAAAAATTGATTTCACCCCTCAGCGACTTTGTTACATTAAAAGCAACATTACAACATTCTTGAATGTCTTTCGATCTTTTACCGTTTTATATTCACCCAACCAATTTCTTCATAAGTGCATAAAGATCCTCCCATTTCCGGAGTTAAAGGAGTTTTGGGACACCCTGTATAGTTGTATTGTGTATTATTGTGTTTTATTGTTTATTTATCTCGCTATTCGCCTAGGATATAGGCGCCTAGGAGAACTACGGTCGCCACGGGGAGCGAGACGCGCGACCGGGTCGACGGGGCGTATCCTTCGAAACTCGGCCGTCGCGAGTAAGTAAATCCGAGCGCTGGCCTACAGCGCCTAATCGAGGCTGGTGATGATTTTCGCGCATGCCGATTTCGATTGCCTGCATTAGCTCCACGAGCACCTTATGCAAACGATGCCTCGATGACGATCACGTTCGAGTTTCTATTTAACGCTGACGACGTGCGCTCGTAAACGAACCGCGCAATTCAGGTAACGTACGCGCGCCCTAAGATTTCCATAATACATGCAATCTACGACGAGCGTGCTCCTGTAAGACCGTGTTAAGAGCCACTTACCCTTAAATTACGATCCATCGGTGGCGCAAGCTACCAACAAATCGGTCCCGATTATCAGGCGAAACGAATGTTATGCCCGCGGCGATAGCAGCGCGTGTACCGAAGACATTGATAACGATCGACGTCGATTCACGTTAATTAGGCAACACGTTACACGGGTAAGGGATCGAGGAAGTCGATGTAACTCTCGTATTGATAATTGGTGGACTATCGACGACGATTCCGTCGCTTTGAGATGACACGATTTTGCTCCCTTTAGAACTTAAGCATAGCGCAAGACGTAACGGAAAGCCCTCTGGCTTTGAAACTTGAGGCAGAACCTTTCTCGTTTCAAAAGGGGACGAGAAAAGTCTTATTATAATAGTGCTGTGTAAAACCATCTTTCGGATACGTTAGAAACAAATTGAAATTTTCGGAACATTGCTTACTAGTCGTTTTACTTCAATTAAGAAATTTGATGATTTCTAGTTCAGTAGAATACAGTATTATTACTAGACTGCAGATTTGATGCATTTATGATAAAAATGAATAGGTGTAATTCGAAACAGTAAAAAGTGAAATGAGTTTAACATATAAAAAGTATTAATGAGGAAAATAAATCGTTACTTGGCTCCTATAGATCGTAATTGATGTGTAAAAATTTTATTCTGCATAAACATCCGCAGTCTAATTATTACAGTACTCTATATTACAGTAGAACCTCGATTCTTCGATGGTTAAGACAAAATTAAAGATTACTTTAATAAACGAGTTTCGTTCATTTTAACTGTAAAGTTTCCAAATTAAATAAAAAGTAAACCTTCATTATTTTATTTTGAACTTTGATCTATGCCAATTATAAATTCAGAGTAACACAGAAGATTTATAAGAAGAACTGAATGTGCCTTTAGAACAACCAAGGAAGATTAACTTATCAAGAAACTTACGAGCAGTATGTTTTACATTTTGCATTATTTTTTTACCAGGGAATGCGTATTTTTCTTCAAATTGCTCTTTCATTAAAACACCGTCATTATTTTTAATAACGGCCTGACATATTCAGTTTAACATGCTTGTACGTTTATCGTATTTATAAATTTGTGTGTTATAAACATTAACGAATATCATACATTATTCTCAACGTAAGAAACGTTTCCATTTAACTAAAACTAAATCGTTTTCATAGAATGATGTGTAAGATTAAAAATCTCCTTAATCTCGCACGGTATACGAAAAACGCGAAGTGCATTAACAATTATATATAATAATTAATCTTAATTAACAAAATCAAGAAATAAATTAAATTATATGTGCTTCGTTGATGTTACCAACAAGTCCAAACTAAAACGAAGCTATATTAAATTCTACTCAATATTGTATTTTGTTCTACATTACAACACCCAATTATCTCTCGATATAATTATAACGATAATAATGCGTTATATTGCAGCGTTTAAATTTTGTTAATAAACGTGTATTAGTATATTGTCCATTAAATGTATGAATAATGCCCCTGACACCGGTGCATTCTCATAGGAGAAAATTATAAGTGACTAATACGATTTCTATGCATTTACGAAGAAATTAACTGCGTGAAATATAAAACAGTGGAAACTGTAAAAAATCTTAAAATATTGTTATGCTGTTTTCAATGTGAAAAGACTACTAAGGTAGGAAATTAATATTTATTTGACTACTGCTTATAGAACATTTTTATTTTGCATAAAGATCCGCAGTCTAGCGCGCGAGTAACAGATCTTTATGCAAAATAAAAATGTTTTGCATTGACTGTGAGAAGTTGGAATAACATAAAAATAGATTTCACTCCACAACGGCTTTGTTCCATTAAAAGCAACATTTCGGCCAACCAATTTCTTCACAAATGCATAAAGATCCGCAGTCTACTTATGATAAGTGTACACGTTGTGTTTACTGTTAACACACGGTTCTTAAAAACAATGATTTTTAATTTGCCCAGTTAAAGAGAGAATGTAATTTTTACAGTTTTTGTTTCACTGGATAAACTACTTCAATTTTATTTCATATAGAACCTCAATTTTAGAATTCCACTCCAGTTCGTTGCAATTCAGCTGAAAAATGTTTATGTTGCATGAAGGTCCGCTGTCTAGTAATTAATCAGCGAGCATCTTCACGCGAAATAAAAATTTTCTACGTCAATTACGAGGTACTGGGACCAAATAAAAATTTCTTTTTCGGTTAATTATTTGAACAAGTTGATAACGGTACATATTGACACTCTTAAACGCTCGTTATCTATCTTTCTAACTGCATCAAATCCGAAAAGATCAGACAGACGAGTCACTGTAAATATTTCAAACATTCCAAATCCGCCAGAATCGAATTGAGACCAGAGAAAAATTCTGAAATTACTTGTCACACACACACCCACATACACACACACACACGCACACACGCACGCACATTCATACGGGTACGAATTCCCAATACAATTTGTCGCAAAAGTAAGTAGATAGTTTACGGTCGCCACAAATAGGTTTCGAAGCCGGGATCATTTAATTACTGGCAACGTCCCACTTTTATTGAGTCATTGCATTATTCCTCCCGTCGAAACTTATCGTTGCAATCAGCCGGTGGTCTGGCAGAAAACAAACTGGCTTCAATGCTCGTGATTAATTTAATGCTCGCAGAAAACAATCGCGCGCATTGTTGCCGCCGCCTATTGTGCAACAAACACAATTAACCACGCAAATTGAGAGCCTTCACACGACCCACCGAATGTCCATTTAAATAAACTCTCGCGTTGTTCAACGGCCGATTATTAATCCAAGCGCCGCGCCATGTTGGTCCGGAGCGCGGAAATTCCTCGCGACGCGACGTTACTTCCGCTGCGGAGGTCCAAGTCCGGCCGAACTTTTTAATAGCGCGAACGTGATCGGAGGAGCCTACTTCGGGGAGGGTGTGAGACAAAGGGGACGAAAATTAAGAAAAGTGCGGCCTCGCAAGGAATACTTGAAATTCTCGACTGACCCAGACGAACTGATAAAAAAGAAGGATATTAAGCGTACAGATCAGGTTTGCACCTTTGCCCGCCCCTTTCGAACCAGGACCCCACCTTCTCTTTCAAACTCCTTCAGCCAACTATTTCCCCCAATTACGCGTTGGCTCTTCTTAACCCCTTCCACGCTTACAACACTCGTGATGAAGATTCTGAACAGTATCTAATAAATAGACAGCGGATCTTTTGCAAAATCAAAATTTATTGCCTGGATTGAAACAAACTTGAACGAAATAGAAACTTATTTGCTTTCCTAATTTGCTCAATAGGTTGACGATAATACAACAGTATTTTTTAGTTTTTCTAATGTTTCCACTGTTTTGAATTACACCTACTCATTCTTGTTGTTTACACTAAACAGCGGATCTCTCTGCAAAATCAAAATTTATTGCCTGGATTGAAACAAAGTCGAGTGGAATAGAAATTTATTTTCTTTCTTAATATATGCTTAACGGGTTAAAACTAAAATGACAGTACTTTTAAATTCTTCTAATGCTTTCAATAAAAAAATGTTTTTAAGAAAAACAATTTTGCCTGTTCCAAGTGGTTGTCATTTTATAATATATTTTTTTCTCCGTTCCAACAGAATATTAAAGTGCTACGTAGTATTGGTAAAATAAAAGTATCGATTTTTCAAAAATGGTTTGGTATATCCTATTAATACGATCTTCCTGGAATATTCTACCAAACTTTTATTTGCTACTTCGTAAAACTGCTGAATTTATACCTCTGAAAGTGCAATCGTATTGCACTGTGGGACTGGTGATTGGAACTTTAAATGCGTTTTTTTCGAAATGAAGTTTTGAAATCGATACCTGAAACATTTTAAATACTTCCGAACCAATTCCGATGAAATGTTGCAATTACATTTTCAATACTATCATATTGAGCCCTTGATTCGTATATTTTCGTTTTTTCTACGGTGGAAAAAAAAGCTTAATTTTTTAAAAAATTGATTTTTTTTATAATCGGATTGGACAAAACCCATCACTTTTAGTTTAGTTAAAAATGCACATCTAGTACCTCAAACGAGGTATTGTAGTTTAAGATACTTACCTAAATTATTCAACAAATAATACTTAAGTACTTATTTTATATAATAGTACTTATTTTTGAGAGAAACGCATTTTCATACATGAAAAATATTGTTGAATTTCTCTGATTTTTCGACCGTTCAAAAATTTGTGAGCTTTTAAATCTGTCTTGAGAATATCCTCCCAACTGTGATTTAAACCATCTGATAAACAGTTCAAGAGGTGCAGCAGCGGTTTCGCAGGGAAGTTTTCGACCACCTTCTACAAAGCTTTGACCTCTCGCCTAGTGATTACCACCTTTCGTACAATTTAAGCAGCAGCTTCATGGCACAGGTTTGAAAATGATAAGGAATTGGAAAACGGTGTTATCAAAAGACTTCCAATTATGGATGAATTTTTCGAACATAGATCATCAGGAAAAACTTGAACACTTCAAAATAAGTTTGTTCATTTGGAATGCTTGAATATCATTTTGAAATGTAATGCAGTTTCTGCTGAGAATACAAATAAAATTTAATATTAAATCAAACCATACAGTTCTTAAGTTTCAATTGATTATCGTTGATATCATTTATTTGATTATTATATTATTATTATACATTACTGATTATCATTAATTTCAAGTAAATCAAACAAACTGATCATAAGAATAAGTTTGTATATATAATCTAAATATTAATAGGTACCAAAAAAATAGAAACAAAAATAAGGTAAGAAAAAATCGACAGTCACGCTACTAAAGAAAGAGTGTTATTGTAAATTTGTGTACTCGTAGCTCAATATTGAAACTAACCTATTAAAAAATTGCGTACAATAACAAATAATATAAGGACGTGAAACAGATAATGAATTTTTCATTTTCATTTTGGAACAGTGAAGTGTGACAAATTGCAAAAGATGCTATGAGACAAGGTGGAAAATTTTGAAAACATTCTTAACGAAAGGATGTTATTGAAACTAACCTATTAAAAAATTGCGAAAAAAATAAAGAATATAAGATTAAACAAAAGCAAGAAAAAAATAAATAATACAAGGATGTGTGAAACAAATAATGAATTTTTCATTTTCATTCAATGTGTGAAAGATTGCGAAAGATACAATGAGGCAAGGTGGACAATTTTGGAAATTTGGAAATTTGGTTATTAAGGAAAGCATGTTATTGAAAATGTGTGCACTGGTAACTGAATGTATTGCGAACAAAAATGAAGAATATAAGAGTGCAAGAAAAAGGATTAAAAATCTTCTTTAGTTTGAAAAGTTCGACATGTAGAAAGTAAAATAAGGTAAGGGGTTGCAAAGACACGAAATTTGTCCAGAGATCAGGTTTACCACCCTCCACTACCAACCCCGTCTCCAGTACGAATAATTGAAAGAGTTATTCGTCCCGGAAACTTAGAATGTAGTCCTTTATTCGAGTTGTGGGTGCTGCACCCCGCGGAAATTGGGATGGAGGACAGAGCAAAGGGAGGGTGCCGGAACTTTGTAGGTTCGATAAAACTAAGATATTGCGCCGACGGAATAAAAATGGTCAAAGCCAGCTCCTACCTCGGAGCCAACCCTGATTGTTCGGTTGTACTCGTTTTAATACCGTTCAATGATTTCCTTCGGTGCTTCTAACGAGGCCTTTCTCTTCTCGTTCACGTCAATCTCTTTACGAGTAATTTACGAATTTAATTTGAATCCGCTAGAGACTTTAACAATCCTTCGGCTCGGTATTGAGCCAAGCGTATAGAAAAAGAATGTATCCTTGATTTCACTTGTTGGAAATTGTTACGTCAGTTACACAATACATCAAGGGCCGACGAACCAGCAGTGTAAGACCATTTTCATTTGTTTTATCAGATTTAATTTAAACAGACTCAATCGCGAAACGAACGATAAGAAATACATTTTTTTCGTCAGGTGAACACAGTTCTCACTGACTTCTGTCTATTGAATACTTTTCTAAGTTGATAATAATAAATTTGAAGTTACAAAGTATCCATTGTTATACATAAGAATATTAACACTAACCGTACCGAGTACAAAATGGGGGAGATTGCGATTTCCGTGGCCCCTTGTTTAGAGGTTTTTGTGTTCTTGGGGTTATTGTAAGGGTTAGTGTAAAGAAGTTGAAGAATCTTCAGGTTTGCAATTCTTGTGCAATACACTACCGAAAATGAACGAGAAATTTTGTTGGTGACGTGAGATATTCCAGAATACCACTACAGGATTAATTATAAATAGTCATTCAATTCCAATAGTTGATTTATAATTAGACTGCGAATTTTTATGCGAATTTATAAGAAAATTGATGATAAGAGATTAGAAAAACTTAAGAACATTATAATACTGGTTTTAATGTAACTAAGTCATTGATAAAATCAATGCAGAACATTTTTATTTTGCATAAAGATCCGCAGTCTCTATTTATAACTCGAAATATTATACAATTTATTATTTCCCCAGCTATAAAAAGATAGAACGTAATTTTTACAGTTTGCGTTTCATTGAATAAACTGCTTGAGTTACGCGGAATTTGAATGGTTATTCATGGGACAGTGAACGTGTTAATTGAAAATTAACATTAATCGAGAGGCGTGTGTCGATTAAGTTTGCAATTATGCACGCACGTGCATGAAACTATACATACGCATGCAGGAGTGTTCGGCAACAGGTGGGAGACAATTTGGAGAGTGTTTCAGCATGACAGAATTAGACAAAAATCGAAAGGACAGTGATCGATAGATTACCGAGTTCGAATCGACGCTATGTATTCGGTGCTCATGGCCGTTATTATATAAAATAGAATTCGCGCTCTGATTCCCTAACGATTGCACTTTTTTTACACTTGGATCAATCTGTTACACACACTAGTAGACTTGATTTCGTTGACCTATCGATTTCGGCAGTGTTATCAGGTGGACGGCTTAGTATTATTGGTCAGTTCGACAGGTGTCGAACGCCAGCTCACGTGCACGCTCTAGTTGATGCTCGTCAACCTAAGTTTGCAGCCACAGCTGGACATGAATCTTCTCTTGACAACTTCTAACACTTTCGGGACGAATGTCGGCACATCGACGACATCGTGTTTATGCTATTTTTCTACGATTCAATTCGTAAATTTGCAGACAATTAATGTTACACTGCGGATCTTTATGCAAAATAAAAATGTTTTGCATTGATTGTGAGAAGCAGGAATAACATAAAAATTTCAGTAAAATCGGAGGGTTGTCGCTTTCGAAAGTACACCCTTTGACTTTTTTCATTCTACTACTTTCACTATATTGCTTCTCTCAGCAATATTTTCTTTAATAGTTTAATTTACCTTGCTGTTTCAACGATCTTTTACCACCGCGTCAATTTGACACCGAGGGACAGATTCAGTTCGTGAAACGAGGGACGGATGAGGGTTAAACAATTAAATGGTCGCTTTATACGAAATTTTACAACGTCTCTGGCATTTAATCCTGCATTAATTAATTACTCTAGCGCGGAACGGTGTAATATCTGTTCAGCATGGCAACACGGTCTCGGTAGCTAATAACACAGAATGATTTCTCCGACAAGAAGTTCGAGCGAGCAGCTCGTCAAAGGAAACATTATGTTTAAATTAGACATCGCGACGCTCTCAATTTATTCGAGCCTTCTCATTACGAATCAGACTGTTGAAAAGTGCTCGGTACCAAACTCGCATTACATCGCGCCCTATTACGGACACGCCCCGCCCTCGCGGCGGCGCGGCACGGCTACCTAAATCACGTAATTTGCCAGCTACACAACAAATAGGGACGGCGTATTATTAATTACCGTAGAAATTGCCTTAACCTACGCGGCGATTATCTCGAGTGAACGGTTAACGAGGCAAGTTACAACGCGAGGCGGAATTAATACGAGGCTGCGGATAGTCAGGTCGCAGGACGTGTCAAGTTTCTCGTCTTACGAGCACGTGCTCGATTTCGACATCGAATCGAACGTTCTCCGAACCTTGTTCGACTTTGTTTCGAACGATTTTTCACGCTCGTTCTCGAGCACCGCTTTTTTCATAACGTGTTAGGTCCGTTGCATATCAAATATCCGATTTCAGAGTGCACATAACGATGGCTCTTATTTACTCTTGTTTTGTCAAAATTTCTTTTACGGATTTCTCGGATATCTTTTTCCACATAATTAATAGAAATAAATCTGTGCAAAGTTTGAGCTCGATAGTTAAAAAGAAATTCAAATACATTGCATTCAATTATTTCGTAATTCTAAATTCAGTCGCTTCGTTCAATTAACCCTCGCAAGGTCTTTTTTTTTACGTCGCTTTTTCAACTGCTATGGTCATTAAGCGACGAATTCGCAAGGTAACGATTTTCATAAATAGTTAAGTTAATTACAGAAAGGTTTTAAATAATCTATACATTTTTGTTGACTACACAAGGGTTAAACATTAATATAATTAATTGAGTCTCTCGAATATCTTCTAAACTATTTACCGCGTCGAAAAATATGCTAGACAAAACCTGCAGATCTGGATAGGCTGCGTATTTTATGTCCTATCACTTCTTTTCGTAAAACAAACGGTTTCCGAAAAAATTGAGAAAAATGTCGGACCAAAATCCAAACATCCTTTCTGGAATTTGAAAATTGAATTGAAATTTTTATTTTATGGAATAAAAAAATTTGTGTGACTTTTAATTTAAAAAAAAATATGTGCAATTTCCTGAAGAATAATATGCAATTAAAAAGAAGTAAGGTTAAAATTAAAAATTAAAATTAAAAATCATCTTTAAAAAAGGTAAGCGTCATTTAGAGGAACTGTAAGAGTCTATACTTTATCTCACAATAAATAGAAATAATGAACAAAATAAAATTATTGCAAAACGCGTACCAGCAATTTTAAAATACCAAAGTAGCCACATGATATTTAGTATCGCAAATCTCTCTCTCTCTCTCTCTCTCTCTCTCTCTCTAGTCTAGGCCCAAGTATATCTAATTCACTTTGCTTTGCATAGAAAACGTTCCGGCAAAGTCGGATCTCCAGGCTAGTTTCAGTTTCATGTACTTCAAGAATCATAAATATTACTACCTGGTTTCGTGACTCTTTTACGGCAGCGCCTAGTCGCTGGAAATTGCAAATTGCACTCTCGAAGACGTTCCAGTGCGGTATCAATTCTCCACCGGTTTAAGGAAGAAAAGGAGGGTGCAGGAGCTCCAAGTGAGAACAGAGAGTTTGATAAAGCTGATAGCTTAGCTCGGAAAGAAAGAGAAAAATTCAGAAGGGGCCGATGTGCTTTTCAACTAAATTCTGGACCGCTTGATTGTTTGTAAAAAAATGTTCTGCGTAAGGATTTTAAATGAATCAATTTTTATTTGGCCAGAAGTAGACTGCAGATCTTTATACATATGCAAGATAAAAATTTGTTGCTTCAAGTGTAACAAGCAGGAATTTTATTTATCCGATTGACGATTACAATTGAAAAGAATGTGATCGTGAACCTAAATTAACGACTAAAACAGGAGTTTAATTGTTAATTGCAATTAACGATTGAAGTACGAAATTTATTCGTCAATCGTTGATTAAATTTTTGCCCAACTCTGGGTGTGGGCATGGCACAAAAAAGGTTGGGAAACAATTTGTCGTGTGCTATAAAAAAGCACAGACACACGAATTCCGGAAAAGCAGTAATCATTTTCGTGAATCGAAGAAACGTGTTACATACCGGTAATAGCGGGAAGGCGCAAACAAGCGGCGAACGGGGCGGGGCTTTGGAAATTTATCGAGTTTCGATGCAACGGGCCGGCCGCATATTCGTTTCGTATCCGGTCGAACGACGGCATTGTGTCGTATTTTTCGCACGACGGCACGCCACTTGGAAAGTTCGCGTTTTTAGACTCTAGCCGCCGCGAAACGAAATGAAACAGACCGCTGCGCCGAGTCTCCGCTGAGAAATTTATTCCACGGAATTTCCCGATACCATCGATGTTGACTCGGCCCGCAGATGAAAAAGCTTTCCGAACATGTGACCAACTTTCCTTCTGCGACGCAGCCCGCCGCGACGGCCAGAGGAAAATTAAAAAATCGTTTTACGAGCAGTCTCACGCCGCACTGGGCTGTATGGGAAGTAGAGATCTCCGTATCCGAACAACCATTATCCGGATATCCCGATATGATCCCCGTTATCCAAACAGGATGTCTTCCAGCAATACGTGATGTGGTCGAACGAATTCTGATCGTGACTGGACTGTGGACTATGCCACGAAACTATTCGATAGCACGTTTGATTAACCGTAGGAAAAAGTGTAACGTTTCTTTAATTAACCCTTTGCACTCGAAGCTAAAGGGTATTCCAATAGGAGCGATAGATCTTTTTACGTCTATTTTAGGTCTGAAAGTCTTACGTCCTAAAAAGACGTATTTAAGACCATAAACACTGTGGTTTTTATATACCCATAATCTAGCAGTAATTATTAGATTTGATATTATTTGTTCGAGTTAGTGTTTTTCTTCAATACCAATGTCAATGTCAATGTCAATGATGTCGATGCCAATGCTAATGCGATGTCAATGTCAATGATGTCAATGTCAATGTTAATGTCAATGTCAATATCAATATGTCTTTAATTAAAATTAAAGACGTCTTTGTGCTATCTGGGAGCCGCCATGTTCATTATTCAATAGTTAGTGTCATCATGGATAGATACTCAGTTGCTCAATGCGTTGAAATTATTAAAATTGATCGCTTTATTGTATACAAATTGAAGAAGAAACGATTTTTACGGTAAAACAAAATGCAGAATAAATGTTCTTACATTGGAATAATTGTGAAATATATTCTGAATAATTTTTTTGTTGTCACGGGTTGTGACACAAAATCAGGATAACGAAGAAATTTATGTTCCCAACTTCAGGTAGAAATATAGTGCGATGTTTCTTTGTTCTTCGTACAATTTATGCGAACGAATGGGTAAAAGAGCCCCCGCGTTATTATACATGCTTAAAATTTGTGTTATGTAGTGTTCTTAATAGCATACAAAGTGTCCCGTCTAACACGAGTAATTTAAACGCTTCGCTCGTTTCTCATGATAAAAAGAATGATACCGAGGAAGCGTTATTAAATAAAGTCCGACCATTAGGTGATACGAGAGTGTCGCGTAAAGGAATATTTAGATAATAGAACAATTTATCTCGCAGCACTTTTTAAAATAATATATTCGCCCCATTTAAGCAGAGGTCGTAAAAATTAACTATCAAAATTTTTATTTACACACACACGCGCGAGCACTTTTTATAATTATAATACCGTGTGCATCGTACATTAAAATTTTGCAACAGAGAATAATAACGAAAATTCGGAAAGGAGTTTCAGGAGATTTTTCAGAAAAGGATGCATTTTTTCGAGGTTGTTTGATTGTTACACACGAAAGCTTCTCATATACCGTGAATTAATATAGGAAAGCTTAAACAATCGTATCACAATAATATTATAACATTATGTAGCGTTCAAATTTATGTAAGTTACAGGCTTTCATAGCGGATTTTCTAAATTTTAGTACTTCCTTAGAAGGGGTGATTCCTAAGATCATTTGAAGTAACTTTTCCTAACATTTTCACGAAGGCAAAAATTACTTCAAATGATCTCAGGAATCCTTTCAAGGGAGTACAACATTTTGGACAGCCTGTATATTAATAATTTAAAATTCTCTACGGATACAAAAGATGTTTTTCCTTAGATTTATGCAATGTTTGTGTTTCATTGCACCAAAAGCACGACAGCAGCACCAAAAGAATACCTTACCTTAGAGGACTGAAATAGTTACACAAGGATTTGCGTGCATTATCCCTGTAAAATCGCTTTGCGTGCACGTTGCACACCTACGTGCTTGTTGGGATGTTCAAACTGCATTGTTAGCACGTGCAACATCGTACACTTTCATGGCAAACAGTTTAGACCTTACATCTCTATGCAATATTATGCTTGCAAGCAATTAATAATGATTAACTTGCGAAATATTCAATACAGTATATTGGACCGTTTATTTTGAAAGTGGTGGAAGTCCATTTTTTGTTGTTTCGAGAAAATTAAGGGTTAGCATATTAGTCAATTCAATAATATAAATTAATTATGTCAAGTCTGGCAACGTTTCTACTAATTTATCAATATGTAAAATTTGATTATATAAATTTCTTTCAGGCGAATTTAACTAAAATAATATATATTTGCGGGCTGTGTGAATGGACTTACACCATTTCCATAATTAGTCAATTGTAAAAACTATTTAATTTCAATCAGGAAAAATTAAATGTCACTTAAAATATATTTTGTATGTATTAATCCAACTTTGGTTATAAATAATAACAAGAAATAAAATAGGAGTAGTATTTTTTATTTTGAACGTTAATTATATTTATATATTGTTAAACTTAACATAATATATTGATATTATTTCTTTATGCCCTTTATGTACATATTTATACAAAATAAAAATTTTCTACCTGAATTGCAACAACCTGCAGTGAAATAGAAATTTGTTTTTCTCTTAATATGTTTATAACAGTATATTTAAATTCTTCTAATTTGTTTACTTAGAAATTGGACTCACACCACTTTCATAATCAATAGCCACACAATTTCTTTTATTGGCCAATTTTAAATTGAACAAAGCATTGGCATTTTTTAAGATACTAAATATTAACTAGTTATAAATAAAAAGTTTACACTAAATTAATCACAAATTATGTGATATCTCATTTAACAAAAAAAAAAAATAGACTTGCACCACTTTCAAATTACTGTAAAAAAAACTACAAATTTTTTATCGTCGTCAGGTCGTTCGTCCCACTGTTTACACACTAAATTAATCAGAAATTATGTGATATCCCATGTTTTTTTGAATGGACGTGCACCACTTTCAAAATAAACGATGCATATAAAACCGAAGCACGGCTACTTTTTGATCGTCGTCAGGTCGTTTCGCCGCACTGTGCGGCGCGACATGTGCAAGTTCCAAACGAGATCGGTTCTTACTTTGCGGGCTCTGCTGGTACATGGGAAAGTGATAATCGAGAAACCAGTGAGTTTCGTTACGTGGGACGAGCAGTAGCGTCAGGTGCGCGAGACAAGTGAACCTAGTCGTCCGTTAAAAATGACTCGAATACAGGAAAAGGACTATCAAGCGAGAAATAGAGTGATACGTTGTCGGGCAGAAACTGCATTATGTACTTAGCTATCGCGCGCGGCCTATCAAAGGGAACAATTTATTGAGCGCACCGCGCTGAAATGTAGCCTCGCGCGACCATTTTGTAATCTCATTCGCGCCTGTGTAACTCACTGCTGATCGTCGATAAACTTTATAATATTTAAGTTCCATCGAGCTCGGACGCGTTATCGCGCTGTAAATTCAGCATGCGTGGCACTAATGTCTTAATGCCTATCGGGACTGGTGAGGTGCTTGCATGGTTAGACGATTAAGAAATCGGTTCACATGCGCGCTCAGATTCTTGTTCTATCGATGCCGGTCACTTTTTATTCGACTCTACAACCAGGGCTGTGCGATAGATTTTCTCAGTATGATGTAAGTCTTCAAAATGAGCCGCCCTTTAAATGTTTTTTCTTTAAAATAACCTTCGATTGTGGGATTTTTAAAAAACAGCAGAAAATATACGTATACTATTTTTATTTTGAAAATATAAACTACTTTAGAAAACGATGATATCAACTATTAAGGGTAATGTCCAGAATATAATCGAGAATAATTTATTTGAAATTTATTCTCCTCTTGCGTCATCTTGCGTAAAGATTTTTCATTGTACGGTTCAAATTGTATTTTGATTTCGCTCCTTATGCTTATTCTTCGATCATTACTCGTAATCTGACTGCGGAATTTGTGCATTTATAACAAAAATAAGTAGGAAAAATTTATACCAACGGAAAGGTTAATTAATATGTTACATTCAACTCATGAAAATCAATACATGAAATAGAAATTTCTATTTGACTCCCCTTTTTTGCAATTGATATAGAAAATTTTTATTTTTTTAAATTGTATTTATTTTTTTATTTATATAATTTTATTTTTATTTTATTTTAATATAAAATATATATAATTTGTATATTTTTCGAGTAAGAGAGAAATTAAATGAAAGATTGTTTTTAAATGAAACTGCTTTTATCGTGCTTTTATATCATAGTATACATGTATTCTACATTTATTTCATGAAATAAATTCTCGAATTCCTTTCATACGTCTAGTTTTACAAATTACTTCTTCATGATGCCAACTTTCATTTATTCCAATAGAATAATGGGTTATATGAATATTAAACAATTTTTTCTGCATTCGTCCAATCATATACTTAGAACTATTTTTTATTTGATTGTATGTAATATTTACATTTAATTGTATTTAGAATTGTTTACATTTCTCTCCAACCGTTGTTGGCTGATCCATGTATTACAGTGAAGTAACCTACTATTTAGGAAATAATCTCATTAATTAAAAGGGTATATCGACGTCTCAATCATTTAGGTCGGGAAGACGTTTCAAGGAACAAGTAAGAAACAGACACGATTCCGATCGAATCAGAAGAAGTGAACCTGCAGTCGGTTCCTTTGCGGGAGATGGACCAAGTTTCTTACCGGGATTACTATATCCGGCTGCAAATATGTCGATGTAAATGCGTGGCACGATTGCTCGCATTAATTTACAACGTACCGGCTATACCTCTTATCACAACGCGTTCACTATCTCACGTTTCTATCAGCAATCTCGCAAGTTGAAATAACGCGGGGCACGCGGTCGATGTGGGAATAAGTGGGTGGGAACACCGTATCTCTATACATATGTATATATGTGTTCAATAAACAACGCTTAATACAGTACATCCTCTGTAAACACAAAAAGGCTGTACACAATAAACGTAAAAAAAATATCTCCTCCACTGTAGTAATCTGATCTCGGCTCGGGTATATCGGTGTGAACTACTACTAATGCAACGCGGAGAGTCGCAGTCGTCGCAATGTAATATCAATATAAAATCTTTTTTATTACTACTTATTTTTTTATGAAACTTTCAGCAATATATCTTTGGCATTTTTCTGATTAAAATAAGACCAAACACGATATAATTTCAACTGTATTTAGTGGTTTAATCGACGATGAAAGTTTCGGGCGCAAGGAAGGACAGCGTATGGGAAAGAAAGAGACGCGGAGAGTCGCAGTCGCTTCGTTGTCCTTTTCCACGTTCGACTCGGTCCTTTGTAGCTCAAAAAAATAGTATCCATCTACGAACTTTGCAAACGAACCTCCCCGAGGCTTTTACGTTTATAGAGGATTTAGTGTATAATAAAACACATCGTTACACTGTATGTCTCACACGTGATTCGTGATTTCCGTGATCGCTTCTGATTGACGGAGAGCATAACT
Source organism: Lasioglossum malachurum (assembly GCA_028455605.1). Classification (NCBI taxonomy): domain Eukaryota; kingdom Metazoa; phylum Arthropoda; class Insecta; order Hymenoptera; family Halictidae; genus Lasioglossum; species Lasioglossum malachurum. The sequence continues at coordinate 16,942,395 of CM052313.1, read as the reverse complement.
GTTCTTCACACGAGTTATAGCAGAGTTGGGCAAAGATTTAATCAACGATTGACGAATAAATTTCTACTTCATTCGTTAATCGCAATTAACAATTAAAATCTCCTAGATTATTCGTTAATTGCGATTAACGATTACATTCCTTTCAATCGTAATCGTCAATCGGATAATCGATTAAGCTGCTGAATTTTCGAAATGAAATGCGGAATCAAAATTCTATGAATACTGAAAAAAATGCAAACTGAGTTTAGGTGTATTGTCATTTGGTCTATACAGGGTGTCCCATTTAAATTGAGATTGTAAAAACTCTCGAATACATGTGATTTAAAAAAAACAAACTGACACATGTCCTTTAGTGTTTCGAGTGGCGAGTCAGATGGCACTACTAATTTTTTAATACGTGGGCGTTTTCAAGGTTATTACAAGGCCATTTTGTCTTTTTTTTTTATCATAAATCCATAGTTTTTATTTCGAAATCACATTCACTAAAAGTCATGCATCTTTTTATGTAGAATGTGATTCTGAAATAAAAACTATGGGTTTATGATAAAAAAAAGATAAAATGATTCTGTTGCAACCCTCTCTCAAAGTTATCCGCGAGATTCGGGATGCGAGTGTCTGCGTGCAACCGGTTTCCATACCGGGGAAGTAGAAATAGCGTATGGCGGTATCATAATGGGAAGAAAATGGAATCCGTATTCAAGTGGCGTTCCTCAATTCGAAAAATCTTGCTAGGCTTGCTGTAGGTTGAGGCTCGTAACTCGAAGCATGTCTCGAGCATCGAGCTTGTCCTGGTTGCTTGTAGTTCGCGAAATCCCATCCGCTCTTCCGTCAAAATTGAACCATAAGCCTGACATTGCTGGCTCGTAACAACGATAACGGGCAGGATAGACGGGTTCGAGTACCGATACGATTTCGATCTGATCGAAACAGTCGAGGCTTCCAGCATTACGGCACCCGAATGCGGCCATGCAGCATCCTGAACTTTGGCTGGGAAGTTGCTCTGAATTATGCAGCTGCAGGCGGCGGTCGCCTATGAAGCCCTCCAGTGTCTCACCTTCTCTCTCTCTCTCTCTCTCTCTCTCTCTCTCTCTCTCTCTCTCTCTCTCGCGCACACCATTCGTTCCGAGCCCTCGTTCCTCTCGAAGCAAGAAGACCCTGGGGAAACCATGGCTTCTGCTATAGTAGGAAGCTTGTCCCCCCGTTATGCCCCACAACGGCACCGAAGACAGGTTTATTTCCTCCTGCTTAATCGCTGGGAAATACCGGACCTGGTGTATTCAACCGCTTCCTGTCGCTCGGAATTACCGGACCTCGAAGGAGGCGGCTGGATTAATTGTTCCGCTGGTCAATTTACCCCAAGACGGAACGCCGAACTTCGTTTGATCGTAGGCGCCGCGACTAGCGACAGGCTTGCGTTAGGCTACCTTTTAGCCATTCAAAACTGCTGTATGGCCATATAGTCCAGTCAACGAAAACTCCTCTACTAATTGTGAAAAAGAAATTTTTGCCTCACGTTTTTTGCCTTATTTGACTAGCTAACTCTTCAGCACAATTAGTGAACTTTGAGCGCTGATATCTCGGAAACTATGCGAGATAGCGAAAAGCTGAATGCAGTCAATCTTATGACACATTTTGTCAGCTTTAATTTTGTATAGAATGGTCTTATCGCTGGGACGCATAGTTTCCGAGATATAAGTGGAAAACCGGAAAAGGGGACCTCCTACGTGCCCCCCTGCACCCCGTTAACTTCTTAGGAGTGGGTCTCTTAGTATGTTTACCTCCTAACTGGTCCAAACAAAGTCCCAAAGTTAAAAATTGTGTTCCTTCCATTTCCCTTTACTCCCCCCATATGAGCATTCATTGACTGGACTAATATGTCTCTGGTTGTAAGGAAGAACGCAGCATGTTACATATGTACTTTCATTTTCAAGATATTGCCGTTTAATAGGGTAAACTTCTTTTTCCAGGATTGCAAGGATGCAGGATTCGCCTTCTCATTTCTCGATAACACAAACACGGGGTTTTTCAGTAGTCAAAAACACTAGATAAATGATCGATATAGGGCGTTATCTCCCTCAGAAGTCCTATCTTTTCGTTTACGAGGCGTAATTTGCATTATTCGGAAGCTATTTTCATAGAATTTTCACTGAATTTTCATTAAATCATCGTAACCTTTTTACTGCTTTAAATTGAACCCACTCATTTGTTGCCATAAATGCATAAAATCCGCAGTCTACTAATTAATTGCTAAACATTTTAATATTATATGAGGTACTATGTCAACTTCGTATCCATAAAATGTAAAATAGAATTTTTCTAGGTTGTGACACAAATATTTAGTTTACAAGTTAAAATACACCTCCGAACGAGAGGAGTTAAGAATATTTCTCAAACAAGTAATGCAGTGTGTTTAGGGGGGTATAATTTGTTGATAAAAATATTATTTATAAGCTTATAACGTCATAGCTAAAAAGTGTTTCATCCCCATTATTTCCAACGCAGATGACCTTACATGCAGGTTGTTGCACTCATCCTTGACGCGATTATTAGAGTAGACAAAAATGCATCGATCCATTTAAAAATAGCAGACCTTCGTATCCGCTGAACTGCGTCAGTCTCCTAAAAATTTTCTCCTAGAAGACACGTGTCTTACACTGCACGATGTATTGAAGGGAACTAATAAACAATAAAAATCTCAATATTTCCTTGAATAAAATCCAAAGTAATTCGTATTCGGACTTCCGTGAATTTCATATTAAAAATATGTGTATGTATAATGTATAATATAAATATATTCCAAACGACACACATTTCCACGCGACTATCGTAAACAACTTTAATCACGGTATTAATTATTCAACCGCAACGAATTTTCATGATGACGTCCGATGAAAAGTTTGCCGTGTCAACGAATCGGATTCCAATTTTGCATGTCATCGAGAGAGATTTTAGAATACGCCGCCTTTGCGTCTGTATATGCATACACATAAATTATGTACATACGGTACATATATGATATAATGATAATAATAATTTGACCGCTCTTAGTTGTCCAAACGAACAAAGATCGATACCTACCGATCTCCACGGACACGATTCGTGTAACGCAAGTATTCGAACGAGTACATACTAAAGTTTTGATTTCTTGTCGCGGTTGTAGATTTTTTTTATTTTTGTTATTTTACGTCGCACTTAACTGCCTGGGTTATTTCGCGACGGGACCTACAGTTTTTATAAGGTGGGTTCCGAACCACCTTGGGCACCACAGTTTAAATGGCACTCAAAATAAAAAGTAGGAGTAATATTTTTAATTTATTGTTTAATGCAGGGATCGGCAACCTATGACCCGCGAGTCACAGAGTGAACCATTTGATAATTTCAAGTGACCCACTTTAGTTCCGAAAATAAAGTATAATATATAAGAATAAATTATAAAACACATAAACACGAAACAAACATCTTGAAAAAAATAGAAGATAATCATCTCATGATATCAACATATGTTGGGCATCACTTTCTACGAAGTTTTCATCTTTGACAAAAATTGGCTTTGCCATTTTGTCTACATTCAGTTCAACTTATAAATGTGAGCAAATATTTTCACAAATGAAATTTATATTAAGCAAGAACAGGAACAAGTTAACTACCGAAAATTCAGATGCTTGTGTATTCGTCTTAAAACGACTAACTATAAACCAGACTTGACTAAATTGACGTCACAAGTTCAACATCAGGGGAGCCATTGATATCGAACAGAACGTTTATAAATAAAGTTCATTCAACTATGTTTGTAACTATTTTCTTAATAAAGTATATCTTATTATTTACTAAAAGACCGTTTTAATACGAAAATAATAGATTTTGACCCGCGGCCAAAAAATGTTGCCAACCCCTGAGTTTAACGTAATCTAGTTTTTTCATAATAAATGTTACGTTCTAAATTTATTTGTTTCTGCTACTATTACATATTATGGGACAAATTAAATTCATCAACTTTTACTATTATTATGGGACAGAGGGAGTAATAAATAATTTAACAGACGTATAATGTCTCCACGACGCTCCATCGATATGCGAGTGGAAAGTAAGTGTAAAAGTAACGTGCGACAGAGATTATTTTTGTATCACTCGCATGACCAGAGGAATGTTTGAAGTGTCTGTTCGTCAGAGGCTGTTGGCAGAGAGAAGCGAACGTAAATACTTAAAGCTGATGACGGCTTCCGTTACTGTTTCCCGGAAGGGATTCTACGTTAGGTCCAGAAGAAGTCCGATCCCTCGCTAAGACAAACAACGATGCGGTTGTACGCCGCTTTAAAGGGGTCTGCAGTCTTTCCGTCCCTTCTTGCTTCTTTTTCCTGCCAGACACTCCGGTAAACAGTTTATCTTGATGCTTTTCTACTTAACACCAGAAATTGGTTTTGCTGTGCAAAGTTGTTTTCCACGGTAACGGGAAATTGATATTTACGCGTATATTTGTTCGCGGACCTGCTTCCTTGTTCTTTCGACTCACTTGACGTTTTCTGCTAAAACTAGTTTTTCATTTTCATTTACTCTTACTCCTCGATCTGCCTTCTTGACGTTGTAATTCTATCCATTCGGATTTTTATAACAATTCACTGTCATTTTATTTATTTTTAAGGTTACACGTAGTCGTAACCCAGATAGCACAAAGACGCCTTAAAGATGTCTTTAAGACGTCGGCAGTTGGACATTCAGACGTCTTAAAGATGCCCCGAATGTCCTATGAACGTCTTCCGAACGTATCCTGAACGTCTTGTGTTCGATAATGGTACGTCTTAAAGACATCTGTCTGGCTTCTAAAAGACGTGTGTTCAAGAGACGTTCGTAGGACATAACGTCTTTAAGACGTCCCTAAGAAGTCTTAGAGGTCCATAAATGTTAATTAAATAAAAAAAAGAAGATAAGAGTAAAATAGATTTCAATAAAAACGAGATCAAAGTTAAATCTAGCTTTATCACAAGAACGCATGTAGAATTGACATAAAAGGTGTAATAAAATTAACAATTGCAATTACAATCACAATAAAAACAACAGAAATTCAAGTTACAATAAAAATTGAAATTGAGATTGGAATTGAAATTTTAATTGAAATTGAAAAACACTAAAAACTACACTGTTTATGGTCTTAAAGACATTTTAAAGACGTCTTTTTAGGACGTAAGACTTTCAGACCTAAAATAGACGTAAAATGGACGACTTTAAGACGTCGTGTGCTATCTGGGTAATGAAGAAAGAATGTACACACACAATCGATCCCAGAAAAATTATTTAATAAGACTACGATATATATAAATGTTTCGGATGGTAGTAAATATACAGTAAACATACAAAACTAATAATTACAGAATAAATATTTTGCTGCCTGAGGTTCGGCAAAATATTTTGAAAATTTAGAAAAATATATTGTAGTAATTTTTGTTCGGAACACTATACGCGTTTGTCGGGGGAAAGAAGGGAAGAGCAGTGTTTTACAGTGTAAAGGTCAGGCGATATAGTTACGCAGGTAACCAAATCGCACGTTTTCCACGATTCTGGTAAACCAGTTCGAGCGTGCAGAAATATCAAAGGGATTTTAGAAATATTCGTGCACCCTGTCACCGTGACACGTATTTTCTCGCGTGCCCGATCAACAACCCCGAGCCTATAGGTGCGTGATCCACCCCTCCGACGCGTTCTCTCTCCCCTGAATACAGCGTAAATTTCAACAAAACACCTGAAAGCCGTAGTCCCTCGTGTTCACGTAATTCATACAGCCGATAAAACAAATTGACGATGTGTTTTATAGATTCATATATCTGCGGCATGTTACGTGTGATAAATTTTTTATGAAAAAGAAGAGTACGTTCATCGACACCCTTTGTGTATCGGATCACACGATCGGTTAGTGCTTATGGACGAGTGCACGCGTTTACCACGAAGCAACGGAAATTCTAAAAAGTTATTCACGAATTCTAGTAGTACTTTTCAACTTTTTATCGAATACTATTAAGAATTCATTTTAAAGATTAATCCTATGAAGTGTATATCATTCCACTTTCTTAAAATTTGCCTACAAAAATTGGAAAATGCATAAGCATCCGCAGTTTAATTAGAAATCTCCAATCTGTGCAAATCTGGGACTAATTCCTTTCGCATTACGATCAGAAACCTTTATCGAATGTAATGGTACCAAAAATAGATCCGGATATTACTCAATAGTATAACAAACTCGTCAATGAAGTTTGATTATGTCCAAATATTAATAACTATTCTAATTTAGATGATAACGAAATGAAATCTGTACGAAAGTGCTCTGTGTACGTATTTGAAACGCTTCTGCAATTTACGAATTTGCACAATTTCCTTGAAGCAGTTGAAAATCGCCAATGAATGAACGCAGTTTCAGAGACCACTTCACGGGTGTGCAAATAGTAAAAACAATATTAAAACCTTTTTCTTTTTTTTTTATTGTGCAGTTGTAATCTACAATAAAATGTGGTGACTCTGAGAGAGGCGCCACTAATAAATTGCTGTACCATCATCCAAAATATTTTCCATTTTCATTGGTGATAGCATTTGTAGATCCAAAATAAATAAAAATCCTACGGAAGTCTGTCGAAATTGATGCTTCAGGATTTTAAAAAATTTTTATAAGCCATAAATGGATACAGATCCGCAGTCTACTGATCAATTACTTAACAAGGAGTTATTGGTACAAAAACATATTTCAAATAAAACTTGAGTGGTTTCAAGGAGCACACAATGTGACAAGATTCGCTTTTGGATAAGTAGATGTATATATATAGGTAATAAAATTTTGTGTTTTTATTAGATGACATCGAGATTTTTAGATGAAACCCTGAACCCTTATCTCAACATCCAAAATTTGCTACGATATTCAATGACATCGCACTCTTCATAGTTTCAACGAATATTTTTATGTCTCCAATATAAATTAACCTTTGGCACCCTTATTCAAAATATTGTTTGCATGATTAAATATGTCGGTGTGTAATCAATTATTAAATTTTTTTTTAATTTATTTCAACTGCGCTACGGTTAAAAACTGTGGTGCCCAAGGTGGTTTGGAGCCCACCTTAATAAAAACTGTAGGTCCACCAAATGTAAAAAATCATTGGGAATGGAAATATCCGTGTGCAAAGGGTTAAACGTAAGCATGATTCTCCTCGTAGTGGGAATAATGTGACGTTACGAATCCTATACTTCTTCCCTTGATACGTGCCTTGTGCAGAGAGTCGTGAGAGAGGAACAGATCTTTTCCGTAGCGCTGGTTTACAAATTCGTGTTCGTTCAAATGCCGAGCGCGAGCGAATGTGCATTAATTATTAATTATTAATAAACGTGCCGTATATCGCTATACATCGAAATAATGCATTCAGCTGAATGCATTCATAAAATCGAGCAAGCATTTTTCAAGCGTTCTGATCGTTCGGCGAATACTTTACCGAGCATAGATGAATGCTCGCTTGAATTTAAATTTTGTCGGAGTGGGGGGCCGTTCGTTTGGTCTAGACGCGGCATGAGAACTCGGCGGCGATCGTTAGCAAAGCTGCACCGCGATCGAGCCCGGTAATCCAAATCCTATACTCGATAATCCGAGTGTGTATTCGCTTGTCGTGCGCCGAGGACGAGTTTTATATTCCCAGAACAGCCTGTCCAAGGAAGAGAAAGAACGTGCCGTCAGCTGCGCGCGGATCGTGTTCGGCATGCGTGATCGAACTGCGAACGGAGACAGTCATCGTCGTGATCATCATCGTTAGCGTCATCCTAGTAGCTGCCGCACAGTGGGACAAACCGATAAATTCTGCGTCAAAATCAAAGGACTTTTGATAGAAATGAAAGAGAGCGATGATCTTTTTTAACGAGTTAACTGCGCTCGACACGTAAATCCAAATCTCTATTGCGGTGAAATAACAATAACCATCTCAAGAATGAATTGTTAATTTTTGATGAAATAAAAATGTAATCCTTCCTTGTTTTTCGTAAAATTCATAACAGGACCATTCGCCCCGAGTTTGACGTGTATACTCGTCATTGCTTGATTTTAATTCCGCATTCTGTAAGAGGTTAAACTAAAGTTGAAGTATCACAGCCGAGATAGTACAAAGACGTCTTAAAGACATCTCCAGTTGGACATTCGGACGTCTTAAAGATGTCCCGAATGTCCTACGAACGTGTTCCGAACGTCCCCTGAAAAATTAGTATTGAAAAAGTGAAATTGAAGAGTTGAAATTGTAGTTGAAATTGAAAAGTTGAAGTAGAAGTTGACATTAAAGAGATGAAATTGTAATTGAAATTGAAGTTGCAATTGAGAAATGGAAGTTGAATTTGAAGAGTTGAAAATGAAATTGAAGAGTTGAAATTGAAAAATTAAAATTGAAGAGTAAAAATGGAAGTTGAAATTGGAGTTGAAGTTGAAGAGTTGAAATTGAAGTTGAAATTGAAAAGGTGAAGTAGAATTTTAAGAGGTAGGATATTGCATAAGGATCAGGACATTGAAAAAAATCGATTTGTGTGAAAAAATCTAATGAAATCATTATAATCTCTCTATTTAATTTTAAAAAATCATCGCACTATCTCATTTCTATCGAAAGTTCTTTGATTTTGACACAGAATTCATCGATTTGTTCCACTGTGTGCCGGTCCCCGCCATATACGCGCGTCGTTATCACCGTAATGTTTTTCCTCGCCCTTGTTATCGTTCGGAGACAGACACGTTGCACAAACGCTACTGGAAAATCGTTCGGGACCGCTCGAATAGAGATTTCAAGTGGCCTCCGGCTCGTGAGAACGAGCCCAATCAAGAACGCACTACTATCCCGCGCGTCTGTTTTGCTCTTCAAATGTGATGGATCGTACGGAACGCCGCTATAACTCTGACCACCTGCTGTATCTTATGTTTAGAGATATGACGAGACACGTTCAACGGAAAGTTACATATGTGCTACCGATCGTGCTGCGACGTTACGGTAATCGATAGTATCGGGTCGTGGCACATTAAATGCCCGATTGCACACTGTACAGATAGCACACGACGTCTTCAAGACATCCATTTTATGTTTATTTCAAGTCTGAAAGTTTTACGTCCTGACAAAGACGTGTTTGAGACCATAAACAGTGTGGTTTTTATATACCCATAATCTAGCAGTACTAGCATTGGTATTATTTGTTCGAGTTAGTGTCTGTGCTCAATTTCAATTTCAACTCTTCAATTTCAACTTCTTTTTCAACTCTTCAATTTCAATTTTTCAATTTCGTTTTTTCAATTTTTCAATTTCAACTTCAATTTTTCAATTTCAATTTTAATCGTCAATTTCAACTTCAATTTTTATTATTTTTCTAGTGATTTTAATTGCAATTATTATTTTTATTACACTTTTTATTCCACATGCATTCTTCTGATAAAGCTAGGTTTAACTTTAAACTCATTTTTGTCGAAATCTATTTTTACTCATCCCTTCTTTTAATTGAATTATCATTTATGGATCTTTAAGACTTCTTCAAGATATCCTTAAGACGTACTGTTTTCTACCACAAGACGTTCAGGAGACGTTCGGAAGACGATCGTAGGACGTTCGGGACATCTTTAAGATGCCTGAATGTCCATCTGCAGACGTGCTATCTGAGTGTACAGGGTGGTTTGTTTATTTTGTCCACTTCAGTATCTTCATTGCTGGACTGCGGATCTTTATGCACATATATACATATTTTTTCCAACACTTTAACAATGCAACAATACCTTGGTTTTCGAATCTCAAATTACCAAGAGATTTACACCCTTATTACTATACCCTTAACCTTTTGGACTCGAAGCAATTTTATTTCCAGTATCAAGACATTTCTTAAACCTAGGTCATTTTTTTTGTTTTACGTCGCACTTAACTGCCAGGTTTATTTCGCGACGGCACCTACAGTTTTTATTAGGTGGGTTCCGAACCACCTTGGGCACCACAGTTTAAATATTTTATGTAATCTTTTTTACATTGGGCACATAAAATTGAACCTGCTTTCTCATACCACGATGGAGCTTTTTGCAATTCATAGAATACAAACTTGAATAATATTAAATAGAATTCAATAATATTAAAACTGTTTTGAATAATGCTTGAGCAATTTTTACTGGCGCCTCAGAGTCGCCATTCGAGTGCAAAGGGTTAAAATGTGTACAAATACTTTTTACGCTGACTGTAAAAATTTAAAAAAAATGGTAAGTGGACTATCATTTAGTCGGGGCTCTCTTCTAGAAGAACAAAAACCACAGCATCAGTATCTCGGGGGGATTGAGACCGAGGGGCAGTAGAGTCAGAAGGTTGGCTTTTAAATTAGCGCCGGTTGCACGGAAATTGATTAGATTCGGTGACTAAACAAGGTTCCCGGACTTGTCTCGAGTGACGACAAAATTTCTTGCGGAGGCGTTCGTTCTAGCTGGAATAACGACGGGACGTGGCGAGGCAGGGTACGACGGCGGCAGGTGGTTACCGTTAGTGCAAACCGAGGAGGATCACTTGCTGGTACAGTGACGGATTGTAACGCGGAGGCAGCTAACAATAAGAGAGGTGGATGCGGTTCAAGCATGCCCAATAAAAGAGAAGAGAGACTCGACGCCGGGCCGCGTAATACCGCGGCTAAGAAAGATTAATTTCTCATTCGCTGGAACGTCTTCCCCGAGAGACTATAATTTCTTGACTTTTCTAATTGCAATAGAATTACCGGATTCCGAATTGGACAGAGACTAACTGTCTTCGTTTACTCCGTCCGGGGAACGTTTACAGACATTTTTTGCGTGGTTCGATCAACTCTTTCAGAACCAATCTCGTCGTACTGGTTATTGTATAAACAAATACATCAAATGTATCTAGAATATTTCCATTCCTTATGATTAGACTGCCGATCTTGATGCATTTATAGCAAAATTGAGTAGATGAAATTCAGAATTGTAGGAAAATTTTATAAATTGATGATGCATATTTATGGCATCTCGTCTATTAAAATTATTAAGGGAAGAAATGACGTTCTGTTTGGTTTCTGTCTCTTGCAATCGATGCATTGCAGACAATTTTTATTTTGCATAAAGATCCGCAGTCCACCTACGATTTTTGAAATTTTATGGACATGAAATTGGTATAATACCTCACACAATACCTAAATGTTTAGTATTTGTTATCAAGGGTTACCCTTGGTCCGTCGACAACCCATTTCACCGACACTGTTTTCATCGACACGATTTGACCGACAGCAACTTTCATCGACACTATGTTTTCACCGACATTGTCAAATCGTCGACAAATGTCTTCATCGACACGGTTTGACCGACACTATGTTTTCATCGACACGGTCAAATCGTAGTCATATGTTTTCATCTACAGTCCGTCTCTTTAGCGACAAGTTTGAGTTCATTATTCATATCGCTTTAATTTAATTACTTGATAGTATAATTTAATTATTTAAAGATAAAGATTAAAGATTAGATAAAGATTTTAAAAAATGAGTAAAAATCCCTTAATTTTTAGTTTCAATAAATATATATAAAATTTATATTTATGAATTTTTCAATTATCATAAAAATTTATCATATTTAAATGAAACCTTAATATTACTCTCTCAATAATACTAAGCTTATTACTATTTAAAAAAAAATTACTATTGAAAATCATCAATATAAAATCCACTATATTCCTAAATAAACCTATACCCTAATAATTTTATACCATTCAAAAATTATATGAATTTTTCAATAAAATTAACTTTCACATATGTGGATTCATATGTGGATTTTTTTCAATAAAATTAACTTTTATTATAACTTAATCTTTGGACGAGTCCATTTCCGAATTGTCCCACTTAACAATCAAATTGCGCCACGTTGGGAAACACTGATCTACCGACTCTAACGATTGTAATCGTTTCTGATTGCAGATTCATGACTGGTGCGGAAGGGGGTCAGCAGAAACCGAGAATTTTTAATAAGCAGATTTGAAGTGACAGCAGAGAAATCATAGTCCAGCACTAAATCAATCCGCTGGATGAGTGATTGAACGGGAAGCAACGAAGAAGCGGAGGCGGTTCTGCCGGAGGAGGGACCCGATGACGGGTAATGACGCCTGGATTACAGAGATTAATTTATTATTCAGTACGATGGCCTCTGCGGAGCGTGGTGATTATGCGCGCGTCCACGATTAGTAACCACGGACGTATCCCGAGGGTAAATGCGCCGCGCGCCGATAGCGGCCTAACGGAGCGTAGATTTAAGGATTTTTCCGAGTGAAACGTGACATTCCGCGAAAATGCCTAGTTGCAGCGGTCCATAACGACGATTCCGCCGGGAATAAAATAAACGTTGCTCCGCGTCCATCAGCATCTTACTCGTTTTGCCTGTTGCGCGATGCAGTTGATAAATCACGTCCTCGTCGGGTCGTTCGGTATCGCGAGACATCTTGCAACGTGGAAAATTGTCTCATCCGGTCATTTGTCCTTTCTCCAGCCTTCATCGAACGCGACGGGATTTATTATCCCGCGGGAACTTAAATACTATAATAACGCGAAAATTCACACGATTTTGCATAATATATTTTGCTGGGCTGGTATAATTACGCAGCCCGACAAAACCTCGACATTAACATATTACGAGCGCGTTATGATACAAATTGATACAATTTCCGAATAAATATTTTATTTATTGAATGCCACGCGAGAGCACCGCCTCGGAGTCGCATTTAATCACACCAGAGAATATGAATAATCTAACCGATAACAAAAGGTGAGCACAGTGGTTCAGAATCGCCAGATCGTGGCCAAAAATCGAAGAAATACTCCAATTTTATTGAGAATCGGTATTCCGAGGGTTTGCGGGTCGCTGATTATGAATCTGATTTCGAAATTTCAAAAAACAAACTGACGGATTCAATATTGCAGATGTGTTACTCAAAAAATTGTAGGATTACCTTGAAATCTAGTATTCCTATATTTTTTACATCGCTATAAAAATCGTCCGTTGTCCGCGGGTTAATAGACTGTGGATTTCATGTATACATGACAAAGACGAGTAGTTGCAAAACAGTAGAAAAATTAGAATAATCGAAGAACGGCGATAAACTATTTTCCACGTGATAAAAATATTAAAGAAATAAATTAAATGTATACGTGGTTGCTCTATTATTTTGCATAAACTCTAATGCACTCTAATGATCACAAAATGATTACTACTCTATGAACAGTTTCACAACGACTGAAATAATTTTGAAAACGGAAGAGAACTTACAAAAATTTGTCAGTTTTTTATTTATAATATTAATAAAATGTTTTTATAACACTACCACACTGAGAGATCCAAAAAATGAATTGACGAAAATATTATGATGAAAATGATCTTTCCGTCTCCGAATGCTAATTTAATTTTCGAACATACTTCGGAGCAACTCCGCGTCCTCTATTTCCATGGTAAAATAATTACAGAGGCATCTTCTTTTTCACGTTTTTTACGATCAGTAGTTTAACATGAGACCATTTTCAACAGTGAAACGTTCATTTGCCGTGTATTTCATTCTCGCTGGTAGCCCGATGACTGTCGAAAGCCTTGAGCAAACAGTCGGAGGGAATAATACCGAAAACGAAATGAAGGGCGACGCGGGAAAAAAATTAACTGTCCGACGATTCCGAGGGGACGTCATTTTTTGCCCGATTTTTGCAGGGCGCGCCTCATACACGCGGGTCCCGGCGAAAAAATGAAACACTGTCCGTAAAAATGGAGCAAAAGAGATCCGGGGAGAATGTCTTCTAATTCGACGCGCAACCGCAACACGCGGTTTCCCATTGGTATCCGGGTCGGCAGGGTTGGTGGAGGCCCGGGACAAAATTGTTCCGCGTCTATTTCGTTGCGCGTTCGCACCGCGTTCTATAGATTCGCATTCCCCACGCGTAAAAAGTAAAAAGACCCTTGCTATTGCTTTCCGCTTGCCCGGGTGATGCATTCGTATCCGGAGTCAAAGCGACAGTTTAATCTTCGCGATGGAAAAGATTGACTCGACGTTCACTTTCGGACATTGAATGGGCTGAACAATATTCTATGATGTTGGCAGAGGGTGCTCTGTAATACAGTCAACCCTCTCGTAACACGATATTCTGAAAATATGGTTCCGATACTGTGTGGTGCAAACATTGCGCCAGACCTGCTCGAGATTTTTATAACACGCTTTCCGAATAGCGTGATTAAACATTAAACTGCAGATGTTTATGCTATTGCCAATTTTTGTTGACAAATTTTAAGAAAGTGGTACTAGAACAAATAAAAAAATTTAAAAAAAAGATAGTGGTACAAATTCTGTTGGATATGATACTCTGTAGCATTTTTTAAAATTTTAATAAAACTTAATAAATCAATATAGTCTAATAATTATATTGTACAAATCTAGTTAAAGCAATACATTCAAATATTTATTTCATAATCGTGTGAAATATTTTTATTCTTTCTTATTTTGTTCAGCATTATTTTGGAATTTTATAAATGTTAAATTATAAGTAGAGCAAAGAATTTTAGAAATTACAATTTTTCGTCCGCAATGTCGTGTAATAAATGAAGTGTCAATTTATTAATTTGAGATGTGTACAATTTGAAATTTTTATCATATTCGTGTTACCACAATTATTTATTATTAGACTGCGGATGTTTATACAATTTTCAAGTTTTGTAGGCAAATTTTAAGAAAGTGGGACCAAATAAAATTCTGTTTTCAATGGGGTGATAGTATGTTGATACCTTTTTCGGTTAAACTTTATATTTCAATTAACATGTAATTATCTTCACAGAATAAAAATGTTTAATTCATTATCTTCTTATTCAAGTTGTACAATACATTGCAGAATTTTGAAATTCACAATCACATTATTACGAATGAATAATGTTGAATAATTTCGAAACGCGGTTAAACGTTACATATTTATATGTATAACACATGTTTACACGCAATCATTTAATTATTTTAAAGTTCTGCACAAATATACGAAGTACCTACAATGAATAATAAAATGTGCATAATACGAACATTTTCATCGACAAATATGGCGTTCTCATTTCCAGAATTTCTGAAAACATTGAGAACAATACTAATAAGAAAAAACAGCTTTTTCTAAATCTGTATTGTCGTCCAATGATTGATTAAGGAAGTAGCCTGACCAATCTGGAAAAGTATATTTGGTTAATGCAGAACTTAATTCAATGATTCGTTTCGTCCCATGTAATTAATGTCTATGCAAATATGGTGGCGTGTCTCTCGTGAATATTGACGGTACGATGTGGTTCCAAATAACAGTCGCAGTGTAAACTAACGTAAATATTTGATTGTTAGTGAAACAATTAATGTAACTAGATAAGTATAAATTTAAGTATAAAATACTTACGCGAAAAGTTATTCATCATCATTCAATAAAGAATGACAAACTAAATGAACAAAGCAATTAAAAAAAAAAACGATAATAAAAATATCAGACTGCGGATTTCTAATCGCGAGAGAAACGTCGCGCTAAAAAGACGTTTGGCCTTGTTGGGTTAGTTTCGCGCTCATTGTACATTGAAGAAGTACAGTCCGCGCAGAAGTTCTATTATGTTTATCGACGGGAGTCGCACCTATGCGCGTCAAGAAGGCCTCCAGGTGAGCACACGAGGGCACACCTTTGCGAGCGCGCGAACTGCCTGCGTTCGCCATACGCGCGCACGGGGAACAATGGCGGCTGCGAAGGACTACAATGCGCGGTCGAAAAGTTGGCTGGGCCGGTTCTTGGTCGGCCGGGTTATAGCTCGCGGTGCCCTAACAAAAGTCTTAAAACAAAAGTCGACCGGCCGCGTATGAATGGCGGCCCGTCCGCCGAACTTTCGTGCGTCAGTTCCGTTTCCTTTGACGAAGTCATCCGTTCAACAGCCACATCCATTGTTGCTAACGGGGCGCTAGTTTGGACTCTGTCAACTCCAAACGAAACAATACTCTACTCGCTAGCCCCCTCCACTCCCTTGGGACCGACAAGTTTTAAAGTTGCCGTTGTTGTGGACACAATAAATTTTTGGCCGTAACTTTGAATAATGCTCGCGATCATGTATATGTCCGCGCGTTACTAGAACTTTGCGCGGATAAATTAATTTACTCGTTTGTTCGCTTATCTATTTGCTGATCTCCCTGTGGTTAAACCACTGTTTCTCAACGTGGGGCCTGTTAAGAATTTTCATCGCGAGTCTGACTCGATAGGGCAAGGGGTTGGTTTCTTTTCGTCAGAAAGAATTTCCAAAAATCACTTGTTACCAGTTAGCTATCTAGACTTTTAATCTCTACAAAATGGTAAATATTTTCCATAAATATTTTCCAGAAACAAGCTTGGAAACTTCATAAGGTGAAGTAATGAATGCGGACCATTAAGCATTTATGGCTTATAAAAATTTCCAAAAAATACTGCAGTATCAAATTCGACAAAATTTAGTAAAATTTTTATTTATGCTGGATCTACAAATGCTATTACTAGACTATTACTATCTTGACATGGATTCATGACTTCTAAAAATGTTCAAAAAATGCTAGAATATAAAATTCTACAGAATTTAATACGATTTTTATTCATTTCAGATCTATAAAGGCCATTACCACTGAAAATAGGATTTCACTTATTCCCACTTTTTCGAAATTTTTCTGCAAAACTTCGAAATTGCACAAGCATCCGCGGTCTAGCTATTACCAATGAAAATAGGATTCCGTTTATTCCCACTTTCTCGAAATTGGTCTGCAAAAATTAAAAATTGCACAAACATCCGCAGTCTACTTATCACCCGACCGCGTTAAAACGTACACGTAACATTGCATCATTCCACGAATATGAGACTGTAAATTTTGCTTTAGCGAGCTCGTGGCAACTTCGGTTTGACTACATCTGCGGTAATAGCTTTTAGCTAGCAGTCGTTGCGTCCGATCGTTTTTCTTCCTGCTACTTGCGACAGTGAGTTATGAGTCTTTATCTTTTGTTAATAATTAGCTCCCCCTGTTGTCTGTTTCGCAAGTTTCTATTTATCTCTGGCATCGTGAATCATCCGCTCCTTTTGCAAAGTTTAAAATTTATGTTACCCATTTTCGAACGCAGACTGCACAATTTTTTTCTTTTCTATCGGTTTAGAAGTTTCCATAAAACATGTTAACATACGTGATTATTATACGGTTCAATTGCTGTTTATTACGCAGAAGTACGTTTAAATTATTGTTTAATCAATTTACAAATCCTTCTGAAGCATGTATGGTGCACGGGAATATTTGAAGTAACGAGATGAGAACCTGAATTAACCGAATAAACGTAATCTGTAATTCCTTTGATATTTTCACAAGAGCTGCGGTAATACGCACAAATCTTTCTACATCATATATTTTCAGACTTGCGTAAATTTTAATTCTTATCAGCATCTGTAATCGGATTAAGGTTCTAAAAACTAAAATAATATCATTACAGAATGTTATGTTTATTCGTAAGATATTATCTTTATTTTATTCGCAATATAAATAACGAGATTGTTCCAGCGAGCTACATATAATTTCCAGGAAGAAACCTGGTCCATCACGATGGACAGAATTTTATAACGAAGAGTAAATGATCTTGTAATTGAGTGCCGCGCATATTATAAATTAAAGCTGTTCGCTAAACGGATTAAACCGTGTTGCAACTGGTGCACCGCTTGACCTGGAAAATCATGTTTCCCCGACGCGCCGCTGGAATTAACATTTTATTCTGGCATATTACTTTTTCTCAACGGAAAAGTGAACTGCAGATCCGTCGGCGATATTTAGATTGATTTAAATATGACCTTTTCAAAATCTGACACAATAATAAGATGAGTTTCAAAGAATTTAAATTGTGTTCAAACAATACGTATATTCCTTGACCTAAGAAAAACACTTGGGTCAGTGCTGTTTCTTAGATCGTGTGGTACTACAATGTCTTCATGATGTCGCCTTGTGTTCAGATTGTTCCGATTTTAGATATTAAATTTTTTGTCGGATGGAAATACTGATTTATCATATTTTTTAAGGAGTTTTGTTAGCTACCTTAGAAAGCTGGCAATTTCTTCAAGCAGCACTTCATTTAAAAGTACATATTGTAAAAATTTTTTAAAAATATTTTTAAGGTTTTGCAGTTTTACTACAAGTTGCATAGTAAGTATGTACATGTACTTTTAATTAAGCTAGTTCACTGATTTTTACACAAATACTCTTGAATTCTTTTAATTTTTCTACAGTTTTTCTGCATAAAATTCACAGTGAAGTGATGACGTCTCAGTGGCAGTCTTAAATTTTTTCTAAGGTGTAGAATTTACTTGCATTCTTGTTATTTTTATATGTGATTAATGTTTATGGAATTTCAATTTTCGTAGGCCAATTTTAAGAGTGGAATCAAATAAATTCCTATTTTCAATGGTAGTAGCCTTTTTAGATCTAAAATAAATAAAAATCGTACTAAATTCTGTCACATTTATATCCTAGAATTTTTTGAAACTTTTAAGATCCGCAATCCGATCATTAGACAGCGAATTTGATGCATTTATAACAAAAATACTTATGAACAGTATGAGGGTTAAAAGAAACTTAAGAATATTGATATACATATTACTAGACTGCGGATTTTATGAATATATGACAAGCCAGGATATAGGTTAATAAGATAATTGGAAGAAGAAAGAAATTTTTATTTAGCTCCTGTATCTTACATTCAACGCAAACATTTTTTATTTTGCATAAAGACCCGCTATCTACATTTTACCATTATCTTATGAAAATTATTAACGAAATATTTAAAATTCTCGTTTGGTTCGTCGGAATTTCGGGTAGCGGAGGCCGGCTGAAGCGAACTCGCGTTGAAGTAAAGTGGTGAGAATGGCGCAAATGGTGATCGCGGTAACAGTTGCGGGCAAAAAACTCGCCGAGTTCCGTGCGCTGTCGAATTAACAATCTAGGTGACACTCGATTGAAGCAATTCCGATGTGGAATGCTAAAACGGTCATACCGCGCGGATTTCCCGAAATCTAAGGTAACGATTTGCCATTTTAAGGAGAACGAAGCCGGTCGTGCCATCGGAATCGTCCTCGCAGGCCAAACGCTTGGCAAGGATCCATGGATTGCCGGCAAGCAAAGCGTGAGAACGCATACAGAAACAGCTCAAACAATGAGTGCTCGTCGTTTGTATGTCCACAAGGGACGTTACGCGCGATTATGCATGTGTGCGAGCGGCCGGGCCAGGCCGACTGTACCCGTCGCCGCGCCGCTGGCGCGCGGCTCGGCGAAGCTGGACGAGACGATGAACGCAGATATTTAAATTCTGGCACTCGGGCTAATCCAGAACGATTTATGGATCCATTAAGCTTTCCGTATTACCAAAGAGATACTTCGACCCTCGGAACAGAAATCAAGAGATCGAGAGATCGAAAGAGTTCAGGCAAGATCCCGTTCTACGATCGCAACAGTAAAATAATGCTCCTGCGACGATTTATTTCGCGCCACTATTTATCTAAATGGGAACTGCGCCACGTCGAGAAACAGACGGGTAATTTCAAACGTCATTTACTAAACTAATTCATCTAGCTTTACAGATAAATTGAAGTCGTTTGGTAGATTCATAAAAAAGTTATTCTGATTTAAAGTGTGCGTGATCAGTTTTGCTCCTAACTGTACATATGTATACCCACCCAAATTAATTTTAGTAGCGCGAAAAACAAATTTGTAAACAAGTCAATTGGATGTGATATGTGTTTAATCGTGGATCATAATTGTTACAAGGTGTTTACGCAATTTTTAATTTTTTTGGACAAATTTTAAGAAAGTTGTTCCAAAGAAAATCCTATTTTCATGGTCAATAGCATTTGTAAATCGAAAATAAATAAAAATCGTACCAAATTCTGTCAACTTTAAATACATAAACATCCGCAGTCTAATAATTATACTGTACAAATCGAGTTCTATTTAAAGCAATTTAAAATTTAAATATTCATTTCATAATTCTGTAAAATATTTCCTTTTTTTCTTATTTTTTTTTGTTCAGCATTATTTTAGAATTATAAATCTTAAATTATAAGTAGAGCAAAAAATTTTGGAAATTACAACGTTTTAATTAAAGATATCTACAATTAAAAATTTTTATCATTCATGTTACACTCCAACGAAAAATTAGACATTATTCATTGGTGAAACTATTATTAACAAACAAAAGAGTAAGTTCGTGAGAATATACTCATATTTTTATGCTATCGTTGTTTACAACTTCGCATACGCAAATTCATAAAATCCGCAACCCACGAGCTTACTTAACTACGGGCTTTAGACCATAAGTATGTCACGTGAAAATCCGCAAATGCGCTTCGTGAGCGAGCGAATGCATGAACATCGTAAGCCTGTAAGGTACACAGTACATAACTATTGGACTATAGGTGCACTTATGGTACGTGCAAATTCGTAAACTTCAAAAACCGTGTCCCACGCGAAATTTTAAAAAATTCATGCTAGAAACTTTTACTATAATATCAATTTTAAATGTGAAAAAATAAAAATTTTCACATAGAAATTCTCTAGTACTCTTCGAGGAAGAGAGAACCAACACACATCACCCCCTCCCCCCAGTCGGGAAAAAGTAAAAAAATATTTTCAAAGCATATTCAGCCCCATATTCCATTTGTAAGGTAGTAATAAATAGACAGCGGATTGATGTGAGTAGGTGTAATTTAAGACAAAAATATTAAAAGAATTTAAAAGAATGCTGTTATATTATCTTCAACCCACTGAACATATTATATTAAGAAAGAAAATAAATTTCTACTTCAGTCCAGTTCGTTGCAATTCAGGTAGAAAATGTTTATTTTGCATAAAGATGCGCTGTCTAGTAATAAATCAATGAATGTAAAAACATTCTTTATTACGTATTTTTTAAAGACCGGTCATTTTTACTGGTTCTGGTAAAAATTGCCTCGTCTTAATTGTTCGTAGTTCTAGTGACAACTAGTAACATCCCTTTGCACTGGGTTGTCCCCCCTGAGGCACCACTAAAAATTGCTGTACCATTATTCAAAATATTGTTTGCATTATTAAATACATCGCAATCTAATCAAATACTAAAACATTTAGGTATTGCACATGAGGTATTATACCAATTTCATACCTATAAAATTTTAAAAATCATAGGGAATGGAAATATTCTAGATCGGAAGAAAAATGTTTAATTTTCCAATTAAAATAGCTTCGAGTGCAAAGGGTTAATAAAATAATTTTAGGTCAATAAATAAACTTGAAACAATTACAACCTAATGCTGTCCACACTTTACGTTGTACGCTTCTCTTTTGTTTGTTGTGTGGAAAATACAAAAGTGTATCGAACCTCCCTTTGTATAATATCAGTCATCCCATATTTTACCTTTTATTGTCGAGTATCATGTAGAGCTCATGTGCGTTTCAGTAACCGTGACTGTTAATTTTCGTTTGTTTAATAGCATTTTCTCGCTATAAATCGGCCTCCTCAATTTACGGTGCCTTTCAACGACGACGACGAGCGGCGTTTGCCGTACGGCGCGATCAGTCTCGTTTTACGTTCATTACAAAGTGCTTTGAACGCAACGCTCCGGCAAGGTAACGAGAAGGCAAGGGGCGTCGGTCGATCGTAAATGGTTTCCTGTCCTCGAATCACGAAAATGACGTTCCAGATACCTTGTGGAAAACTAGCGACGGAGTGGAAGGAAGCGTCGCGGCGTCGCGACGCATGCTGTCCCGAGCTCGCGTGTTCTCGCGTGCACTCCGCTGACGCGCGTGGGGTTGTCGGCCTGAAAGATGGTGGTTGCATTAAACGGATATGAATATTCATCCACTATACGGCAGACCCAGTTAGAAACCGCTCGATCGCGCCGCTAGATCTTTCTCCCTTCTCGATTCTCTCGGTCTTCCTCCAACAGAAAAAAGCGGAAACGACCATTCGAGTTGTTAGGAGAACATTTTTATCATACTCCGTAGGATTTTCCTTCCCGTTAGAAAATACTTGCGCAATTTTGAATGCGTTGCTGGTGCAAAATAGTATATTTGTAATAAAATTTACAATACATAGTAGAATATATTAAATAGAATATACTAGAATATAGTAGAATATACAGTGTAGAATATACTACATATAGAATATTACAATGTAGTACAATGTACTGGAATATATTACAATATACTGGAATGAAGCAGAATCTACTGGAATATATTACAATATACTACAATGTATTTAGTAGAATATATTGGAATATATTACAATATACTAGAATGTAGTAGAATCTACTGGAATATATTAGAATATACTGGAATATATTACAAAATACTAGAATGTATGACAATGTAGTAGAATATATTTGAATATAGTACAATAGAATATACTGGAATATACATATTACAATATGTATACTGGAATGTATTGTATTAGAATGTAGTAGAATATACTGGGATGTATTACAATATACCAGAATGTAGTAGAACATAGTACAATATACTAGAATATAGTACAGTATACTGGAATATATTACAATATAGAAGCGTCTACTACGATTTTTAATTTTCTAGCTGTGGTTTCATTAATTACTTGTATTCTGTGCGAATTTTTGAAGTTGATGTTCTGCACTGGACGCGTTAATCGTGCTATCTGGAACCATTTAAAAATTGGAACCTACGAAAAGATCCTGAAAGCATGTGGGGAAGTTGAGCGAAGTTTCAGGATCGATGGGGATAATCAGAACTCGAACGGAAAAAAAAGAGATTACCAGGAGTGGACAACGAATAGATCACGTCAGGGAGGGGTGAAAAATGGCGAACGGCAGAGTGATTAGGAAAGTGCTTAGAGCGTACGAGCCACGGGCATCGTGACGCACCCCTAGGTGTCCTACTTTGCTATAGATCGCGCAGCACGACCGAAAAAAAAAACAGCGAACAGCTCGTGTTTTCGCAAACCAACCCGAAATAATTTAATTCGGGTGTGTCACGAATTGGCGAACGCCGAAAAAGCCGTCAGTAAAGTTAACTGCAACTAGAAATATTCGCGTTCCAATGTGTTGCGCCGCGCCGTTCAAATTGCACAAGCTCTCTTCGTTGTTACAATGTTTCCCCGGTTGTTACAGAATTTTCGACGCTCCGATATTTAATAATGAAAACGTGAAATTGAAATGGAGGCGATGCGATACGAGGCAGCCCGAGTGTTTTCAAACCGTATATAGAAAGTTTACCAGATACAGAAACGGAGGGCGGGAAAATTGGACGGGCGTAAACTCGGGACCTAACTTGACACGGCTGCCCGGTGAGACATATAAGTTGTGGTTCTAGTGCAGCTTCCTTCGCCGGATTCCAGCTCATCGTTCGACCCCCTAGGAAATTGCAAGTGGTCCTTTTCGAACGCGTCGACGAAGTATCAGTGTTACGGTTTCTCGCCGTAACATTCCGCCGCGCGGCACGTATCGTCCCGATATGTACCGTCTGCATATCAAATCGGATTCATGTAAACCCACCGCAAAACCTCTGTCCTCCTTCCTGATTTATTATGATTAGACTGCGGGTGGAATCTGGTAGAATATATTAGAATGTACTAGGATATACATTAATATACAAGAATACATGTACTATGATATACCAGAATGTACGGGAATGTATATACTAGACTATACTAGACCATACCAGAATCCACCAGAATATACAAGAATGTACCAAAATATACAAGAATATACCAGATTATAGAAGAATGTACCAGATTATAGAAGAATATACCAGGATATACTTACCAGAATATACATATGAAAATACACCAGAATATACAAGAATGTGCCAGAATATACAAGAATGCACCAGACTGCACTGGAATGTACTTCAATACGCCGGAATATACAGTGTGTTCATTTTCGAACACCTAAATTATTTCCTCTACTATTAAAAGTAAGAAAAAATAAGTAAATAGGATGTACATGGGTTTAAGGCGTGCATCAGATGGTAATAAATACGGTGAAATTACTCTTCTCGTTTTATTACTTTTGTATTCTTCAAACTGAAACTGATTTTGTCGCCTTCAAGTTCACTTCAAGGTCACTTCAAGGTCATGGTGTGTAGGTCGTTGAACTCATCTTGACGCCGACTACCACATTGCATTATGAAAAATACGTGTTAACCATCTGATGCACGCCTTAAAACCATGTATTTACATCCTATTTAGTTATTTTTTCTTACTTTTAATAGTAGCGGATATAATGTAGGTGTTTGAGTTAAAATTAATACCCTGTATACACCAGAATATACAAGAATATACCGGAATATGGTTATTGTTAGTTCGTAAAAATGAAATTTGCTCGAAGTTTTATAACTGAATCATTTAATAATAAACGACTTTCGGATTTTATCGACAATGGTACTCCACTTCGTTTTTTCATGTTTTACATTAATTAATTTTTCTAATATAAGTATCACATTTTGCGTAACATTCATTACCTTTTAGCATAAACATTTGCAACATTAGTTTCTTTAATCCACTTGTACAATGTATTCAACAATTTTTAAATCATCGATTCTCTGTCAGTTTTTGTTGCGAATTTGTTGACAATCATATCGACGTCATATAAAACAGAAAAATCGGTTGCTCGTATAACATTCATTTTATTATTGGTCGAATATTTCACTTGATTGTTTATTTAGTCGAGATAAAAATTAACAGAAATATTTCAAGTATCGCAAGCGATGTTCCAAAAATTTTATCACGCACAAACTGGTAAATCTCCACCGTTTATGTATAGGAAATGCTTCAATACACTTTTATGGCAATAACCTGACTGCGAGCCGTTATGAAGTATACGTTTTATTAAAAATGATTCTCGATGTAGTCGACATAAAACATAAACTTATTTCCATCGTACGAAATTTGGATACATTTCATGGAGTAGAAAAGTTTTAAAAAAATTGTTAGTCTGCCATTTACGTCATCACTATACTGCGAATTTTATGCAGGTCTGGTAGAAATGAGTATGTGCATTAATTAAATGTCTGGCTCTTGTCTAATGCAATTAACGCAGAAAATTTTTATTTTCCATAAAATCAGTGAGTAAATTCTCAAGTGTTCGCTACTGTTACTGGATTCCATGAAAAATAGACTGCGGATCTTTATACAAAATAAAAATATTCTAAAAATATTAAAAATATTTCATATATTTCATGTTTTATATTTTTTTCTTGATAACGATAAGTGATGGTCTCCGACAATTCTATGATGCATTCTATTATTTATGGTAAAAATAAACAGGTCAAATACAAAACTAAACACGCATTAGACGAATCAAAGGATATTTTGATATTATTTCCGACTTTTTGACACGATTTAAAAAAATATACATTTTCATTTAATTTCGGTTTCGTACAAGTGGCTTGGACAATTTTTATTTTGCATAAAGACTCCCAGTCTAATCATAATCTAGTAATGCTTCCAATTCTTCATCTTGGAATTCCCTTGATACACCATGGCAATCCTCTTCAATCGTCTTTCAAGTTAAAGCAGAGTCGCCAGATAAGGGATGGGAGCACGAATTGAGAGGAAAAAATTACCCCCTCTCTCGAGCTGTGGCGGAAAAAGGGGAAGGTAGAGTGGGGACTACAATCTTGTAACAGCAATTATGCGATCAAACGAAAAAGTTCAAATATCGTTCTCCTCCGGAACAACGTGAAATTGCTAAAAAATAAAATAGAACGAAGGAACGAGGTACATAAAATGAAACGCGCGTAAAGACGAAAATTCAGCGGAATCAAATTGCTTCAATTAAACTAGATCCAGTTTGACACAAGTTTTGTTATTTTGCCACACTTTTACCGTCGCAGGTTAAACTACTTGTGCAGGATGATCCCCACGGGAAAACAGATTTCCTCGGTTGAAACTTGGGAAAGACGGATTCAGGATATTTCTTCGAATATGATGAAAAGTTTTTCAATAGATCCGAGGAAGAAACCGCGCACGGTATTCACGTTTCATCGACCATACTTAAATTCTTTGACCAAGCTCCTTGTTTCGTTCGGAAGTTACCAAAGGGAACTACTTAGGGGAGGGGGCACTGTGACAACGGTATTATCCGAGAGAGAGAGAGAGAGAGAGAGAGAGATATTAAATTTTCCATCGATTTAATCGTTCAATCTAAAACAATATACCTGATAAACTTACAATATGTGAAATTATTCCTGTGCACACAACGCTGCATTACATATGTGTTTACTTCAGAAACGTCAGAAGTTCGTGTACTGTTCATCCATCAGAAGATGGCAGTGACAAACTTGTAGGGACCACGTAATATTCCTACTCTCCGCGCCTACCTGTCAAAAACACTGTAAATCGCTCAACTTTAAACACTCATAACTAGACTGCGGATGTTTATGCAATTTTAAATTTTTATGGCATGAAATAGAATCGTATTTTTTTATGGGAACTTTGTAGATCCAAAACAAATAAAAATCTTACTCAATCCTATCGAATTTTATTTAATGAATAAAGATCCGCAGTCTACTCATGAGAAAAGCTGGTATCACGCCTATCACTAATCACAACACTTATTAAGAATCCATGAAAATTTCTTAGCCAATTTCCACATGCAAAACTGCACAGAATAATGTAAATTTCGACCCCTGGACGCTGCATGACGGAATCTGAAACGCTCTCCTTAAGTTATTCCATTTTTCATTTATCCAGAGTGTACAAGTTATGGAAAAACTATGCATCTATCGGTGTACTCTCTGTGAAAATAAAATTCGCATGTTCCAGTTCCTAGCATTTGCCTTTCGCATAAGTTGCCGTACGCAGCTGAACATTTTGTATTCTCTGCACGCCGTGTCCCCGTATCTACTTACAGACGCTATATGTAAGAAATATGAGCCTCTGCCAGGAATTATAGTCGGGTCTATACGTTAGCCATTTTGTATCGGGATAAAAATCGAATATATTTGCAATCGCTCACGTGGTTGAATGTCCGAGTTTTGTTGTAGCAAATTACCTAACAAATCTTAAGTGATAAAGCGAGGCTCCAAATGAATTTATATAAAATAGAAACATTTATGACAGTTAAGAAATTTACTTACAATACGCGCGCTTCCAGGTTTTGTTCATAGTTGACGTTGGATTTTGTAAAGTCGTAAAGACAAGGAACACTCACCTGCAACATAATAATTAAATAATCATTAGTTCAAATTTAAATATACATTTTTTAATACGTTTTATATGAAAATTCACAAAATAAAGATTGAATAAAATTGTTACAGGTTTAAAAAAAAAAATCCAAAATGATACACAATAATATCTGCAACAATTCAATCATCATTTCAAATTTAAATATATATTTTCCAATACATTTTATACATGTACATGAAAATTGACAAAATAAAGATTGAACAAAATTGTTAGTGGTTTCAAAAAAAGAAACTCCACAATGGTATACATTAAAACAAAATAGAGAAATACATACTGCAATATATACAAATATGTACTGCAACAATTCAATCGTCAGTTCAAATTTAAATATATATTTTTCAATTCATTTTATATCAAAATAAAAATTGACCAAAATGTTTTTATCGGATTCGGAAAAAACTCTGAATACAATTTTCTGTTTTAGCGAGGTTCGGGCAAATATACTAAAGTTTAACGATCTTTTTATCTATTAATAATACAGTGCCATGAAAATTTTTGTGTGATACTAAAAAGGTCGCAAGTTTCGGAGGGAATTAATATTCAGCGACCACATTTTTGGAACCAGGGACAAAGTAGAAAAAAATTGCACTCGTACGCTCCACGAAGTAAATATGTTCTGGGATCTAGATGCAAACTGAAAACTTCAAGAGCTTTTTGTACGGCACTGAGCAAGTTTTGCACCCGCGCACGAGGGATGACATCTTTTCCTTTCTTCCTGTTTTCTCTGGTAAGAATATGAACTAGGTCGTTCGATGCACCGACTTATGTTCAATCACGTAACGTATTGTTGGCATATGAACCGCGCGTTATTGTGACATATTCCTACCGATGATGTACATCGGATTGTCATATGTTTTGCGGTTGTTCAAGCTGCCCTGGGTAGACGAGGAAAGCAAGAGAATACGATGAAGCATTCAAACTAATGTATCTTTAATATATAATATAGTATAATTTAATATAATCTTTATTTTTATTAAAGAAGTAAATGATATCAATAATTATTAGACTGCGGATCGATTTTTTTAAATTTCAAAAATTGCTATTTCTTGTCGGTTAAATACTGATTAAGTTTGATACGGAACACTTTTCTGTCCGACCATCCGAAGGGCCTGAAAAATCGTGGGGACTAATTTGTGCCGCACCCGGTATCATCTTCAATTTTAAAAAATTTCCAACAATATTGAATTTCATCTACTCAATTTTCCTATAAATGCTTAAAGATCCGCAGTCTGATAATAATACATAATCACAGATGATGTATTATTATATTACAGTAAAACCTCGATAGCCGCAAAACGGCCGTACACGATAAACGCAAAAAAATTTGTAGTGAAAAGGAGGCATCTGTAATATCATTTTATTCTTTTCGAATTTGCTTCCAAAAATATTTTTCTGAAAGATTAAAGATGTTTGTTCTATGTCGATAGAAATTTTATAATTTTCTTAAAATGCATTTTTAGTTATGTCACACCATCCTTGCGATATGTGTATTCTCTGTTTCTGTTTATGTTAATCTATCGATTATTATTAAAGGTTAAGCCAGCCGTGAAATGATTGCTGTCGATCTCGATTTGCCAAATTCTACATAAACGTCGAGTTGAATTTTCTGTTGCAGAATCGAAGGAGCAAACGTGGACAGTAAAATGCGTTGGAAAAGCATGTCGGTTTGGTTCGCGGAAGGCAATGGCAACGGTCTGTCATACAACGAGCACAGCCATAAATGGGAAATGGGCGGTCGTCGTTGATAACTGATCGGAACTCTTTATCCAAGAACTCGATCTGGCACGTCGAGCCCGCTCCACGGTGAGCAACCACCTTTCATTCTTGATTCTTCGAATGAATGAACCGGTAAATGAGTTCCATGTCCGCAGTGTGTACCTTTTCTTTCAGGCCTGGGGGCACACGTTGCGAGGGAGTTGCCTCAAAAGCCGATGTAGATCAATACTTACTCTTATTTCAGAACATGGTACGGCGATAAAAAGATCGAAGCTTCCTCAGACCATTAAACACCATAGTTGGTAAGAAGAGGAAAATGAACATCCGCTGCCAGAAAATATTTTCCGTTTACAGCGGACTCGGAAGCTCCAATTTCTTTTCAACTGTTCTTTTCGAGTTGGAGTCCGCATAACAGACAAATTGGAGGCTGCGAAAATGCGCGAAAATATTAATTAGAAAATGTCTCTTGTGAATTTTAGTTGCCAAAATTTCCGCTTCATAAACCAGCAAGCAGAATTACCGGACTGGAAGTTTCGCAAATAGTTTCATAAGTAAAACAGTGTTTCAGTAGGACTTTACGACACACAGTCGGACGGAAAGTCTCCGTATGCCCTTTCGAATGGGAGATTTAATCATAAAATATTTTCTGTGAATCTTAATTAGTATCTGAAAATTCTTATACCGGTAGATAAAGCAGCTCAACTAAAATTTTCACAAATAGTTTAATCAATAAAACAGAATTTTCAACTTCCATGATACATATCCGGAACAAAGAAATAAGTGCAAGACTCTGGTCATATCGAAATACAAGCTTACCCAATAGCAAAATTAATTTCCAGCTGATACCACTGAGGCTTTTATGGAAATTCCAATAAAATACCCACACCGGTGAACTTTTAATCAAGGAACCGTTCCGCCATTTAGCAAGAAGGGACGCGTTCATTTCATGGAAACCGAATTGCGAATAAGAACGAATATAAATTTGGATATAATTACTAGACTGCGGATGGTTATGCAATTTTCAATTTCTGTAGAGCAATTTTAAGATAGTGGTACCGAATAAAAATCTAATTTTAAAAATCGTAACAAATTCTGTTGAATTTAATACTCCAGCATTTTTTGAAAATTTTGAACAGCCATAAATGCATAAAGATCCGCAGTCTAATAATTACGCAGAAAACAAACGTATACAGGGTGTCCGAAAAATATTGTACTTCCTTGAAAGGGGTTCCTCGGCTTAACCCTCCCCCCCTTTGCACTCCGAATTATTTTTCAATTTTGTTGCCAATAACTCCCTTCTATTATAAATTTTTTATTTGGAATTCAATTCAAAGTAAAGTTCCTTAACTGATACTTACTTCAAACAATTTTCTTCACCAATTATATTAAATATAGCTCTCAAAGTTTGTTGTAAATTACGTTTGTGGAACTTATGTTTGTTTTTAACTAAAACATAAGAAATTAAATAAATAAAAAAAGAACCAAATACATATATAGATTTTGCACTCCAAATTCATCCTTTTGCAAATCAATTTCACATTTTTGCAAATTAATTTCGCCCTTTTTCGAATTAATTTTACCCTTTTGCAAATTAATTTCACCCTTTTGCAAATTAATCTCACCCTTTTGCAAATTAATCTCACCCTTTTGCAAATCAAATTCAATCTTTTGCAAATCAAATTCAACCTTTTGCAAATGAATTTTACCCATTAACCCTTTGCACTCCGAATTTATTTTGTTGCCAACAACTCCCTACTATTTAAAATGCTTTATTTAGAATTTACTTCAAAGGACAGTCCTTGACTGCTATTAACGAATAATTTTCCCTCTCGAACGAATAATCACCCCTCTCAAGTAATTACAACATTTTTAGGACACACTGTATAACATATGCACAACTCTTTTGAATCCCCGGAAATTGAACTTCCTGTGAGAGTTCTCTGTGTTCCTAAACTGTGAAAATTGGAAACATTGAACCGCTTTCATGTAGGAAAAATCGTGTATGATTTCGTAATTGCAGACTCTGTCGCCTGGAAAGTTCGAAACCACTTAGGTGGGCGGAGATTAACCCACACGATTTTCTTCCTCAACTTTTCTCATCAGTGTTAACGCCTTTTTTAATCGCCGCGAAAGGAATTCTGTATCTACTGCAAGATTGCGTTCAGGTTACGCATTAAATACTGATAACTGAATTGACGAATTATAAGAAAGTGGAATAAATTAAAATCTTATTGTCCGTACTAGTAGCCCCTTTTTAGATCTGAAATAAATTAAAATCGTACTAAATTCTGTCATAAATGTGAAATATTTAGCTTTTTAACTACACCACCACGGACGTCACAAAAATGGATGACAGTGTCTTTACACACTTTTTAAAATTTTCCAACAATTTTGTATTCCATCTTCTCAATTTTGCTATAAATGCGTAAAGATCCGGAGTCTATTTATAGTTAATGATCGGAAGAACTCGCCCGGGGAACTTTTATCCCCGGTCTCCCGTGCATTATTTGTTTGAGCAATGTTTAAATTGTTTCGCTCTCCGTGGAGATCCGGCATTTCCAGACACGGGAGCGGAATTTGCTAGAGAATAGCACAATCAGTTGCACGATTCAGTCCGAGGAAAAGATTTAAAATTCTCTGCGGAGGTCGCGGTCGTATCAATTTCGCCCTATACCCTATAACGCGAGCCCTAAATTGCGCTGGATATCATAATAATCTGCAATTTAGGGAGGTATCCCCGTAGTCTAGAGGGAAATTCAACTTTACATGCAAATTTCCAGCCGCGTGTAGGTCGTCGTCGTCGCCGCTCGATCTTTCACCTATGAAAATAGATCCGCGCTGTGTCTCGCTGTCGAGGGTAATACGATTTCTCTATAACGCGATCAAAGTTTTCAACATGTTCAGTCCTGTAAGAACTAAACTTTCTAACAGACTTCAAATACACCCGGAGCCATCTCGAAGTTTTGGATATACAGTTAATACTATAACTGATCACTAGACTGCGGATTTTATGCGTTTATGATAAATATGGCTACGCATGATTTAAAGCAGTGGTCATATCAAAAAGAATTAAGGACATCAGTGTATTAGTTTCAGCTTAATAAGATGAACAAATTTTTTATTTGGCAGCTTCAGAAAATTTGTTTATTGTTATTTGTTTATAACTGGTGAATTCAAGGTGGTTCAATGAAATTTTCAGACCGTATACAATTTATACAAGTTTATAAAACACATGTTTTAAATTTTCGTTATTGTCCCTAAAAAGCTAAAAAATTTGTAAAAATAAATGTTTTCTATTGTTTTTCACAATTCAATTTCGCAGTCTAGTGATCAGTTATGCTTTTAACTGTAAATATTCGTGGTGTCATTGCGAGTCTTTATAGAGGACGTGGTCGCGGGACCAGTTTGCCCCGGCATCCTCTAAAGTCTAAAGTCTAAAGCGTTCGAATATATGACGGACGGGAAACTTAGGTTCATCCTCGTGCTTCTTGAGCCGCAATTAAACTTCCGAACTTTCCCCGGAAAATATCGGTTGTAGAAAATATCAATCGCGGTCTCCCCGAAGAAAATAACCGCGGCCAATGGCGGCGTCGTAGATTCAAAAAGTTTACCCCCTGCATGCAGGTGGATAAGGAATTATTCGTGGGAAAAGGCACGGAAACGGTGCGGTGGAAGCGGCCCGGGAAACGAGAAAAAGGGTAAGCAGCGAAAGAAAATCCACCATTAGTCTTCCCGACGTTCTCATCCTGCAACTACCACTCATCCTAGAGCTGTGGTCCTACGTCTTCACATTTTAAGAGGAGCATTTCGTTCTCTGGCTGACAAAAATAGATTTGTTGTAGAATCTTGTAGTGCAACTCTTTGGAAACATCTCTGCAATATCTTCGGCTAGAATTCATTATATTTTCCAAGTTATTGACTACCTAAGCGTATAAGGTACTCCGAGATGCCACTTGAAACTTTAACCCGTTGCAATGTAATATTGACAAAGAGAGGCCCCAGCCGTCGATTTTAATGAAACTTTTTCTGGTGAATCTAGAGCAAAAATAAGCTGACCTATGTCCTAGTGTTTTTGACAATATCCATTATTTGTCGAGATAATTAACATTTTATGATATCCAGAAAATTAATTTTTTTAAATTTTTACGTCGCTTCTCCAACTGCCATGGTTATTAAGTGACAGAAAATTAATTGATATACTTCATTTCTTAATCATATCACAACAGCTATGGCAGCGAGGGGTGATAGAGGTTACGTGTTCAAATTCCTCTCTGTCGATTAATAATTTTTTTTAATTTTTATGAGCTTTCTTAAATTTTTATTTCATTTTCTTTCAATTTCAAGTTCTAAGTCCTCTTTTCTTGAACCCTACGCAATCGGTGATATTTTGACTTCAAAATTAAACATTCCTTTCGACATAGAATAATTCCATCCATCTTCGTTTTTTAATCCAGATCAGTTACAACTCGCTATTTGATAAATATCTTTAAGTAAAAAAAAATGATCAGGAACTCTCTGGAATAAGCTAATAAAAGTTTGAAAATATTTTCCGGATAATTTTCATTCTGCTGATTAAGCACAGCCCCTTTAAAAGGTAACGTTCTGTTTCGTCGATTTTTGGGGGAATTCATAACCGCGTAGTTAATGTTGCTGATGAGATATCTAATAGAGGAAAATTATGGTAATAAGGAGGAAAATCTCTCGGATGGGTCGGGAGGTTTCGATGAGAAGATTAATATTCCTCTACTCTGGAATCTGTTCAGATGCCAGAAAAACCAATTTAAAATGCAATAAAAAATAGCATTTCGCATTAGCATTTTGGAATAGCATTTTTTTATTTAATTTATCTATGATTTAATTTCTTTTGAACCGAAATAAAAATTTACTTTGTTGTTGTCGATATGCGGCTTCGTTAACGAGTTATCAACGAAAAACGTGGACCAATCAGAGCGATTGACGGACCATTCAAGAAAAAATTTATCCGTACGTATTGGATAAACGACAATTTTCTTGACATTCTGCAAGTTTATCACGTATCTTCCCATATTCTGTTTGATATTTTAGCTTTAATTTAAAAAAATCGTCGTTCTATCTGATTTCTATCGAAAGTTCTTTGATTTGAACAGAAAGTTCATCGGTTTAGGCCACTGTGCGGCATCGCGTCGGGTTATTAAACCGGCAAGTGTACGACAGTCGAAGAAAAGCGGTGACCTTATTTCAAAATCCAGCGACGACGAAATTTCAATTTTAGGAAGGAGCATAAATTTCGAGCCGCGGCAGTATTCTCGTTGGTGCGCGACGTGCCGCCACATTTTCAAATGCAAAATACCAAGCACGTATTAAACTCTCGCGTAGAGAGGTCGCTAAAGGAATTCTCTATTCTTACAGGACCGACACTTTCCGCGTACAAAAGGACCAACAGAAAAAAGCCCTGTCAGGCGTGTCTCGGATTTGCATCATACTTGAATTTTTCATGCCCCCGGCCCGCTCATTTTTCGTTTCTCCGAGGCCGATCCTTCACGCGAGTTTCCGCGTTAATCTTCCTCGCGGCGCGGCGGCCACATCTCCGCGCGGATCCTCGTTTACTCGCGCCTACTACTGAACTTACATCCATCTGAAAACGCGTTTCTATTAGGTACCGGAGATATTGCACGTGCTATGCAGAAACACGAGATAGTTTCAATTTTTCTCTACATGCGAAAAATATGGTCGATATTTTTTTATAC
The DNA here is from genome assembly GCA_028455605.1 of Lasioglossum malachurum. Lineage (NCBI taxonomy): Eukaryota > Metazoa > Arthropoda > Insecta > Hymenoptera > Halictidae > Lasioglossum > Lasioglossum malachurum. Next base: position 16,907,713 of record CM052313.1, on the reverse strand, counting down.
AGTTTATACGATTTTATACATACAAGGTGAATTTTATGCATTTATGACAAAATTGAATAAGTGTAATCTAAAATAGTAAACACATTAGAAGAGTTTAAGAACACCGTTACATTATTTTCAACGTACTACATATTATATAAGAAAGAAAATTAATTTATATTTCATTCCAGTTTATTGCAATTCAGGTAGAAAATTCGGGTAAACTTTACTTTACCGGATTCAAAATTAGCACCTTTCTCCTATGAATTATGATATATTTGGTATGTAATCCAGTAGATTCGTACCCGACGCGGATACAGATCGAAGTTTCGATCCTCTAGGATCAATGGTTCACAAGTTATAAATGTTTAAAGTTGAGCAATTTCCAGTATTTTTGACAGGTTAGCTTAATAATTGCTCAACTTTAAACATTTATAACTCCTGAACCATTGATCCTAGAGGTTCAAAACTTCGATCTGCAGGTTCTCCAGGTACAAATCTACTGGATTACATACCAAATACATCATAATTCGTAGGAGAAAGGCACAAATTTTGAGTCCAGTAAAGTAAAGAGCAGCCGAAAATTCTTATTTTGCATGAAGATCCGTTCTATAGTGATCTTCTTAAATTATTCTGCTATTAGTGGTTCGATCGGAAATTTTGTTGACTGTTTTTGTGCTTTCCAAAATACTGCATTACCAAGTAATCTTATTACAAAACCTGATGTTGATAACTTTTTTATGAGTGGACCAAACGATTTGAATTTCTCTGTAAGGCTAGAAGGATTAGTTTAGTAAATGACGTCTAATGAAATGACGCCTATAGTGTAGTAGGTTTTCCTTTACATTCAGTATTACAATGCAATTTTTATATTAAGATGAAATATTATAACAGAGCTCCTCGAAATCATAAAATAAAATGTGAAGTTTGGATATTTCAAAAGTTATTTTATTCTGAATGCAGCTTGTCAAATGCTATTGACATACATTATTAAACTGCGAATAATTTATGTACTTGTAGCTGCTGAAACTCATAAAAAAAATTAAATATGAAGCTTAAAGTATTTGACACAGTTTTGACATTTTCGTTTTGTTTCAAGTGGTTAATAATTAATTGGTTGGTTAATAATAGTTAAACCGTGAATTTTAACGTGCACTTAGTTCGTAAAAATACCGTAAAAGTTTATTTTATAAAAATTTTATTGTATTAGAGCTATTGCTTGTATAAAACATAATGGTGTTTAACTACACATTGAGATCCACAGTTTGTTAATAATAAATGATTGGAATAGTCACGTCAAATTTTATATTTTAAGTTCTTTTTATTATTGTTTTTATGGAGTATTTTAGGAATCAAAATAAATCGAAAAGTACAATAATTAGTTGAATTAATATGTACATTGCGTTGACCTATTTAAACACGTAATGTGTGAATAGAATTACGCGTACGTAAGAACGTTCATGTATGTATACTAAATATTAGCACATTCAGCATCGACGTCACGTATTGTTGACAGCCATATCTAGCGCAAAGGAATTCAAATTAGTTTTACACACATTGTTACTTCAAATCGTGACACATAATGCGATACTCAAAATAACAGTGTACAGTGGTCGCGACATATAATTTTGAAACAGCCTGTACAAGTTGCAAGCTTTACAATGTAACCAGGTTTATTACCAGTTAAATATGGATGATTTTTGCAAAGAATACCTTTTAGTTCCATTGTACTGTTGCCGAGCTAGAAAATGGAGGCAACAAACTCTTAGTATTTTGATTTAAGGGGACACGATTATGAATGAAACTGTATTAGGCACGGTTTCGCTGGTAATTTAGTCGCAGATTACAGTGCAGTGCATGTAACTAACCGGCTAATTCACGATTCGTTGCGTCGAAATGGGTTAATCCGTAATAGAGGTCTCCGGTGGACAGGATGGTTGACTTCGAGGACGGTTTAGCGGGATTTGTTTACACCTCGACTGTATCCCCGATGAAAACACGGGAAAATCTGGGTTTTCGTCGACGTTAACCCAGTAAAACCGAAAAGTGTGTACGGAGGTATGTGTGCGCACGTACAGACAGCTCGGTATGCACGTAAATAAACGATGCTGTTGACAGTAACATATGACGGAAGTCCGGTGTACGTTGTACTCCTATTACGTGTGCACCGTGTTTTCGTATCGCAGGCGTGTTCGGGTGAACGACGAAATTGAAAGCCGGTATACAGGCTATTTCGTCGCGATAGATATAAATCCAACAAGCGGGCAAGATGTTACGATCGAACACCTGAACGGTTCACTACCAATCCGATCGATTTTCATAACAACCGGAAATCAAAATTTCTCGGTTGCCTCCACGTGACTGCTACGATGTATTTGGTATGTAATCCGGTAGATTTGTACCTGGAGAACCTGCAGATCGAAGTTTCGATCCTGTAGGATCAATAGTTTAGGAATTATGGTTACTTAAAGTTGAGCATTGTTCAGTGTTTTTGACAGGTAAGGGCGACAGTTTGTAGTAACGGTTGGTTTGTAGTGACGACCGCGAGTAGTAATCACCAACCAACTACTACCTAGCGGCGCCCTTACCTTCCAAAAACATTGAAAAATGCTCATCTTTACGCAACCATAACTCCTGAATCATTGAGCCTACAGGATCGAAACTTCGATCTGCAGGTTCTCCAGGTATTTACAAATCTACTGGAGCACATACCAAATACATCATAATTTATAGGAGAAAAGCACAAATTTTGAGTCCGGTAAAGTAAAGAGCAGCTTTAAAAGGTTGTATCACATTTCTATGTACATGTTTTCACTTCTTCCATCAGGTGAAAGTGTTCGTTGCCTCTTCGGTAAGATGTCGAGATTGATCCAAGAGATTCCATTAAGCAACACGTTAGGGTACGTATTAAATTAAATGGCGTTTTAGCAAAATTTTTCGCGTTGGCGTGAGAACCACATAAGCCACCACATAAATTTCACTGTTGCGAGTGCTTTGCCGTCGCGAACATTCTTGTTGGTCTGCAAGATCCTTTAACCCCAGGACACAGCCGACACCGCACCGGTCTGTTCTTTTACACAGGTTAATTCATAAAACGGAAACGCTGCGGTGGCCCTCGGGCGATTTTCTGCTTGACAGCACACCTGACGAACTCGCGCCGCGATGAATATACAGAGGAAACCCAGGGAAACCGCAAAGATTCAACAAGACGAATCTGTAAGTCGCCGTTGGCCAACACGTATGCGAATGTTTCCACGGAATGGGCGGAACGATATTTTAATTCCATTATATGAAATGAAATGAACAGAACTGTGTGGTTACAATGAAATAGCATTAAACGTATGCTATTAATTTACGGCGTGTTACGCGAAACGGGCAAAATTAAGCGTGTTAAAGCTTTTATATGCTGCCCTGGAATTTTATACGTTTGTAATGTACGGACATTAAACGAAGATATACCTAGTACAAAATTTCAGAGCAATTTAATACACTTTTATATTTTTTGTCATTTGTGTTGTGTGATAATTAAAAGTTTACACTTCGCCGATTTTCATTAAATTTATCCCTTTGCACTCGGAGATATTTCAACTTGAAAATTAAACATTTCTCTCGACCTGGAATAATTCCATCTATCTTCATTCTTTAATCCAGATTAGTCACAACTTGCTAATTGATAAATATCTGTAAATTTCTTCTGAACTAGAACAATTCCATTGTGGATATCAAAAAATTGACATAACATCTTATACAATAGTTAAATCCACATGTTCACGTTAATTAAGACGAAGGTCACCTTAATTTGACATTCGTTATAAAAAAGTACTAACCCATGTATGTCGAGAAGTTAGTAGTTCAGGAGATATTTCAATTTAAATAATTCTAAAACACCATTACTGTCGTACTAAGACGTTACACTAGTAAATAAACGCTAATGTCTTAGTACGACAGTAATGGTGTTTCAGAATTATTTAAATTGAAATATCTTCTGTACTTTTTTATAGATTGATGTATTAAAAAATACCTTATTCCGTTTTAAAAAATGAAGGTGACCTTCATATCTCTAAAAAAATTACATAAAAACAACAATTTTTGGTATCGTATGAGCCCTATTTTACCATTCAACTTTGTCCATCAGACATTTGACGTATCTTTAAAAATCACAAAGATATTTGAGATGGCAACGTTAGGTGTGACTCACCCTGTATAATAATTTACAGACGCAATTACTTCTTGAAAATGATCTAAATTAAGATCGAAACAGTTAATGTGGTTATTTGCAAAATTGCTTTTAAATAACAAATGATCGAACCAGTGTGCCGATAGCATTAATATATTTTTTATTATAATAGTTAAATGTCTAGTAATTGATTAGGTACCAACTTATTTAATAATGTAAACAATATTTTGAATAATGGTATAGCAATTCACTCGAGTGCTAAGAGTTAAAATAGCTCCCACTGCAAAGGGTTAATATTTTTGCTGATTTGAAAATCTCATACAAGAGTATGTTTATAAATGTAGTGTTTTATTTTCAATATTTTTACTATGTTGTATTTGATCTAGTGATAATTGTCATGAACGCATAAAATCCTGAGAGTCGAGTTATCAGTATACTTAGCGCGACCTGTAAGGGGGTGTCGTCCCACTCGCTCAGCCTGGTTTCCGAGTGAAATGCTACAGTCGGGAATCGGAACTTCCGGACTATAAGTCAGCCTGCCTCGAAGAAACTTTCGTAAGTGGGCAGTTCTCTTGAGAAATTACTGGCATCAGTCTGCCGTAATCACGGCGCCAGAAGGCTCGCCAGAAATGTAAACGCATATAGTAATTCACTGCTCGCGATGTCTTCTTTGTGGGACAATGGCTCGCTGTTGTTTCCTGATGTCCCACCCCCCCCCATCCCGAGAGCGTGCTTTAATCTCCGTTGACCTAGTCCCCCTGTCTGGTATCCAATTCCCCTTTTTAATTGCTTCTTTATTTCGTAGGACGCGGCTTGATATAATGAGAAACAATTTTGCGGGTTACCCAAGTTTTAAATTGGCACGAAATAAATGACCACTCGCCATTTATACTCGCAAGAGTGTTCTAATTCCAGGCGGACTGTAGTCCCCTCGATTCGAAGTCTATGTTTACAGAAAATACTAGTCGCACCGCTAATTCATTATTTTTCACAGTAATGCAATCGTTTAATTGATTTAATAAGTATATTTTCTGAATTCCAGCTGATTCAAACAGTTTTGTTTCTTTTATAAAGTTGTTTATTTGTAACTGTCCTCTCATGTTTTGCACAAATCAAATATAATTCTGAAACTTTTTTAACGAATCTTTTTTAGTTTTTATACATTTATTTTATATTTAGTGAGACAGATATTGTGAAAACTTGTTTCCTTTGTCAAACAGTTTTTTCGAAATGTCTGTATGCGTTAACAAATATTACAGAAATTTATTGCGACTTACATTGACTAATATATTATGGATCTTTGTGCCATTTATCTCATTATTAGTTATCTTATTATGCAAAATAAAAAAGTTCCACCTGAATTGCAACAAACTGGAGTGAAGTAGAAATTTATTTTCTTTCTTAATATAATATGTTCAGTGGGTTGAAGATAATATAACAGCATTCTTTTAAATTCTTTTAATATTTTTGTCTTAAATTACACCTACTCACATTGTTGTCATAAATGCATACAATCCGCTGTCTATTTATTACCCACTGTAATAATTTTATGGAAACAACGCAATATGGGAACTAGAAAAATATGAAATGAAAGTATTATTAGTTTGCATGACGTTCAGTAACATTTTAAAAATTTGCGTGTGCCATAAACGCACAAATAAAAACCTGTTGTCTACCGATGGTATTGTTAACAATTTCGGTGATCCGATTTTATATTGATTCTTTGTAATGAATGCCATATCGAACTCTAAATCCTATTACAGAGCACAATGGACACAATTGTGCGATCGTATCAGCTGGTTAGCGGGTCACTTCTGTTTCGTCAGAATTCAAGGGAACAAAAAGCGTTCAAAACAATAAATGCAAAACATTTTTAATTGGCATAGAGATCCGCAGTCTAATTATTTACTAACGATCCATAAGCATGAAGACTGAATCCAATGTCTGCAAAATTCGAAAATACAATTGGCGACAGAGAGAAAGCACCTGAACAAATGGAATAGATAACAAAGTACTGACTGTAAACAATTGCCTCGGAACCGAAACCACTACCTAAACAGAAATCATAATTTATAACGTCGTCGAAACAAGCAAGGGACGGCCGATTGTGTGTAAAACTTTTCACGAGATAACGAGGCATGTCTTGCGAATTGCTCGCTGAATGATTCCTGATCCCCGAGGGTGGGTGGCATCGAAATAATACAAGGATATCGAACGAGTATACGGTACTCGAGAAACCGGATCGATGCCTATGATTATGTCTCATGGTCCGTGGCACCGGAAAACGCACAAGCTCGGCGCACTCCGCTCTTTATCGCGTTTATGGCTTCATATCATCGACCCTACCGCATGATTATCCGAACAGCTGGTCTTCGACAGCGGAGTCCTCCCTCAGGATATCGGTATTGCGGTTCAACGCGCGAGTTCCGCGAACTGATCGATGCGTGTTCGTGTTGTTCCTACCTCTAAACGACGATCATTGCCTGCCCTTTGCTCTTCCTTATTCTGGTATTTGCTCGCGACCTCCGCTATATCCGCGCACCTATCATTGTTTTATGTTTCGCGGTTCAGCAACGATGGGTTGCAACGAATCGTAACTTTTTACCGTACATCAATTCACATTTTTATCGAGTTGCGTGTTACAGGCTATGTAAATTCATATTTTCTATGGACGTTGGTTTCATGCGACGCTTTAACCCACTGAAATTCCTCGCGATAAATAACCCGTTCTCCTTTTTTAGATACTGTAGTATTAACCCTTTGCACTCGGAGCAATTTTAACTGGAAAATTAAACAATTCTACCCGCCTAGAATATTGCCATTCCTTATAATTTTTTAAATTTTGTGGATATATACCAACCTATCTGGTAATGTTAACAATATTGTAAATAATGGTACAGCAATTTTTAGTGGTGCCTCAGAATCACCACTCGAGTTATTAGGTACACTTAACGCATATATCCGAGAGAGATCGGTGGCTGCTCTTTACTTTACCGGACTCAAAATTTGTGCCTTTCTCCTACGAATTATGATATATTTGGTATGTGATCCAGTAGATTCGTACCCGGGGCTGTTGCAGATCGAAGTTTCGATCCTGTAGAATCAATGGTTCAGGAGTTATGCTTGTTTAAAGTTGAGCATTTTTCAGTGTTTCTGACAGGTAAGGATGCCGCCTTATTGATTTGTACTATCGCGCGCCGTTTGCCGAGTTGTTTAGGATTAGATCGGAGGGGGGGGCGGCAATATATATTATACATTGGCATAAATAAACACAGCAGATTTCTCAACTTAAAGCAAGCATAACTCCTGAACCATTGATCCTACAGAATCGAAACTTCGATCTGCATCCTCGCCGGGTACAAATCTACTGGATTACATACCAAATACATCATAATTCATAGGAGGAAGGTACTAATTTTGAGTCCGGTAAAGTAAAGTTTACCCCGATCAGTATTTATATCTGGTAACTTTCCTGTCCTTCCTTATATTTTCTAAGATCTCATGATTTCATCAATACTCATGAATTATTTCAATTTATTTCGATCCATATCCATTAGAACTTTTTTGTAGATCGTAATTTCCTAAAAAAGAAGAAAATTTATATAAATTATATGCATATATGTTGTCCAATAGCTATATACAATATTAACAAAACCAAAATAGTAAAAAGACTGTGGATTTCATGTATTTATGATAAAAATGGAGAGGTGTAATTTATTAAGTACATATATTAAGGAAGAAAATAAATTTCTATTTCACTCCAATTTATTGCAATCGAAGTAAAATATTTTTATTCTACATGAAGTCCAATCATTACTGGACTGCGGATTTTTATGCATTTATGAAGAAATTGGCAAGGCAAAATATAAAACAGTGAAAAATTAGAACAATCTAAAAACACAATGTTCCCGATTGATGTGATCTGTAGGATGAAATGAAGTTTCATTTAAATTCTGCTGTCCAAAATTATTGCTGAACATTTTTATTTTGCATAAATATCCGCAGTCTAATCATTACATAGGCGGTATCCTTGTCAGATTATTTCGAAATTGAATAGAAATTTTGTTAGTTTTGGAAAAGCACGTGCGCAACAATGGCGCATCGATGTTTTGTCACGCGTTTATAAGGCCAGGTTGAAGTACACTCACGGCAATGACGGTAAAGCCCACATTACACGCATGTCAAGTACTAATTAGGTTACACGGCACGTAGCGTAACACCGTGGGCCGGTTGACACGCGTTTGTTTTGTTGAAACCCATCCCCGTTAACGTGTGTGCGATGCAGCGACGGTGCAACGGGCCACGCGATGCCGCGGTGCTTCTGCACCGCGATATGATAAATCTGTTTATTTCGGCCTTTTATTCTCCCCGTCAATTCTGTTTCCCTTTTCTCGGTCGCGGCTTTTATTCCGAGATCAACTATAATCACCTAGTTATCATCGTGATCACGACCGAAAATAACAGCGTCCTTTCTTGGAACGCAATTCCTCTCGCAATTGCCTGCCACCTGTAAAGTGACTATCCATTTTCATCCCGCGACAATTCCACCCTCGTTCCAACTCTGTGCACGGTGGTGTCTGGCACTTGTATTTTCGAATTCGCTGCCATTGGATTTAATCTTCATTATTATGGATCGTTAGTTAGTCGTTTAGAAACTTTCTTCGTCACTTACAAGATGCAGGAAACATATAAAAATTTCTTCCTATCTTTAACAATTGTAATAAATTGAAAATAACATATGGATGTTCTTAAATCGTCTTAATGTTTTTACTGTATTAAATTACATCCACCCATTTTAGTCATAAATGCATCAAATCCGCAGTCTAGTAATAATGATCGCTTAGTTAGCGCTAACTACACCACGACCAGTCAAATGACCGGTGTCAAGAGTGAATTTTGGCTGCTGTTTACTTTACCGGACTCAAAATTTGTGCCTTTCTCCTACAAATTATGATATATTTGGTATGTAATCCAGTATATTTGTACCTGGAGCGGATGCAGATCGAACCTTCTATTCTGTAGGAACAATGGTTCAGGAGTTACGCTTGCTTTAAGTTGAGCAATCTGCAGTGTTTTTGACTGGTAACGACGCCGCCATATTTATGCCAATATACAGGGTGTCCCAGCTAACTTGACCACCTTGAATATCTTTGTTGTTTTTAAAGATACGTCAAAAGTCCGAAGGACAAAGTTGAATGGTTCAGTGAGGCTCACATGATACCAAAGAAATTTTTGTTTTTATGTGATTTTTTTTAGAGATATCAAGGTCACCTTTATGTTTTCAAATGGCACTTGGTATTTTGGACTTAACAGTATTATATCCCGTATCAAGACGAATTCAACGACCTAGTATACCATGACCTTCGGATGACCTTGAAGTACCATTTTAAAAAATGAAGGTGGTCTTTTCAATTACTTGTAATAATCTGACAAAAAATTTTTTTAACAGAAGTCGATCAGTTTTCGATTGGCTATACATTGCAATAAAAAAAGTTCGAAAGTTTTTATTTTTTAAAACAACAAAGATATTTGAGATGGTCAAGTTAGCTGGGACAGCCTGTATAATATATAGGGTGTCTCAAAATGCCCTCACCACCCGGAAATGGGAGGTTCCTGAGATCATTTGAAACAACATTTTCCTTTGCAAAAATGTTATCCGCGGCTTTGTTTAGGAGTTACTAACGAAAAACACGGACCAATCAGAGCGCGACTTAGACGCGAGTTGGCACGGTCGGCCTATAGGCAGTTGGCGCGCCGGGCCGACGGGAACGTCCCTGGCTCGAATGCGGTGACGTAGGCAAGAACACGCGCCCGATTGGTTAGCTTGGAAGGAGACGCCTCCTATTGGCCGAAGCAGTTACACACACACTACTGCTGCTATGCAGAACGATAGACCCCTCTTGCCTCTGTGCCCCCACCCCACCGGGGACCTTCTTGGCATAACTCAACGATACGTAGTAAATACATATATTGTGGGAAGAGGTTCGATGGTGGGGACCTTGCAGTTCTCGGAGGGGAATAAGTTGAAACAGCCTGGGTCAAAGAAACGGACCCGTAGCGATGAGAATGAAATGACGAGGTTAAACCGACATCGGAAAGCCACACTCGCTAATTGAATCGCAGCTCTTTTCCCGTCGATGTTTAATCTCGGAGCAGCGAGGGAGAGGGAGAGAGAGGGTGGGAGAGAGGCAGAGAGCTTCATCTCAGCGAGGGAGCTTCCTAATCCTTGCATTATCCAGCGTGTCTACGGTCTAGGCTGTGTCGTCCTTTCAGGCTCTTATCCCGGTACTCATGGAACAGAGCGTTTCATAAATCCTGCCGGCAGAGATAAGTGCCCCCGAACGTCTTGCGTCCGGGTTTCGTCGTGCCGGTTAGTTGACGAGTAGACGACCAGTCGTCAAGGAGGAACCCGGTTGGTGTTTTCGGCTGGTTAATTCGTGCAGTACGTACCGGGCGTTCTTAATCAGAAACTCCAATTTTCGGAGGCGCAAGGCTGTGGGCTTGTGGATTCGCCGATAAGACGAAACTTGGCTGGACCCTGTTAGGCACACGAGACACACGCGCGCGTGTTCGCCTAATAGCGCGGCGGCGGCGAGGCGTTTCGCGCTAACTCGATTAAGCAAACAACAACTTTGATCGGAACCAATCAAATTTTCCGTACCCGCTCTCGGCGAATTGAATTCGCGGGGGTGTTACTTGTCTGGCATTACCCCGGTTTTATGCGAGTTCTGAACGGGCGCGGCGGGTGTTTCGGTTTTCCAATTCGATTCGACCCGCTTGTTTCCGGCCGGTGTTCCGGTATCAGTTTCCGCGCGCGCCCCATTTGCTCGGGTCGCGTCCAACTTTCCCCGACACAACTTCATTGACGTGTATATCGACTCTGCTGGAAGTTCGACGACGATGATGACGCCGCGCCGCCGGGGTCAACGACTTCGTGATCTGCCAAATTTCCCGAACTCGTCGCGCTCCCCGCGATCGTTGTTTAATTTCGAGCTACCATTTCAAAACTCCACCGCCGCGCCGACGGAATAATTTCATTTCGACGAGACCGCCGCGACGCACCGGCCGAATCAGCGGGTATACGTTCCGCTGACAATCGCGGAACTTGTTAGATATGTCCGGTAACCGGTGCACCACGGATTTTATGCACTCGCGGCTACCATATTTGCGTGTTGCGTCAAACAGTAAAATATAGGGTAAAGTGCCTAAATATTAACCACTTTTTGTTGATGTCATTTTTTTATTTTTTTTAAAATGCTCTTTCTCGACCAAAAAGTTACCAGTTGTATAGATACATTTCCTCCCTATAAGATTCTGCGGTCAAGTTTGTTCAAAAATTAATACAGCTTGGGAAAAATATTTTTTTTTGTGGTGTTTCATTTGCAGGTTCCAGCGAAAGGGAGATAGCTCTAAGGAGAAATGCGGAAAGCGGAGCTCGCAGACTATATTAAATCTCAAGCCTCCTGAGCAGCGTTACCATATTTTTATCCCTCTATCCCTCCAGGCCCCTTACCCTTCCGCCTCTCGCCCAGTTTCGCAGCGTAGCTCGTCTTTACACTCTTCCCACTAACGCTGGCGACAGTGGCGACACGCTGGCGTACGGTACGCGTGAGACGTGCTACGCTGCGAAACTGGGCGAGAGGCGGAAGGGTAAGGGTCCTGGAGGGATAGAGGGATAAAAATATGGTAACGCTGCTCCTGAGGCGTTTGTAGAGGGGCAACCCATTGGCTGTCCCGGGTTAGGTTAGGTTTTTAGTGGGTATGTGTACGCCGACCATCCGCGGCCTGAGACCCACACTACCCCCTTCTGGGGTGTGCGTAATGTCATTTTCCCCCTGCAAGTTACACAAATGCTTTCAAGCTTGCAAAAAACTTTCAGCCCATAGAGGATTGAGCTAATATTTATTTCATATTTCCTGAAAGAGCATGTTGCATCCAGTAAAATTTTATGACACTATGGCATTTACTATCCTGGAGAAAAGAAATTTTGAAAAAATTGCTGTTGATCATACGACTTGGGTTTTTTTTTAAAGTTGGAATAATTAATTTATTACTACTTATAGTGTAAGGTGCAGTAAAACTGTTAAAACATTGTACGCTTAATTTAATTTAATAAGAACAGGTTTTGTATTATTGTGTTCGATTTTCTCTCTCACAAAATTATAACAGCATAAATACCGACAGTATTAATTTATACTTGTTTATACTTGTCTATTTCAACTGGTTCACTGTTTCCGTACGTATAGTTTTAATAAATCAAATTGAGGACCGCTATTGCCAATGCAAGTTTAAAAAATCCATTGTTTGCAGACAAATAGATAGCGTTATTTGCCGAATCAGTATGCGCAAATCTGAATCGCCAATAGCGAGCGTGTACATTTGCTGAAATAACACAATCAAATATAAATTCTGCTATAAACTACCTACATTAATTGGTTGAACAGACGCAGTAAATTTAAAAATGTTCTGCATACAAGGTAGAACGCGCAAATGAGTTCGACGATACATGGTGTTAATTTTAACTTCAGCACGTAAATTATTTCCGCTACTATTGATAGTAAGAAAAAATGGTTACATAGAATATGTATACAGTTAAAGTCCTAATCTAATTGTAAGCCGATTCTCGATTCTGTCCTGTGACATAGATCGGGACCGCGGATAGTATTTTCTGTGTAAACATCCAATAACAAAACTTCTTTATTTTTCATTATTTTTTATTATTTTTTATGGGACTTTGCCCAACATATTCGTGGCATTTTTCTAATGAAAAATTTGTGTACAGAGTTGAGCAAAAATTTGTTTGAATAAAAATTTTTTCCCAACTCTGCTTGTGCAATGAACGATGAAGGTTTTCGCAGCAATGAAGGACAGCTAACGCTTATTGATAAAAGATAATGAAGCCACACTTCAATTTTCAAATTTCAGAAAACATTTTTGGACTTTGGTCGGACGTTTTTCTTAATTTCTTCGAGAACCATTTGCTTTACGCGAAAAAGTGATACGACATAAATGACGCAGCCTGTCCAGATCAGCAGGTTTTGTTTAACAAATTTTTCTACGCGCTAAATAGTTTAGAAGATATTCGAGAAAAACGATTTTATGAGCATTAAAGTAAATATTTAATGTTTAATTCAAACTCTGCACAAATTTTTCTGTAATTATTTGGAATAACCCTGGGAAGTGGGCGTAACAGAAATTTAAAATTCGATAATAAGAGCCACCCTAATGGCTACATTTACTTTAATGCTTAAATATTAATTACTAGACGGAATCTTTATCCATTTATGGCTTCTGAAAATTTTCAAAAAATGCCCGAATATATCCTCTGACAGAATTTAGCCAAATTTTGATATATTTCAAACCTACAAAGTCTACCGCCACTCTGAAAATAATATTTTATTCGGTTCCCCCTTCTTAAAAATCGTCTGGAAAAATTGCAAACTGCATAAACTTCTGCAGTCTATTAATTACAAACAAATCCAATTTTATTTGTTCAAATCTTCATGACGAGTCTGACTCGTTAAAATACGGCAAGGGGTTAAAACGAACACCCTGCATATATGCTATCGATTTCGATATATTTTAACTTTTTCATAAAAAGCTAAACGATACAACGAAATGTTCCTTGAAACGTTCGAATATCTACATTTAGTTGCAAGTTTTTCTTTCGTGTGTTACAGAACAACGGAAGTGCTTTCGCGCAGCCAGCTTCTATATTCGGGAACTCGTAACACATTTTCTGAATGTAAAGAAAAACTTCTCGAAACATTTACGAGCCAAGCACGAAGGTTTGAAAGTAGCGGAGACGACGAAGTGGCAGTAGAACCGGGATACACGTTTGCACTTTGTAAAGAGACGTTTTGAAAATACAGAGAAATGTTCCTACACGTTTCTTCGCGTGGGGAGGCGCAATGAAACGGTAAATTTTCCAATTCTATTTTCACAAGCTTTACACGAATGTTCTTAACTAGCGAGTCCTTTGCAGAATTTCAATGTGCATTGTGTCCGAATATCCTCTTCCCTTGTTTGCGAGCATGAATATTTCGAACCTCATACAGGGTGGGGCAACTTTGTCCACCTTGAATATCTCCAGTAATAATACGATAAAATGATGTATGCAAAAGTTGCATAGTGTGGGAAATATTGTGATGTACACACTTTCTATATGGGAAGAGGAGCTTCGGAAATTTCAATATCACCTGGATTTATTTAAATGGAAAGATAATGTTTATATCGTGGGTCAATAGAGTATCGAATTCTGCCTAAAAATCCGAAAATTTCATTGAAATCGATTGATTGGTTTACGAGTTATAAACGAGAAAAAGTGGTAAAAATTGCAATTTTTCAAGATTTTCGGCCTTTTCACCACTTTTGATTGTTTATAACTCATAAACCATTTAACCAATTTCAATTGGTTATTGTCCCAACTAAAAAAGTCGTAAAAATTAATTATTACTATAGTTTTTGATAATTTCGACCAGATGCATTTTTTCAACATATTTTTTAGATCGTCATTTACTAAACTAATTCTTCTAGCCTTACAGCGAAATTGAAGTCGTTTAGGCCATTCATAAAGAAGTTATTCTGATTTAAAGTGTGTGTGATCAGTTTTGCTCCTAACTGTATATGTATAATACATATTTAAATATAATACTTCAAATTATTCTACTGAAATGATATTTCCGGCGTTTCTTGCGATAGTAGTGCAGTTTACATTTCACATTGGGTTTGTTAATGTTTAATGGAATTGTAGGAATTTTTAACCATTTTTAGTATTGTATATATAATACATATTTATATATAAATTGTGTGTTATTTGTATATAAATACAATATATACTAATAATACAATACAATAAATAATTTCTGAAGAAATAAAGTTGGATAATTCCTCGTGGATGCATCCTTACATTCTGAGTAATCGTAAATTAAAAATATACTAACTTCACTATTGTGAATCTTTTGTTCAGAATATTTTCTATCAGAACATCAAGAGCACTTTAACTATAATACAATGATTCGGTAAAGATGTTACAGAAAAATTTGTAAAACTGAAAATTCCATATAAATACAACATAGAAATAGAACATTCAAGTATTATACAATATGTATGCTTGAAACTTTAAATGCAGTTCTCTTGACACGGTGCTCGTTTATTTAGTATTTACCACAGCAGATTTTAGTCACGTATCGCAGTTTTTTTTTTAGAATGACAAACGACTTTCAGGTCAAACGACTGCTGTCGAAAATAGAATTTTACAGTTTGCTACGACTACCTTTACTCGTTTAGCTTACAAAAATATTTCGTTCTTTTTAAATGAAAATTGACAAGGAAATTTCGGTCGCTGCTTTTATAGACTTGTGTCACATAAGCCGCTGCACCTATGTCACTTTCAGTAATTCTTCGACTAAATTTTGTGAAATCGTTTTCAGCTTTCAATCGTTATCTGGATAGTTACCTAATTTTAGGAAAACCAACAATTCCTACATCAAACTTCGTATGAGATAGCAGTCGTTAAGTATGAAACATGACAAATAAAACATAAATTTCAATCACATTTGTCAAGTTTCCCACCCGAACGACGTACGGCGTACGTCCTGATGCAACATCATGAATTTTCGTCGTTTTATGATTCTACGATATACAGGGTGTCCCAGCTGAAGGGAGATACCTAAATATCTCCTTTATTTTTAATGGCACAAAAAATATTTATGGATAATCGAAGGAGGAATATTATAGAAGAACAATTTCTTTTGTCCGGTTATGTTTTCACTTTTTTTAAGGTCATCGTAATTTTTTTATCGGGAAAACTTATTTTTTATTCCATCTTATAGCGGCTGAAAAAATACATTTGAATAAAAAAAATTTTCCCGATAAAAAATAACGATGACCTTGAAAAAACTATGAAAAAAAACCGGATAAAAAAAAGTTGTCCTTCTATGATATTCCTCCTTCGGTACCACATTTAAATTAAGCCAAAAATATTTTCTTTGTGCCACTAAAAATAAAGGACATATTTAGTTGGCCTCCTTCAGCTGAGACACCCTGTATATTCTGAATGAAAACGGTATTATTATTATATGTATATTTAATATCTTACTCAATCATTTTTGATTTTTATTTATAAATCTTTATTTTATTTATAGATATAAAGATGTGATCAGAAGGGTTAATTGCTAACTTGTTCGTCTGGACACACAGCAGGAGGTTACGATAAATGGATTATGGACGCGTCTAGATGCGCTTAGGAGATCCCACCTTTAGGCGGATTTCCCCCACGTTAAAAGAAAAAAGTTTATCCATCGGATTTCACAGTACAGCAGTGGACTCATCATCTTATTAGATTTTATTAAATCATCTGTACCTCGGCTGAGACCGTAGTTCCGCAGTATTGCACTATTATAGTAGAAGTCTGTTTAGAATATATCTTATGTACATGTAAACTACAAACACACACACACATTTTATATATGAATGGACAATGAATAAATAAATATAATCTAATACAAAAACGTATCTGCATTTATATTTATTTATTTATTATATTTATTGACCAATCTTTCCCGAACTTCCGACTTGTCGTTGCGTTCTACTACTGATTTCTGCAAAAATGTACACCCGACCAATTTTGCATTGAGTTACTCTACTGATTCGGAAAGCCAACGAAATTTCCGGAAGCCTGGCTTGTGGTTGAATTGTACTACTGAATTTCATGCGACCTCCTTCGATATCATGTTCTTCCAATACAAAGTTCAATTTTCGAGGTTTTTGAGTCGTTGACCCGCACTACTGAATTTCGTGCACCTCCAGCAATATCCTGTTCTCCTAATACAAAATCCAATTCCCGAAAATTTTCGAAAACACCTTGAAAATTGAAATTGTATTAGGAGAACATGATATCGGAGGAGGTGGCACGAATTTCAGTAGTGCGAGTCAACGACAAGTGAAACGGTCGAAAAGGACCCCGCACTAATCATATACATAGAAAATCTATCCCGGTAAAATCAGTTGCATTTTTCATATGTTGTAGCGTATGATCTATTGAACAAAAGATGTAATGGGCACAAAGCTCAATAATGGCCAGTTACCGAGTTATAATCGGTCAAACATGACAAATCGAGCTGCCGAATACTTACATCTCGAGAAGTATTTATTTTTTGGAAAAATGTTTGAAACAAAAATAGTACGGTTTCACAAAATCTGTTAGGTGGTGTCATTATTTTTGAATTTTGAATGACCTTGAAAAGGTCTGTGAAAAGAAATTTTTCACGAAAATTTCGAAAAAATTGAAATTGTATTAGGAGAATATAATATCGCAGGAGGTGGCACGAAATTCAGTAGTGCAAGTCAACGACAAGTCAGACGGTCGAAAATTCCCGAAAATTTTCGAAAACCTCGAAAATTGAACTTAGTCTTGGGAGATGATATCGCAGGAGGTGGCACGAATTTCAGTAGTACAACTTGTTGAACTTGCACTTATGTAGTGCGTAGCTGCACAGAGACAACACGATATGTGTTTATTATATAAATATACTTTATTGTATATTAAATACTTAATATTATATATAGTACATGTTAACACGTGCGATCGGTAGAAAACCTCGGAATGAACAGTACGATCAGTAGCGCTCGAAAACACGAGATGCCCTCTGGGGAAAGACACTCGGCGAAACAACCTCGAACTTCAACACAACTCAACGATAAGTCAGACGGCCGAATGTTATCGAAAATTTGACATTCTCCTAATACAAAACTTAATTTCCGTCTAATTTGAAAGATTTTTATCTATCCAAAAAGAATATTTATAGAATATTTAGTATAAATATTTGAATATAATTCTATAGAATATTTATGTACCGGGTGGGAAAACAAGAACACATTAACTGTTGTAAATAATATTCTTCATTTTTCACTAAAATAATTACAATATTAATTGTATTTCGTGGTGAGAATGTTGACGCCTTGTTCCAGACAGAGACAAGACGCGCCACGTGACCAGGCAGCAGTGGAAGCGTGGTAGAAGGGGAAACTAGAGTGGAAACAAAACTATTAATAATAGAAAACCACGCGAATGAAATAATGGAATTAAAAGAAGGGAGGAATTATTCAACGGAAGACAGTTCGACAAAAAGAAAAAGAATTCTCACCGGTGACGGTAGTTAATCAAGCTCGATCGGTTCAGAAGTCCCAGAAATCGCAGAAAATTAATCACTCCGGTGACATTTCCCGGACGGCGAATCAAGGGGCTCATGAAATCCTCTCCTAATACGGTCTTTGTAGCAGCGCCGACAAATGGGATAGGAAAATTCTCCACTATCCGGTCTGTTCCGCCATCGAGGAAGAGGAAACAAGAAGAGTGAACCGTGACTGTTCGTCAGAACTACACAAGAGGAGAGTGCACTATCGGCCTCGTGGAACACCAAGAGAGCTCGATATATCGACGATCGACGCGACGCGACGCGACGTAGTTCACAGACTAGAACCACAGTAGAACCCGATCGAATGGAACGAAAGTAGCAGAAGAAACGGAAAGACAAAGAAAAAACCGGTGGCAAAAAGAGGAACCCGGCCCGGGGCAAATCAACGACAAAGTTCTAAAGAGGTCGAAATAAAATCTAGTGGAAAACTAGCCCCGTGATACTCGGTGTCTCCTTCTCGCGAATCTGTTCCTGCCGCTGCTCGCCGCTCGCGAATCCCTTGCGTGTGAGAAAACAGAAAAGGTTTACCGTGCAAACACGCGTTCAAGGGACTAACGTCAGTACCGAAGAGACTGCCACTGCTTTCCATCCAAGAATGTTCAACTACGACAACATTTGGTTTGCAATAACACAATAAGAAGACTACCTTGTCTCCACTGTTATTTCAATTATCGATTAAACGAGGATCCTCATGCAAATTCAACGTTTTAAGGGCTGACCGGCGAACACGAGAATTACTTCTAAGCTTTCTGTTTTAACTATATTTTATTCTATCGAGTATTTAATCAATCTATTATTTTCAATCCACTAGAATTATTACAGGAAGAAAAAACATTTTATTTAGTCCCGGTTTCTTATGATTATTGCACAAAATTTTTGCATAGAAGTCCTCAGTCTAATTATTATCTCATCCTTCGGGAATACTTAATTCTATAGGAATAATTTTTCCGAATGATGGACCAATTATACAGACTGATGAACGTATTCTAAAGATTTTAAAGTATTTCCTTCGCAAGAAAACTGTTCGAAGAAGTTCTCAATGGTATCGTTCCTTTTCATAAAAGTTCCACAGGAACAGCAACCCAAAGGAAACGTAGAAGTTTGGACAGAATTTCTTTAAAAATGGAGGATAACTGTTTACCTCTACCACTGGTTAGAAGTTAGAAGTCGAAGCAGTTATGAACAATGATACGGGTGACCACGATGGTAGTGTTTTAAAAGTTTGAACCTTAGATCATATAAACCCATAAACAAAGACAACGAGCAAATGAAGAACTTGTGACGTCACACACTGTTACAAAATGTATACAGTATAGAAGAGAGTATTGAAAAGAGTAGAGTAATAGAGTATTACTCTATACTTACAAGGGAAGGACCCCAAGTGTCCGACTTCGATTTTGATAATTTTTTGTGAGATGGTGGTCTATGGATCCCTAATTATGTAAAATATTAGGTGTAGTTACTCAATAGTTTTAAAGATATAAACATTTAAAGTTTCATACCTGTGAATCACGCAACCTGCTTACACGGCTAATGGAACTTCGAAAACTACAGCTCAAATCATGGTATATCAACAAGGTATGAAACTTTTTAATCGTTTATATCTTTAAAACTATTGAGTAACTACACCTAATATTTTGCATACATAATTAGGGATCCATATACCACCATCTCACAAAAAATTATCAAAATCGAAGTCGGACACTTGGGGTCCTTCCCTTGTTAGAGTAGAGTAGAGTATAGAGTAGAATATAGAGTAGAGTTGAGTATATGTAGAGTACAGTATAGAGTATAGAGTAAAGTAGAGTAAGAGTAGAGTAGAGTAAATACAGAGTATAGAGTATAGAGTAAAGTAGAGTATAGTAGTATGTAGAGTGTAGAGTTTCAGCTCAGCTAATGCCAACGCCACTGCGTGCTTTTCGTGAATAACTCCTGCACAAAGCCACGGAGAACATTTCCGCAAAGGAAAAAGAGATTTGAAATGACCGTAGAAATCACCGTATTCAAGGAAATATCAAATTTTTGCGACACCTTGTACGGTCTAAGGTTCGAACAAGTAACCGAAACAGATCGATAAAACCCAGATTCCCCATAACGTTCTTTCAAAGTTCGCGTAGTTCGGTAGGTGCGGAGAGCGTAGGCAACGTGGCCGAGGTATTCAGCGTAAAACATGAATGCTTCGACCGCGCGACTCAGAGCATTTGCATAATTAGCGGAGATTTTGTCCGGGTCGTAATGAAGTTCGCATTACAGTTTGTGAATCTGGAGGGATGTTCTTCGTGCGCCCTACTGAATTATTTCGCCGCGCGGAATGATACCAAGGACTCCGGGTCCTACATCGCTGCTAAAAACACCCTTTGAGCGATAACTTTATTTAGTTACAGAGCAGCAGCAGCAGCAGAGCAGCCGTCGGAACATTGCCCGTCCCGATGCACCCTGCACCTGTAGCTCATTAATTGCGACACCGACATTTACTGCGCGACGCGGCCGCGATGAAGTTGCAAAAATATTCGGCCACAGAAAAATGCTGGATTCTCGAGGCCCCCGTAACAGCGAGCTTGCACTCCGTTGTTTGTTAAATAAATTTCCGCGAACCACACCCCGGAGGGTGGAATTTCAAAGTTTTATTTAGCACGGCCGCATAATTTAGTGTGTTTTGAATTTCGGAATTTAATGCCGCATTCCGGAAATGAACGCGTTACAAACTGTCTGTTCGGGCGCAGGCATTCCGCGCGGGTTAATAAAAATCCTGGCTTGCGAATTAACGAGACCTTAATTCTCACAAACTTTTGCACTTTTTATCATAATTTTTTTGCTGTTCATTAGAATTTGTAGGAAATGTTTATGCAATCTGTATGCGGAGTATAAGAAGGGAAGATTTTAGAATGTAATTAATTTGCAATTTTTCTAGACGAACTTTAAGAAAATGGAATCTTATTTCCGGTGGTAGTAGCCTTTGAAAAAAATAAAGGGGAAACTTAATAATTTTATATTCTACGCATTCTTGAAAATTTTCAGAAACCATAAATGCATGAAGAGCCGCAGTCTACTTACAAGTAGATCAGTAAATCGTCAATAAATTTTCAACATCTACAGCAGATTGATAATATTCAATGATTATTAAAAATGTGATCAAATTTTTGATGATATTGTGCTTGTTAAATAAAAAATAATGAGTAGTATTCATTTCATTTGAACAACAAGCAGTGAATGTAAGAAGACCATTTATATGTTTTCTGTTACTTTAACAGTTTTATGGTGTTTCGAAAATTTCTTGCCCCGAGAACGAATCCTATCTCTCAAGGAGAAGCTTCTGGTTCAACGACCGGACAGTGCTTCGATTTCACGCTCCACGGAGTCCCGCCAGTGATTGTTTCTATTTGTTGTGGTTCCTACTGTTTTTATGTATGAGCAAATATCGGAAGATGGTCGTGAGAGGTTCTAGGCGCGCCACCCTGGATAATGGAATTGCTGAATAGATTAAGTCCTTCGTTCGTGTTAGTTCACTTTCAACCACGACTGGACAGCGTCGAAAATGAACGACTCGTACCGGTTCTAAAATAATTGGTATATGATGTTCACACAGTGCATTAATTTTATAAAATAAATCTCCAACCCTCTGTGGTCTTATACTGCTTTATACTCCTCTGTAGGTAATACTACATATCGGTATTGTGTGGAAGAACTACCTTGGAATTTTTGCCTATTTTAAAACTAAATTATTCGTTTTTCACTCCGGCATCTTTGTTGCGATGGATAGTAAATTAATCATCCTCATTTCCTATTCTGAGTAGGTTACCTACATTTATTCTTACGCCAAGATGGTTTAGTTCAGGCCCATTCAACATCGTCCCCGCTATCAACTACTTCATTGAGGCACCTAAGAGTTACACCGAAAATACCTCCGTTGTTTATAGTAATACAAGAAAATGTTTCAGAGAGTGTTTAAGAATGCAAAGCGCTGCAGATCGAAGTTTCGATCTTGTAGAATGAATGGTTCAGGAGTTACGGTTACTTAAAATTGAGCATTTTCAGTGTTTTTGACAGGTGAGAGCGCCGAAACTGAAAAATGCTCAACTTTGAGCTTAACTCCTTGACCATAACTCCTAAACCATTGATCTTACAGTAACGAAACTTGGATCTGCAGGTACGATCGAAGATCCAATATGAGCACGAGGTCGATTCAGCGACGCGAGGCAGGGCCGGAAAGAAATACAACGAAGCCCGGGGTACGAAGACGAAAATGAATGGCTCGAGGACAATTGGCCGACGTGCAAGATGCGCTTTATTTCGCGGCATTTGGCGCCCCCTCCACCGAGATGTAAATTCAACAACTTTTAAGGACGTTCCCGTGGGGCTATTACAATATATCTCCGGGACCGTGCTCCAGGATAGCGTCGCGTCGGTGGTAACGTAGCTCCTGCGGGGAAAATGTAATATGCTCCGCGGACCAAGCCAGCCCGAGTCGACCGTACTTTCTTAATTTCATTTTCGCCCTGTGCTGCCAGAGCGTGGACCTCAACGGCACCGTCTCCGACCGTCTGTCTCTCGCATTTTGGTGTCTCCTCGGTTTTTATTTTTCGTATTTACGGAATAGTCCGGCGTACTATGCTGTCGTGAATTTTACGCGGACTTTGAATGAACACTGGAAAGACGGGAAACGCTGGTTGCTGTTACCACATCCTTAATTCCACCATTTACACCATTTCCACCCTATTCAACCCCACCACGCTGGCTCGCAACCGACAAATTTTTACTTATTAGAAACTGTCGTCATAGATCAGTCTGCAAATAAGCTCTTCAAATTATCCTGCGGATTTCTTCGTTCTATTACAGTGCTAAATGTTCTGCACAACAGTTTCTGAGCACAGAATCTCTTCTTATTCGCGAAACAAAGGTTGGGCCATTTGTGGAAGAGGATTTTTTTAAATATTGAAAAGACCAGAGAAAAATGTCATTAATGGTATTATTATTAAAGTTGTGAAAGAGAAATGTCTACAATTTTTTTTTATGTAATTCAGATAAAACAGGATTTTCCAAAAATTTTTCCAAAGGACGTAGTGGAATTTTTATCATAAGTTTCTATATAGAAAATTCGTATAAATTATGAAGTTCTGCGTAAAAATGTATTATACAAAGATGGACTTAAGTAGTAGACATTCCATTGAAACAGCTGAAGGTGACCCTCATATTTCTTATGCTACTTTTTTCGAAACAGTTTTTCGTACAACAAATAACTCACGAGTTATTCGGGATCATCACGTTACGAGACCCACCCTGTATATTAAGAAACTTTGAATTTAACCCGAGTTTTCACGATTCTTGTTCATGTTGTGTCCGCTCGTCTCTATCCAGGTATGCCAATGGTAAAGGTAATTTCGAAACAACCTATCCCGACAATGAGCCTTTTAAGAATTTTTCTCGCAGGCAGGGTGACCGCCCTAAGGAATTCCCGCGACTGACGCAGAACCCGTATCTACGTGCTCCTTGGACATTCCAAGTGCCCATATGGAACCGTTTTGTGGCTACGGCGAAAGCGGAAACGGAAATCCCGGGTATGAAAACACAAGAAATATGAGACCGGGAAATCTCAGTAGAATTCGTGTCTAGTTAAATATTAAGCCGCATCCACCGCACACGTTTCCCTACACAATTTCTCCATACTTCAAAAAATCATGTTAACAAACGTATAATACGTGACAACTTCCTTCCCCATTCTAGAACTACAAATTCTCGTGTAAATTCAAACCTTTACGAAGCAATCTGTCAAAGCTGAGATTGAAATAAAAATTAGTCTGTCCGGGGAAATTATTACCGCAGTACTAATAAAGAAAATACTATCTAATCAATTACTAAACATTTAAATATCGTAAAAGGGATCATATAAATTTCATATATCAACAAAAAGGAAAAAATCATATCGAATGGAATTATTCTAGCTCGGAAGAAATGTTTAATTTTCAAGTTAAAATAGCTCAGAGTACAAAGGGTTAATTGCAATAAAATAAATATAAACATAAATGTAGCCATACAAAAAATATAAAAATATAAATAATAAAAAAATAAAAAAAATATAACATATAAAGGTCACTTCGTGTTTTTTAAATGGAATACCATATTTGTGTTTACATATTTTGAAGATATTTTCCATTTTTTTT
The DNA here is from genome assembly GCA_028455605.1 of Lasioglossum malachurum. Classification (NCBI taxonomy): domain Eukaryota; kingdom Metazoa; phylum Arthropoda; class Insecta; order Hymenoptera; family Halictidae; genus Lasioglossum; species Lasioglossum malachurum. The sequence continues at coordinate 16,883,201 of CM052313.1, read as the reverse complement.
TATGATCTTTTGCCAAAAGAAATAAATATGAAAATATTTTATAGATTAAAGTTTTTTCATCGCTAGAATAAAAAAAATTCGGTTTTACTTCACCCTAAAATACCGAAATTAATTTCTTGCCAACCCAATATTTTTGTTATTTGATTCAATGGAAAATGCATAATGCAAAAGACTCGTGAGATTAATTCATACTTCCGCGTATATTCTGGATCGTACTAAGCCATTCATTGTTAAAATGTGCACGTAACTACCAAATTTTTAATTTCCGTTACAGCCTTCTTGTTCGTACTCGACGAATTTTGAATTTCGTTTCGCGCACGATAAATTTATTAATATAATCGAATATCTCGAGCATCGGGGAAATAATAATCGAACAGGAATGAGAATAATACAACCATTTCGCAACACTTGAGTTATTATCGTTGCGATTTTACAAATTCTAATATACTTTCGTATGGTTATCGTGAATGAGTTAGGTTAAATAAATCTCCCATTATTTTATTAATGCAATGGATTTACATCCATTCAGAAAATGCGTATTCTGTAAATATGAAGATCACAAATAATTTCGCATTAAATTCAGAATCAGAATCAGAATCTCGAAAATATTAATCAAACCAGTATCATTACGTCTCATACCTTTATACAGGGGATCCCGAATATGTTGTTTAATTCCTATCAAGTAAAAATGTGTTATAATCAAGTATTATATACGTCCTGAAAATTTCATTCAAATTGGTTAATAGGTTTACGAATTATAAACGATAAAAAGTGGTAGAAATTGTAATTTTTCATGATTTTCGCTCTATAACTGCCATTTTTACCAGTTTTGATCGTTTATAATTCGTAAATCAATTAACAAATTTCAATGAAATTTTCAGAACGCTTTTATACGAGTTTACAAAACACATTTTCGAAATTTTGGTAATAACCAATAAGCTAATAAGCCCAGCTAAAAAAGTTGTAAAAATCAATTTTTACTATTGATTTTCACAATTCAGGTTAATGCATTTTTTCAAGATATTTATTAGACGTCATTTACTAAACTAATCCTTCTAGCCTTACAGAGAAATTGAAGTCGTTTGGTCCACATTCATAAAAAAGTAGACTGCGGATTTTCTGCATTTTCGACAAAAATGAGTAGATGTAACTGAGAACAGTAAAGACATTAGTTGTATTCAGAGTGAGGCAAAAATTTCTAATAAAGTGAGTTTTAAACCCACATAAAATGTTTGCCCAACTGTGGTTGAATTATTGTTGTATTTTTTCAGCCTATTGAAGATATTACCAAAGAAAATAACATTCTATTTCACTCCAGTTTCTTGCAATTCAGGTAGAAAATTTTTATTTTGCATAAAAATCCGCAGTCTAGGTTATGCTCCTAACTGTATGTGTACTTTTAAATAGTGTACTTGTAAATAAGGTATTTTAAATGAGGTGCACACACGTTTATTTTCGCAGCAAATAATCTCCAAGTATCACTTTTCTTTAGATTGTTAACCAGTCGTGACCGTCTCGGTAAACGTAATGGCAAGAATTTTATCTTGCCACGTACTACTCTCGGTCTCGTGTAGGGTCGGTGCGTCAGCGAAACACGATTGTCGAGAAGAAAAAGCCGAAAGATACAGCGCTCTCCACGTACCTCGGAACAAAAAAGAATTATAATGCCATGACTCTACGGAGAAGAGAGCGGGAAAGAAAGATGTCGCGGGAAAAAAGCTTGTAGAATGAAAAGATGGTCGAGATACATGGGACCCGAGGAAAATTAGAAAAATGAAACAGGAGGTACAAATCCCGCGGAACGAGAAAAAGTGCAAGCGAATGTAACCCAAATAACGGGACGCGAGATTTTGCAAATTTAGAGAAGCGAAATGAGTAAGTCGAAAATATGACTGAGGCAGTTGAAAAAGTTTCGGATGGAAACTAGGAAGAGCAAATTGGACCTGATGAAATGGGTGTCGAATCTAAAAGGGAACGCAGAGACAGAAGACACTCGTGAAGAAAAAGGTGAAAAGATATTTTTGAGAAAAGTATATAACTTTATGGCCGAAGCAGTAAATAACACATATCAAATAATCTTATTTTATGGTCCTAGATTAATCTAATTACAACTAAACAATGTAGATTCTCTGAGCTGTGATAATTTTGAAAAATCCAACATGTTTCAAACTAGTAAAAAGAAACGAGTTCTTATTTAGGTCGTTTAGAGTTTAGAGAATACACGATTATCAGTTGATAAATTAGTTCGGCTAAACTTTACTTTACCGGACTGAAAATTAGTACCTTTCTCTTACGAATTATGATGTATTTGGTATGTAATCCAGTAGATTCGTATCCGGCGCGGATGCAGATGGAAGTTTCGGTCCTCTAGGATCAATAGTTGAGAAGGTATGGTCGCTTAAAGTTGAGCAGTTTTCAGTATTTTTGACAGGTAGGTGCGCCGCCATATTGGTTTGTAGTGCAGAGCAGTGTAGAGAAGAACCGCTAGATGGCAGCACGGTCACACAGTAATATCGCTAACATAGGGAAAATATTTCAGATATGTCAAAAACACTGAAAAATGCTCAACTTTAAACAACCATAACTCCTGAACCTAATTGATCCTACATGATCGAAACTTCAGGTTCCCCGGGTATACATCTACTGGATTCCATACCAAATACATCATAATTCGTAGGAGAAAGGCACAAATTTTTAGCCCGGTAAAGTAAACAGCAGCCATTAGTCCTATTTTATAACTCCAGCTCAATAATTTAACATGTTCTAATAACAAATAAAAAAAAGACCAACATTTCTCGGATTAGTAAAAACGAAAGAGTATTCAACAATATAACAGTTCTAATTTAGATCGTTTAGAGTTTAGAGAATATTCGATTATCAGGTGATAATATAATCTTATTTTATAAATTCAGCTCAATAATTTAATTTGTTCTAATTACGACTATAAATATAGATTCTCTCTCTCTCTCTACTCTGTAATAATTTTGAAAAATCTAACATTGTTTGGACTAGTAAAAAGAAAAGAGTATTCACAACAATATAACAGTTATAATTTAGATTGTTTACAAAATACATAGGTATCAGTTGAGAGATTACTATATCATTGACTGATACTACTAGCCCGGAATAGGTCATAGACCAACAATTGCAAATTGACGATTGGTGATCAACCCAAAGCATCAGGATGCACACCCATTCGAAAATTATCCACGTGTTACGAACTCTATCACATCAATCCCACTCAATAAACGCGACGAGCGATCGCTTTGCCGTCCTATATCCGAATAATTTCACGTTCATTAAGTAGACCGTGAACCGAGTGTGTTGCAATAGCACTTCCAAATGTATCATTTCGCACTATAAATCTCATTTTTCCGTAATTACACTAATTTCGTTAGTAATTGCTTTTCGACGTTCTTACAATTTCGATAGTCTACAAACGAAAAAATGCGAAATTAATATAATCCTTTCATCGAACTACATCATTTTTTCTTCGACTACTTCAACTTAAGGCTTATCCAATGTGTATGTCGACGAATATATGTTTCTCTAATAATGTTCTTCTTATGTCAAGATTGATGCATCTTAATCAATTATTAATAGTTGGTCGTTTAATTATTGAAAAATAGTGTGTACTTCAATATCATTAGTAAAATGATTAAGAAAAATTGAGAAAATTTCTTTCTAAGACTAAAATCATAGGTACTATAAAAATGGTGGACTCCAGATTTAATAAATTATAGTTAATAACTATTTAATTTACTAAACAAAGAATTAGCTAATAAATGTATACAGTGTAGAAGCATTCTAGCAAAAACTTGTTTATTTCAAATAAAAAATTTAGATATTTATTCATTGTTAATTGAATAGAGAATTACTGTTAATTTGTACAGAACACTCTAATTAATAAATCTAAGAAAAGATTTAAAATGTGAACAGATACAAATAAAATAGTAGTCACAAATAAAAAAACGGAATTGACAATTAAATAGAGAATTATTATTAATTTGCACAGCATTAATTAGCGCAAAAAAAGATTAAAAATATGGACAAATACAAATAAAGTAGTAGTCACAAATAAAAAATTGGAATTGTTAATTGAATAGGAAATTATTGTTAATTCGCACCGCACTAACTGGATTAAAATTTTTTTTGTTATAATTTGTAATAATTAAATTGTAAATAAATTTGTTATTTACAAATTTAAGATATGTACAGATGCAAATAAAATAGTAGTCCCAAATAAAAAGTCGGAATTATTAATTGAATAGAGAATTATATTGTTAATTTGTACGGAGAACACTAATTAGGGTCTAAGAAAAGATTTAAGATATGGACAGATAGAAGTAAACTAATGACAAATAAAAAATCGGGAAGTGTAATTTAAGCCGGTGCGCAGGATGGGAGAGAAATATAGCCATCATACTTTCGAAAATATTGAACCATAAAACAGTGCGTTGCTTCTATACGGAATGAGGGAAGACCGCGATTGTCCGAGTTACGAAACTTCGAACTGGAAATGCGCAACAAAATAAAAAAAAATGCACGCGACTCGAATATCCACAATTGACGGGGTCGTGAATAGTAACGTATACAAACACAGTGACATTTTTCGAGAAATACGATATGCGCGCAGGGAAGCTTATTTTTTTATTTATTTGGAAAATATTTCGCGCACGGAATACAATTGTCAAAACGAAACATTTATCCCAAGCACACTGGAGAGCCTTGCACCAAATTGAACGCGTACCGTTGTTTCGTCAAAGAATAAAAAAATATATAAAATTTCGAAATGGATTCAAACATATTTACATGACTCGGTGTGCACCAAATAGAAAGTTTGTCTGTTCGAAACACGCAAGCAAGGAAACATGTTGCGTTCCATTGCAAGTTTTGTTTAAAATAACGTGAGGACTACATAGGTCGAATTACAGTGTTCCCGCGATTGTTGTGAGAAGTCTCAGGAAACGAAATGGTTTTTATACGTGTGCCGAACGTAAACGACGATCCTGGATAAACAACGGTGCTAAACGGGAAATTGTTGCATTGTACTAATGCTAGCAATAGCATTAGATATGGAAATACCTGAGAATGATACATCGAGTACCATAAAACCCCAATTTAAAGATCCTAATACCTTAATTTCTTTGTAGCGCGACTGATCGCCCAAGGGAGAAACCCCTAGTACATAGTGGGAATAAAAAAGTAACATCATCCGCATACCAGAAAGTCACATCAATCGCGGGAACACTGTACTTTACAACCACATTTACCGAAAGTATTTGAGGAACAAATTAACAGTTGTCCCAAAAATGTATTTCCTTCAAATTCCTGAGGGGAAGGAATCACCCCTTTCAAATATACAACATTCTTGGGACATCCTGTACCATTGTACCTTTTTTTTAACGAAATTATCGCAGTTCAAATGTCGACAATTTCTCGAGAATAGAGAATTTAGTGTTCAAATATTTTTTAGATCCGCTGAACATTTTACAGTAAAATACAAGGAGCATGAAAATATCTTGGTTTTTCAGGAAAGTTTCTAATTATGAATACTTACGAAGACATAGCGAAGTCAAGTAGAATTAAGAGAACGAACATTTTATCATAATTAATGCAAATACAATATGGTTTCTGCCAATGTTGATACTGTGGCACAATTAAGTGAATATTCGTTCAATTAAGAAGAAAATTAGGATCTTCTGAATGGTAACGACTAATGCATGACATGTTAACTCGTCAGTAATTAAAAGAGAGCTGGGAAACTTTTTCTCCGACGTCGCATTTAAAAAATTGAGGGGAAATTTCAAATTAAAATATAAATTTATTGTGATTTAATATAAAATTGTCGCAGATCGATCCACACCATTAATTTTATGGTTTCTCACTCTTCAGCACCACTCTAGGCATGGACTTTGTGGGACTCAGTCAAAGGATCAAAAAATAAAATTGATTTAAATTAGAAATTCAAGAAAAAATAAATTGTACAAAAATTTTTTTTGTTGGTACAGTAAAGTCCCAATCTAAGTAAGCGCGACGGAGATGACCGTTCGAAGTCATTTAAACATGCCGCGTAATCTGATACCGTGTCGGGTATATCGGTGTGAACCACTACTAATCCAATTACAAAACTTCTTTCTTTTTTTCATTATTTTTTTATGAGACTTTCGCCAACTTGTTTGTGGCATTTTTCTGATTAAAATCACACTAAACACGATATCATTTCAACTGTATTTAGTGGTTTAACCCTTTGCACTCCTTTGTCGAGTGTGACTCGTCAGCAAAAGAAAAATGTAAATGAAACGGGTTTTTATATGTATTTGATTCCTCTTTTATTTATTTAACTTCGTATTTCTTAGTTAGAAACAAATATGAGTTCCACAAATATAAATTACAAACTGTTCACGTATTGTATGTGCTACATAAACCCCCCTTGTTTGGTTGAAAGCAATAAATAAATAATAATAGTAGCCAAGGTTTCTTTTGCAATCTTCCAAGTATTAACCCTTTGCACTCCTTTGTCGAGTGTGACTAGACGTCAGAGAAGAAGAAATGTAAGTGAAACGGTTTTTATACATATTTAATTGTCTTATTTTTTAGTTGAAAACAAATACAAGTTCCACAAATATAAATTACGGCAAAGTTTGACAGCTATATTTAATATAATTAGTAAACAAAATTGTTTACAATAAGAGCAGCAGTCAAGGAACTGTGTCCTTTGAAGAATAAAACACTTAAAATAGTAGAAAGTTCTTGGCAATAAAGTTGATAAATAATTCGGAGTGCAAAGGATTAGTATAAATATCTGAAAAAACGCATGATTTTCCAGGTATTTCTGAACAGTACTCGGAGAATTTGTAGGGTATTAAAAAGGGTTAGGTTAGCAAGATATGTTTCAGTCTTTTAATATTCATTTCCCGTACGATATTCCCCGAAGAATGACATAATGAACGAGCGGAACAATCAATGCATACGAACAATGTACTCGCATGTGACGCATCAATGTACTCTAGTTCACACAATTCCCCTTCCGATGGGTATGAATAATCCCCACTTTATCAGTAGTGCACAACAGTTTGTAGTTTTAGTCGCGAATATGCGTTAAAATCAAAACGGATATCGGAGAAACGTTTAAGCTCGCTGATTTCGATTCGAGCATCAACAGATGTCCGAATATCGTTCCGACACAAGAAGCATAATTAATTAACCAGCAAACTATGGAGATCCTAGAGATATGTGAATAATGAATAGAATGATTTAAAATGTTACATAGTCTGGTCATTTATTATCGATAGACAGTGAATTTTCTATTTATAACAAAAATGAATTGGTGTAATTTAAAATAGTAGAAACATTAGAAGAATTAAAAAACTCTCTGTGTGTGTGTTGTATCAAACATATTCAGATAACCCTGGCAGATAAGAAAGCGACGTAAAATAAAAAGAAGAAAAAAAAGGTAAATAAATTTCTATTTCGCTCCAGTTTGTTGCAAATCAGGTAGAAAGTTTTTATTTTGCATAAATATTAGCTGTCTTGTTGAATTATTGATATACAGGGTGTTCACGATAACAGTAGCCAGCATTTTTCTTCCAAATAGTAAATATTTAAAAAAATGAAACGTTCTATCCTAATGTTAATCAGTATTGTATTAATTCTTACGTATTTTCGAACACAGTATTTGAAGTGGAGAATCACCGTGTAGCTTCCCTAGTCTAGTAACACGAGATTAGGTGATTTGCAACTATAGGTGAGCTGGTTGCGGGTCCGAGACCTTATCGCGAACACTATCGAGGAAAGTAGAGTCCCTGGGATTACCGACTGTTTTCTCGCTCCAGTTCGCTTTCCTCTGAATGGGTTCCGAGTTAAAGAAGTATTTAGTAGAGTGAGATACAAAGAGGGCGTAAAGCCAGTTTCAGTTGTTCGTGCGTTAGGTATATAATATTCACCCTTTTCAGTTATCATATAATGCGTAAATGATTAAAACATTCTTGAACAAATCTTATTATATAAAACGATGAAAACACAGTCTACTAATAATTGCTAACTCTTTTTAAAATAAAAATTCTTCAATTAAATAAATCACTTACTAATATTACAAGTAAGAACATGTCCAACTTTATGCAACGAGATTAACAAAATACAAAGTTCCATAAAACTCTATACATTTTTGGTACATCCTGTATAGGATAACTCGGGTTTTATTGACTTAATTCACATTTTGTATTGTTTCAGCTTCTTCAAATTATGAGTGATGAAAATAATAAAACTATGCATTTGCACAAACTTTTTCATAATAATAAATAATAACTAGACGAAGTTCTAGATTCATTAATATGCTATAACACATTTTTTGATAATCTTTGGATAAAAACTCAAGATTATGTTTAATGTTGTTGTTATGGATTGGAATTATTGAAATAAAGGATTGCATCAGACATAAAGCCAATAAATAACCGCTGATTGAGAGAATTATGTCAAAAACAAGAAAGACATCGAACAATTATTAAAAGGGTGACGCGACTTCAATTATTGACAAATAATTTTTATTCGTCGAAGACTTAAAGTTAAAATCATTGCCATGTGTCATTACAAGCATTAGCATATTCTTCAAATGAAAATAATATTATTTTTAAAATAAAATTAAAATCAGTATTTGTGAAAAGTTTCATCATTTTAAATGGTTGTTTGTTATTTTATTTAAATAAAAATATGATCAACCCTGTTTCGTATTTGTAACAACTTGATTACTCATTACGAGATTGCGGATTCATGTGATAAAGAAAAAGAAAATTAAACCGGCTTCGAAAAAACGGACTAAAAGAATGCACCAAAAAGTAGGAAATAATATCCATTTAATTTACGTGAATACACACGAACTTGAATACAATACAATCTTTTCGGAGGCGGCGCCTTCCATTAAGTAGTAGCAAAATAAAATTGTGACAAACATAAAAGAAGATGAAGAATTAAAAGGAAGTAAAAAAAAATAAGTTTCATCGCCGGGGATCGAACCTGGGACGTTTGCATGCGAACTTCAAAAACTACAGCTCAAATAATTGTATATCAAGAAGGTATGAAACGTTAATTGTTTATATCTTTAAAAATATTGAGTATCTACACCTAATACTTTACATACATAATTAGGGGTCCATATGTCATCATCTCACAAAAAATTATCAAAGTCGGAGTCGGACATTTGGGGTCCTTCCCTTGTAAGGGCCTCCATTTTTCGCATTGCCCTTAGTTCTTCGTCCCTCGAGGCCCACCACCACGCCTGTTCTTGTCTTTCATGTTTGACATGCCTGGAATAGACTAAATCTCGTTCTTCCTTCAAAAAGAGGAATTCCTGTTTCGCGCTATCAGCGTGCCGAACCGAAGATAACCAGCAAGATCTCGGGACAAGGATTAAGAGCGAAACAGAAGCTTTGTTTTCAGGGGATGAACCGAGACGGCATCAGCAGCAGCGGGAAGATTACGGTTGTTAGGTGGGACGCGTTAAATTCAAATATCTGTCGGAGTCGATTACGGCTGCAGATGGGTCCAATATCGAGGAAGGCGGGGGAATTTACACACGAGCAGATACGCGGATTGTCCGTGCTTTCGAATCCCGGCGAAAGACGAGCCCCGGTCTGAACAATAGGCAAATGCACTTCCGCGAAGCGCGGGACGTTAAACTGTTGCCAAGCTGCGCGACTCGTTGAATCGGGAGTCGGGAAACAGCCAGTGGAATGGAGTGGAAATGTAAAAGCTTGGGAAACGAGCTACTCCCCTGTTCGGCAAGTTTCCACCCTAAAAAGAACGCGAGAAAGCCAAACGGCCAGAATGGAAGGGAGTCTCGCAACATGCTAAGAACACGTTGTCTTCCTCGTTCCCAGGCCCGACGATGTCCCGCTTCGTTTAGCGGAATATTAGACCGATTATGCGTGTCAGCACAAAGAAATATGCCGGAGGGTCGACAAGCACAACGTACTAACAAGGGTTCTCTTGTCGACGTAACACTCTTTCAGTTTCATGAAAGCTTGTAGAATACATTCTTTAAGATACACGCGCTCGCCTGGGGACTTATCGAATCCGTAAATTAAAAAAATTATGGAACTTCGCACGCAAGTACTTCTCGCGTTAAAGGGGTGAAATCAGCCCTTGGAAAATTTTCTTTTTCGCGTTAAATATCTCGGGACCAGCAAATGATACTTGAAAAAAATTGAAACAATAGTTGCATGGGATTATTGTGTTCATCAAACTGTGTAAAAAATATTTTTAAATGAATTTCTTCCTCACAAATTTTAGTTTTCAATTTTTATTGAAAATTAATTACTACAGGATCAGCGAGTCTGTGTAGACGACAAGAAAATCAGTAAAAAATCTAAACTGACAAGACACGTGATCAGACGATTGACAAAGCGCACAGAAAGTAAGTCAACTATAGTTCCACTGGCTTACTCCGAAGGGAAATTTATGGTTCAGAGAAATGAAAAAAAAGGTACGAGGAAAAAAAGAAGGGGCTATTGACAAACAGCGTGAAACGATTTTTTAGTCGCGTTTGTTCCGCGTCATCGATGACAGCGCTCGGAGAAAAATAAATGGGTCAAGTGCACTGCAAACGAAATCGATCGATATCACTGCAGAAACATTTCAAGATAAAATAAAATAATTCGTTTCGAAAACCATGGAAAACGATTGCGAAATCATTACGCGTTATGTACAGAGACAGCGCACATTATTTATGGAAGTTGATTTACAAGCAAAACGTGAAATTACGCGATGCCAGTTTTCCTCTTAGTGGCGGCGATGAGTTATGGCTACGGGGGTATAATTTCACGAGACGCGCCTAGCGTTCTCTAGAGACGTACCACTTCATTTTTAATGGCTGAGCAAACGGTAAGCGTGAAATCATAAGACACGGAAAAATCAAACAGCGAAATGAAATTCTGTGTGTGGCGTAATGCGAAATTCAGTTTTGCCAACGTTCGGCGAAATTCTTTGGAAACTAGAAAAGTCTCCTCACATTAAGGATACAGTGACTCCCACTAAAAAATTCGGACGCTCTCAAAGAACCGACAACTTTTTAATAATGGACTACATTGCTGTAGAATTGTTGTAGAAACTAGAGCAATTATTTTACTACAGGATGTGAAAAGAAATTTTTCCAAAAATTGAAATCGCTCGAAATTGTAGAGAAAACACTAAAAGTTGCTTTTCTACAATTTTCGAAGATCAAGGTCATTGCAAGGTCATTTCAAGGTCATCCATTTTTGGATCAGTTACAAGATGAAATAAAAAAAATGTAGTTAAGTGTCAAAAAACACTGATGTCCTTGATAACTCCGAAAAGAATGACCTTCGGAAAAAAATGTCTGCCAGGTTTATGGTCCATTGACACCACGCACATTACGTAACAAATAGTTTTTGCACCACAATAACCTGAAGTGATATTTAGGTGACCTTACTTAAAAGGACCACCCTGTATTTCAAGGTCATGAAAGTAGACTATCGTGTGGAATCGCTAAAGCATACATATAATTAATAGACTCCAGATTTTATTACGAAAATGGACCCGTGCAATTTAAAGCAGTGGACGAAATAAGAAGATTTGAGGACATCAGTATATTAATTTCAGCTTAATAAGACAAAAGAACGAAGAATTTTCTATTTGGCTCCTGTGTCTTGCAACCAGGCAAACATTTTTTATTTTGCATAATGTTTCGTGATTTAAAGTGTGAAGGCAAATTATGGCAAAGAACAGACGCGGCTAGTCCCGGCTTAAGAGATCCGTGAGTATTGTGGACAACGAGACCGCGGATCTCAATACATATAAACCGGGGAAAAAGTTAGTAGAGGGCGTCTCACACACACACACATATATGTTAGCCGTTTCGGGTGTGTTTTAAGTTTTTAGTGGGTAGGCCTCCCCGACCAACTGGGAGGAGAGTCCCACACTACCCCCTTCTGGGTTGTACATAATGTATTTTCCTCCACATCCGTAAAAAAAGAGAATGAAGGCAAATGGGTGAACCATCATCCCTTCTATGCAACTATTCCTGGGAGGAACGTGTATGAGGGTTAAATAATAATAAAATAAAAACGTTAACTTCAAATTAAAACTCGGTAACAAGGACGAGCAATTGATCGCGGCTACGTCAGCTGTGCACATAGAAGAAAGTTGTATTTCCAATCACAAATCAAAGGATTAACTTTACAGGAGTTGTTGGAACAGTTTCGCGATCGCTTGGAAATGCTTCAGCGAATGATCCTCGATGTTGGCCGCGTCGGGGGAAGGTTGTTTCCGCGACGAAAGAAAATACAATGCCTCGCCTTTCGATTCCCTCGCATTTCCGAGCGTTTACTTTAAAATTCTCTCTCTCTCTCTCCTTTTTGCATTTCAGCCCCACTCCAGGCGACCTCGATCCGCGCAAAATGGCCCGGCGACGTCTACCAGCCACTGGGGACGATTTATAGAGATGGCGGCTACTTTTCAAACCATTGAACGGCTGGATGGGGGCAGGACGGCAAGCCGGCCAATCATAATTTCCGTCAGTCCGATTGCACCAATTATAATAAGAATTTATGAGCGTTTCGACTGTCTGCCGTTACTATCGATAAAGTGTCATCCGCGAGGTGGCGCGACTCGCGGCCCACTTCTTCATTATCTGTCTCCGTTTCGCTGTTCTACAGGGCGAACCACGAATGTTGTGCCAAGAACAGACGTTTCGGGCCGGTAAGAATACCTTCGCTGAATGCGGACAGAAAATAGGATGAGCCAAAGGTCCTGGGCGGTGGAGTTTTAGTGTGTATGGCGGAGGAATAAGGCCATATAATCCCCCCAAATTCCACCATAGGGGGGGAGGCCGCGCCCCACACTACCCTCTCCGACCACCATCGGAGGAGTGAGTGAGCGTAAGAGTAAAAAAAAAGGTGAACCACGAATCGTGACTGTGTCATTGGCAGTCCGATCGAAAATGTTTTTATCAGGTACAGCATGGTTTCAAGAGAGCTTTCACGTGATTATAACAAAGCTTTTGTCTGCTCTTTGTTTTCATGATCTTTCAAGGTCACCTTCAATCTTTTGCAAAGACACCTATAATTTCTTTACGCCTATTTGTTAGAGAATTTCAAGACGAATTCGATAAATATCATAACAGACAGCGGATCTCTATTCAAAATAAAAATTTTCTAGCTAAATTGAAACTCTCTGGAGTTAATTAGAAATTTATCTTCTGTCTTCATGCGTTTGATAATATATGGACTGAAAATAATATATTATTAAATTCTTCTAATGTTTTTACTGCTTTTTAAAAGCAGTGTAATTTATTATACCTACTCATTTTTGTCATAAATTTTTTTGTTTCTTACAAAAAACTTGATGAAATCATTTTCGATCGGACTGCTAGTAACAGAGTAATTCTGTACTAGGCACAAATCGTGGTTCATCCTGCATACCACCCCTCCCCCACCCCATCCTTCGTTTATCGAATATACGACGGATTTACGAGGGTAATTACGTGTTTCCTCCCCGTTGGCTATCCGTCGCTCTCGCGAAATCCCTCTGTTTTCGTTATTCCCCTATTCCGCCTCTATCCGTTGCCCCCGGCGCGACGCGGAGTCTTCCTCGACAAGTTTGCCCGAGTTTTTCGTACCGTACCCGAAAGTGTTCGGTCGACTTTTGTGGTTAGGGGGAGATGATCCGATAGTTTCTCCGTGGCCTCCGTGCTCCAACGAATAGTATAGCAGAGGAGTGGTGCTATGAACGGGACCAGTCTCACGGCATCTATTTCTATTACGTGGTCCGGTTAGTTTCGAGCGAGTTTTTTCTGAGAAATATACACGTTTATTTTACAGGAATCTTAACCCTCGTACACACACACCGTACGCTCTTCAGAAATAGTCGCATGAAACATCCTGGTATAATAATTCACTCACTTTTGCTGCACACTTTACATCAACAAATTATATTTTTTTTGTTTTAAATTTATTTTACGTCGCTTTTTTAACTGCTGTGGTTATTTCGCGACTGGACCTACAGTTTTTATAAGGTGGATTACGAACCACCTTGGGCACACCACAGTTTAAAATGTGGTTCAAATCAACGAATTATGTTTCATTTATAACGTCACCTTCTAAAGGAATACAGTGAACCACAGTAAAATTCAGACATTCTTAAAAGAACGATATTTTAACTCGAAAGTTAAATATTTCTTCCGACCTAAAATAGTTCCATTACCCATGATTTTTTTTTCATTTTATGGATATGAAATTGATATAATACCTCATACACAATAATTAAATGTCTAGTAATTGGTTAGATCCCAATATATTTAATAATGTAAACAATATTTTGAATAATGGTACAACTATAAATAGTGACTCTGGTTGACTTTAGTTTCATACGTTTTTTCTGTCCGTGACCTTGAATGACCTTGAGTAATTATAGTCACTAAATTCGTAATAAAAGGGACTATCATTGTAGATGTTTAAAAAAGGGTGGTTCCATTAAAAAAAATGAAGGTGACCTTGGTACCTTTAAAAAATGACATAAAAACAACAATTTTTTGGTATCGTATTACCATTCAACTTTGTTCTCAAGACATTTCATGTATCTTTGAAAACAACAAAGATATTTGAGGTGATAACGTTTGGTGACTCACCCTGTATGTATATGTATAATATGCGCACTCTTTGACATTATTTTAACATTCAGTTTTTTTTAGATTTTCAGAGACTGGTTGTACAAGCAGAATGATGTTGATTCCATGCACGGCCGCGTTGACCGGCGTTATATACAATACAAAACGAGTGGTGCAGACTGATAAGAGAATGCAAAATACATAAATTCCTGTATTGTGAAACAAAAATCACAGAGAGACATATTCATCGATGCAATGGAATACGATGCAAATGCATACAACAGTAACCTTCAATTATAATCATCATTACAAAAGACATTTGTCGGGAATGTCAAAAGATCTTGTACCGAGAGAATATATTGAATTCTATAAATAAATTTGTTTATATCAATTTATTCCTGATTAAGTTTCACTTACTTCATTAGAGACGTTTATTTAAGTTAAAGAAACCTTTATCTTGTGTGGTATTTTTGGAGTAGAATTCTGGACAACTATGAAACGCGGTATTTTCCGCGGACAAAGGCAAACTGTGCTATTTTTCGCAGTAAAGTACCGAAATGTGCTACTTTTCACCACGAAAAAGCATAACCCGCTATTCTTCCTGGACACGAATGAAAATATACTACTTTTCGAGACCTAAATCGAAACATTCTATTTTTCGTGGGCAGAAAGAACAGGATGTTATTCTTCGTAAGACAAATGAAATGTGCTACTTTTCGTAACGTATGTGAATCGTACTCGTATTCGTAAAAATAACATTTTTATAACATTTACACTCTCGCACTTCAACACTCTATGCTGAACCCTCGGTATAGTCAGAGAAAATAATAAAATTTTACACTTTTAGCAACATGGTTTGTCCCACTTAAAACTTGTTTTCATAGTACCCCTTCGTTACTGGGTTTGTCGATTTTTAAAAGCCGATTTATTTGGATAAACGTGCAAAATAAAACCGAATTTCTTTATTCAAGCGATGAACTTTAATCAATAAAATATTTTCTTATTTATCTTTTCTGGCAAAAGGTCGTCGAACAAAAAGAAAAATATCTTATTCATTAAAATCCATTGCTTGAATAGAAAAAATAGAATAGAAGAAATTACTTTCTTGCCAACCCAATAGAATTAATATGTAAAAGTAGTTTGATTAAAAGAGATTCAGAACGGAATAGAAATTCATGGAATGTGTGGATCTTAATTATTTCAGTTTTCTTTTATTATGTTTTCTGTAAAGCATATTTTATTTTATCGATGAATTGAAAGATTTACTTAAGTTATAAATTGTTCGATCTACTACATAGTTCTCTTATTTCTGACCTTGTATGACCTTGGAAATCATTGGGTTACATATGAGTGAATTAGTTTCGACCCACGCTTTCGTATGGCAACATTTTACGATTTTTGAAAATATTAAAATTTTTTTTTTACGAATATAAATTACAACGAAGTTTGAGAGAGCTATACTTAATACAATTAGTAAACAAAATTGTTTAAAACAAGTAGCAGTCAAGGAACTGTCCTTTGAAGTAAATTTCAAACGAAACACTTAAAATCTGTAGGAGGGTACAGACCTACAAACACTGTATGTGTAAGATCTTATGTTCCTTCTTGAAAGATGATGAATTATGTAATAAGTGCCTCCAACTGATATGTACTTTTATTACATTAACCATATATTAGCATAAGGTTTTCATTGTAATATTGTGTGTGTAATACAGACTACAGAATAACCTCTTATTGGAGGTTACAACTGTACAATAAAAAAAAAATATGAGGGAGTTGTTATGCAACCAGTTCCTTTCTAACATACGATGTTTACCTAACACATTCAAGAGCTCCGACAGTGAAAATTTGTAACCTAAGTTCAAAACCATGGTCGAGGACACTTAACACTCGAGACACCTTACACAAGACGAAAACATATCGTATAATAAAACATAGTAATGCATAACCAGAATTGAATGTATGAAAAAATCCAAGAATTGTCTTAGTACATTTGTCGCATGATATAATCTTCAATAAATCCAATGTATATTTTCCTCGAATCATGAAGCGTGTAAACTTGTTTCTTTAAGACTCTGCATTTGCATAAACATCTGCGGCGCAAGCACAAAGTAATTATCGTTTGCACCGAGTTACGAAAGGGAGATTGCCGGTCTCTCTCGAATGTTGTACCGCACGAAACTCGAGATACAGACAAAGAGCATTATCCATTCCTGAAATTCCCTGGGAAACAAAGAACCTTTAAAGTAGTTAACGGCTAATTGCACGAATGAAGTTTCTTACACCACATCGTTAAACCGTTTTGCATAATCATTCCCAGAAATGTTCTATGTCTGTTCCGGGTCTCGGATAGTTTGCGATCATTATCCATTATTCATCGATCCACACTGTAAACTTTACAAACACAGTTACGAGCATAACTAATCATACACACTTTAAATCGATAACGAGACGTGGTCAAGTGCACGTGTACCCGGCGGAAATTCGAAGTCTATTTTCTCGAAAATAAAGCCTCACATAAAAATATTTTCATGTCGTATCACCCTCTTTTCGCTTGTACCACCAATTACGAAACACCCTGCATATGATCCAAAAATTTCATTGAAATTGGTTAATTGATTTACGAATTATAAACGATCATAAGTGGTAATTTGTAGTGTACCATAAAGTGGCAAGTTTTACAAGTTTTAATCGTTTATAATTCGTGAACCAATTAATCAATTTCAATGAAATTTTCAGAACGCACAAGGTACACTTCAGCTTCGAGGAGTACTGCGACTTCACAACAATCTATAGCACTTTTCCCACATCCGTCATCTGGTAGATGAAGTAATCTTGGAACGCGGAATGTTACCCGAAGCCGGGTCTATAAGTACATATGTATAAGACATAAGAACATATATGTATATGGTCTAAGGCTAGGGTTAACCGGCCGACCCGGGAAAATAAACAATGTCGATTGTAGAGAGGTTGATCGATACTCGAAACGCGTACTGCCTCTCTTCCGTTCCACCTTTTACCGGTCGCAAGAAATCTGTATCCCACTGAATCTAATCCGACCGGTTGCGAGAACCGTGTTCTCCGTCTATCGCCTCCTATTAACGCAACCCAACTTTGATTTCGCTGCAACACCTACCGCGTTTACCTACACATACAACAAGTATGCGTTTGCGCTGAATAAATAACGAGTAAACACATCGGAGAAATGCGTCCAACGCTTCACCAACGATGTACAGGCTGCACCAGGAGATTCGTCACACGAGTGGTGACTCTGAGGCGCCACTAAAAATTGCTGTGCCATTATTCAAAATATTGTCTACATTATATTAAATATGTCGTTATATATAATCAATTATTAAACACACATTTAACATAAAGATTCTCATAAAAAGCTGGAGTATCAAATTCGACAGAATTTAGTACGATTTTTATTTATTTTGGACCTACAAATATATTATTTTAACAATGAAAATAGGATTTTATTTGGTACCATTTTCATAAAACTTGTCTACAAAAATTGAAAATTGCATAAGCATCCTCAGTATAATAATTAGCATAACATTTTTTCATACGGGGCTTCCGAGAAAATTTAGTATGAAAATGCAATTAGTATTTGTAAGTAGTAGAACTGGTAAATCAGGAATAGATGCGTCCGAAGATTCCTATTCAGTAAGACGCGCGTCTGCCAAATTTTCAAATTCGATTTTTCCGAAAACATCACGTTTCAAATTAGTTAATCGTAGGTACATAATAAGATCTTGCCTGTCACACACACACACAGTTATAGCAGTTCCTGTAGTGTACATACTATGGGAAAGTTGCCAAATGCGTCTTAGCCGCCTAAATCGATCGTTGTTAATTATAATATGCAACGTCTATGAATATAATGCTTGCAGTCTGTTTCTACAATGAAACCGTATTTTTTTCATAGCAATACTACGATGACAATAAATTTGCTATGATTTCATAGCAATATAAAAATTGTCTGCATCGGTTGCAAGAAATAGAAACCAAATTCAATGTTATTTCTTCCCTTAATGATTTCAATAGAGATTTTATATTGACTTCTTCAATTTTTAAAATTTCCCAATCATTTTAAATCTCATTTACTCAATTTTGCTGGAAATATATCTCGTTCATATTTCCCTGTACATCAACTAAATCTCCGATATTTTCAATTAGTTATATGTATACATTCCTGTTTATCATTTCGTTTCGAAATTAAATTAAACAATTTATGAAGCACAAGAATGTTCCCTATATAGCATTACGTACCGCATGATTTCCTGAATCGATAGAAATTTTCCAAAATTAATATCGTTCAGTTTATTGTATTTGTTCATTAATTATTGGAACTACGCATCAGTTTATTAGAATAGCAGTCCGTTTGAATATTTTATGAACCTATCCATATAGGTAATATTATAATACGACTGCCGTATTATGGATTCGTATCACATGACATTTTAATCATGCTGGGAATCCTAATTATCAGTTTGAATCTGATTAGAAGTTTAAATTAATTACATCATTTTGCACTGAGTGGTACATATTAAATTTCAGTTTCACGTTTCGAAAATAGATTCTTAACATTTTACTGGCACATAATGGGGCGTCAGATTCCATTCAAATTTTTTAAAAAAATTTTTGTAATTTTTTGTCTGTGCCTGTAATGAAAATTGAAAACTTGTATTTTCGATTTCAGTGAAACTTTGTAAAAAAATATAAGTTTTCAATTTTCATTAAAGGCTCCGATAAAAAAATTTTAAAATCGTGACATTTATATATACCATACTTTTTCCTTCGCAATTGCGACCAATAGCAATTTAAAAAAAATTATTTACACGCTATCTAGTAAACTAATCCTTTTACCGTCTAAAAAAATAAATAAAAAAGTTATTCGTTTTTCAGAGGTGTCCGAATAGTATAATAAGTAAAATGTACACCTAAGACTGAACAATTAAGACTGAAAGTTTAATTTCACTCCAGTCTCTTGCAATCCAGATAGAAAATTTTTATTCAGCATACAGATCTAATTACAAGCGTGCAAATGTGAGTCTGGCGAGTTTCTCGCGGTAAACAGTAAATACTTTAGCCATATTTATACCTAAATTGACTGTGTAACCGAGTGAGAAGCGGTGCATGAAACAACTTCAAAGAAACACGGGAAATCGCAAGAAATTCAGTTCCGACTTGTTACACAAATATATCATACTCCGATATTGCGTACTTCGATGAATCCCGTCGGAGTCGCTAACCATTCGTTTAAACTTTAAAGAAGCTTCTCGCGAACGATCGGTGCCGAACGACGCGACGGATGCAAAAGATTTTCTGTAAGACTGTGCACGGGCACGAACACTGAATAGGCCTTTAATTAGCGGAATTATCAGAAAACACGTTATCGTTTCTATGAATGCCTTCAAGCGCAGTTTCAAACAAATTCTTGTCCCATCGAGGAACTTCAACAAGGTTCCTTGGAAGCTTCGGTATCTTTGAAGAGTTTTGATCTGCACTCCCACTGTGGAAACGAGTTTGCATAAGCTGCACTCTCGCCATCCGTTAAGACATCACTGCCGGTATCTTATTTCACACACTCAACGTATCATTCTGCTTAATTTATTACCTAATCGCTAGACTGAGCATCTCGCACGTTTATAACGAAGATGAGTATGTACCTGGTATTCAACACTAGAATTACCACACAGTCGAAAGCATTGGTTTTACAATTTCAAGTTAAAATTCTTGTTATTTTCTGCTTCTTCCACCCATCTTATAAATGCGTAACAAAATAAAAATGTTCTACCTGAATTGCAACAAAAACTGGAGTGAAATAGAAATTTATTTTCTTCCCCATTATGTTTAGTAGATAATTGTATCTTCAAATGGTTCTAATGTTTTTTCTATTTTAAATTACACCTACTCAGTTTTGTGATAAATGCATAAAATCCGCTGTCTATTTATGAGGAAAGGAAATATCCTTTCATGGGAGCTGTGGTACTATATCTTCCGATAAGTATTTTTTCAAATTTCTATATTGCGCAGAGATTGCTGGTTTTTAAACCAGATTGCTGGTTTTTAAAAAAATGCTCTATGATGATTCTTCCTTTTGTGTGTGTGTGTACTACTTTTTATTATTTTGGTTTCAATGATTAAACAATATACCCAAGGATCGTGAATAGTAAATAAGAAGAAAGGTTGAAGGGAAATCTTTTTAAATAGACTTCAGTCGGAAGGATTTGGGATGAACAAAGGGTTAAATGAAATAAAATTTGATTCGTTTATAATCGATATTTAAGGATTAAAATAAATGTAGCCATACAAAAAATAAAAATATTCTTTTCTCTTCTACGCGACATTTTTGGGTACGTTTTAATTAATTAATTAATTAATTAATTAAGACATTTTAATTGCTATAAGTGGAAAGAAAATAATACGGCAAAGGGTTAATGGGATAACTATCAACAAAATGAGACGTTCTTAACATAATCTTGGCTTGTTGCGTATTCTGTACACATTGTTCGGCGAATGTTTCGACAGAGACTAATGAGTTATCGGATAGTGAGAATCCGGCTTAATACGACGCGGAGATATTCGACTAAGGATTGCCGTGTGTCGCCCCGAAACGAGACATTTCTAACTAATATCCACTGAAATGCCATGCTGGTTGCCGGTGTCACAGACATTCGCATGGCGAGGAATACAGCTTTAACTTCATTAAGCGATTATGCTATATTACCGTTATGGTTCGCCTACATTTCAGGAAACGACAGCTCAAGTTACTCGTGATTAAGCAGAGACATCTGATAAGACAAACTTCTATCAACAATGTTGATGAGATTTCACAGATTGTTGTTTCTCGTTAATTGCAATCTTAAGAGAATTTTTTCTATGATATTTGTAATTGATTTACTACAAATACAAACTGGAACATCGGTTCACCACCTAAAATTCAAAAATCATATACATAAAATAGAATTATACTAGGGCGGAAGAAATGTTTAATTTTTTAGTAAAAATAGCACATAATGAAATATAAATTTATTGGTCGTATCTAGGTTGAATCTTCACAAACTATTTCCTTTACGCTATTTATCAACACACAGACATTAAAATATAAATTTATTGGTCGTATCTAGGTTGAATCTTCACAAACTATTTGCTTTA
The DNA here is from genome assembly GCA_028455605.1 of Lasioglossum malachurum. Classification (NCBI taxonomy): domain Eukaryota; kingdom Metazoa; phylum Arthropoda; class Insecta; order Hymenoptera; family Halictidae; genus Lasioglossum; species Lasioglossum malachurum. The sequence continues at coordinate 16,861,417 of CM052313.1, read as the reverse complement.
CGTTATTTATCAACACACAGACAGTGAATTTTTAATGCACGTCCGCATCGATATTTATCATGTAGAACTGGTTAGTAATGCTAAGTCTATATTGAAACGTAAAACGAACGAATTGCCTGCGGTTTGCTTTGCATCAGAAGATTAATCACTAGAAGAACGTCGCACACATTTTCTATTTTAAAGAAATATTATCATCGATGACTCGCCAATGAGTAAGATTTGCGTCATAAATGATAATTACGAAATCATCGAGGAGTAGAGCAACAGGTTGAGTAGTTCAACGCATTAAATAACACTGTGAATGTTTGCTTGTGCATAGCACTTTCCTCGAAGCAGAAGAACGCACGAGTGCGTTTTGTTCTATTAATAACGCAAGAATACGACGCGATTAAACAATGGAAAGACTTACAATGACTTCATAGTGAACGTTTCTCTCTTGAGAAGCGCTATTTATTCCCTGCAATTATTCTCCGATTGGAATATTTTTACCATTAGCGCAGTGCACGCTACGACAACACGTGGTTCTCACGCGTTTATGTAATTTCCGGGTCATACATACGTAATGCACAGTTATTCCAACAAACTTCTTCCTTTTTATTACTTAAAATCTACATTATTTTTTTGTTTCTTAAGTTTTCAGTTCCATAAGTAGAGATCTTCTCGTGCACTTCACTTTACTTTGTTATTCATTTATGTTACTGTTTCTTTCATTACTTTTCAATTTAATTTTTCTCATCTCATATCTTCTTATTCTAAAAAATATTAATTTTCTTTTCTCTTCTACGACATTTGTCGAGATAAAGACGTTTTAATCACTGTAACTGTAAAAAAGCAATACAGCAAGGGGTTAATATAACTAATAATCATGCAAAGTGATTTTATGCTGCAGTTTCTTATACTCTTCTGAATTTTGCTATAGTTAAAACGAGCACTACTTGCACTGAAAATTAGAGACCAGCCAAAATTGATTAAAAAATGTAATTTTAAAGGAGTTTGAAATTTCTATTAATCTACTAACACAGTTATCCATATAGTTTTTTTTTGTTAGAGTGCACCACATGTTGAAATAATTGTGAACGGCAGTGTGGATATTGCGAGGGCGAAACACAGCGTCTGCAGAACCATTTATAGAGGCATAGAGGCCTGGTGATAAAAAAAAGAATGCGTGGGATTTAATGATGTTAACTAGGTCAGATTTCCAAATGGAGTTCAGCAGTGTTAACGAATTGCTTCGCAACGGAGACAGAAGACTTTAAACTCGAAAACTTCTTTACGATGAAATTTTAAGACCGGCATAAAACGCCGGTATGTAGGCGGTCCGATTAAAATTCATAGGGTTTTACAATTCATTCTCGTCTGTCTTCCTGGCGAAAAAAAATCGAGCAGAATTCACTTCCCAAGAAAATATGGAAATTGTAACTGAACTACCACTGCTGCTACTCTACGCTTTCGTACAGAAATTTATTTTCTATAGAAATTAATGCAATGAATTTTACATAAACAGTTCTAATGTGTGTGTTACATCACTTTTGACTGATTTATATCAACATGTTCTAATATTACATCACTTTTGACTGATTTATATCAACATATTCTAATGTTACATCACTTTTGACTGATTTATATCAACATGTTCTAATGTTACATCATTTTTGAGACACCCTGTGTAATAAGTTATGTTCCAGATTTTATGGATATGAAATTGGTATAATTCCTCATACTAAAACGTTTAGTAATTTATTAGATACCGATTTATTTAATAATGTAAACAATATTTTTGGTACAGCAATTTTTAGTGGTGATTCTGAGTCACTATTCAAGTGCTAAGGGTTAATATTATATTCTTCAAAATAGCCTTTTCACATTGTTGTGACATTTTTGTGCTTGAGGTGACACACACATAAGGTAGGCTTTTTTTATAAAGAAAAATATACCGCAATATCTCAATGAAGGTCTGACCTAAAAATTTATTGCTAATGTGACAAGCATCGTTCTGCCTAGCAGCTACTGATTTATTATTTTGTATTTTGTACAATGGAGGGAGAATCGTCTCGTTTGGGGAAGATTCCGCTTCAATCAATGCCAGTGACAGCCCAGTGAAGTAACACTGAATGGAGTAAAATTTATTACTGTTCCAACGTCCCTTTCACCGAAATTATTAATGACTTGACTACTAGATTTTATCTTCTCTCCGTCCTGCCGACAAAAGTGAATAACTTTCGAATTCCACTCTGAACGAAAGTCTTCATAATTCCACATTATAACCCATTTGGAAAATCATGCGCGGAATAAACGTATCAAGAGTTGCAATGGCAAACATGGAAATTATTCTACATTTAAATGCGGATTTCATGTGATAACTCTAAAGATTAACACTTGTAATTTATTCATTTAATAATCGAATTTGCATTCTTCTTGAACTAATTTACACTACCACCCTGACGCTACAATATTTTCAAAACATTGATTTTTAGTAAAATAAATTACTGAAAAGTTTAATTATAACTTTTAATAACGTACACATATCCTCGAAACAGCGGCGGTTCTAGGCAGGAACTTTATGGGACTCGGTCAAAGGGTCAAAAAATGAAAACGATTTGAATTCGAAATTTAAGAAATAAGAAATTATATACAAAAATTGTTTTGGTACAGTAAAGTCCCAGTCTAAGCGCATCGGAGGTGACCTTCCAAGTCAGTTCGCCTACTCCTTCCACTGGGGGGCATACCCCGCGAGGGGCCAAGAAAAATGCCACAAATAAATTCGTGAAAGTCCCAACCAAACAATCAGCGACTTGTTTACACTTTACACTGCCCCTCAGTGGAGGGGGTAGGCGAAGCTGACTAAGATCGTGCAGCTCCGTCCGGCTTGGATTAAGACGTTACTATATGTAGTGATAAAAGAAAAAGAATATTGTTTGATTCAAATGAATGTATACTAATTTTCAGAAAAGAGTGGAAGTGCATAAAAATTCAGAAACTATTATTTTTTTCACTGGTTTTTCTATTTTATTCCGCTTTTAGCACTCATGTCGCGCACCATTTGCCGGTGTAGTTAATGACCCAAAATTTAAATGTAGTAATGCAATTTGAGGCATTAACACGTTCACTGTCCAGTCAATTACGAACATTGTGCAGGGGGTTGGAAGTGTAATCACTGTAACAGATTTAAACCTTTCAGTCTTTGTTTCATTAAATACATTACTCCAATTTTGGGGAATTTTCACGATCGCTGGTTCGACGAGAATAGTGTTTATCATATTGTTGGGCAATATTGTTCTCGTAATTCGCAGTGCTTGAAATTAATTATTCAATCGCGAACATAAAATCTCGTTCAATTAATTTATTTTTTTACCCTTTTCAGTATAAATACATATATATATATATATATATATATATATATATATATATATATATATAAATAACATTTTAAATGATTAAATTCTTCTGTATTCTAGAGATTGCTAGAAATTCAAATGTCGTATATGAAAATAGGTTCAATATCATGTGAATAGTGTAAAAAAGATTTTATAGAATAAAAATCTTCTAGGTTAAAAGTCTTGATTTCGAAATTAAAATTGCTCCGAGTCCAAAGCCTCAAACTTTGAAGTTCGAAGGTTCAAACCTGATAGAATTTAATATTTAAAAATTGTGAAGCCTACACCCTTGTATGCTTAACTTGAACCTTGCCCACACCGATACAAACGTATCAGAAACATTGAAAAGATCATGTACAGTCAGTTATACACATGTCAGGTGACGAGTGTCGGATGACACGTATGCGGGACGAAAATATAATCTCTACAACCAAGGCTTCGTTTTTTATAAAATATTCCACGGTATTATTTCCGTTCTCGTTTGTAAACATTAAATGTGTGTATACAATAGATTGAATATACAGTTAGGAGCAAAATTGATCACACACACTTTAAATCAGAGAATAACTTTTTTATGAAAGCATTAAGGCTAAAAGAATTAGTTTAGTAAATGACGTCTAAAAAATATGTTGAAAAAATGCATTCGGTCGGAAGTATGGAAAACAATAGTAAAAACTGATTTTGAAACTAATTCTTCAAGTCTTACAGAGAAATTCAAGTCGTTTGGTACATTCATAAAAAGGTTATTCTGATTTAAAGTGTGTGTGATCAGTTTTGTTCCTAACTGTATATGAAAAAGACAGTAGTATCACTAATGCAATGCAATCCATAACATTTGATGCATTTATAATTGTAAACTCCAAAGTGTAAACTCAGAAGTTTACAGGTATCCAGTGAACACTGAACATTCAAAATCGATTTTCTCGAAAACAAAGCTTTGCATTAATAGGTATATTTCATTCTACATTTTTTATTTGTACACTCACTCCCTTCCCGGTTTCACGAGTTAGCCGATACCCTGTATACTGTTCAATACTACATAATAATTGTATAATAAATACAGGAATTGGTTCTAATTTAAAGTAAATATGCAATTAAGTATTTCATACGTATTTTACGAAATGGTAATGGTATAAACTTGTTCATTATCGTTTAAAGTATTTTAAACAATACTGACTGGTGAAAGAGCTATTGTGTACACTTTCCGCTATATTTATACCGAACCTCTCCAAACAAATTAAGACTTACTAACTACACAAACTAAAGTTCAAAGAGAATTTAAGCATTGTCTCTACGGAACAGAAGAGGTTAGACTGTTAAAACAAAAGACTAAATGTTTCCACAATTGTTTCCACAATTCACATTCAATTCAGCCTGGGATGATTTTATATTTTGCACTTTGTACTTTTAGAACTCACATTAATGGAGACCCACTGTTGCCACAAATATCTCGGAAGCCAAGACCGTGCAGCACATGTATAGGGAAAAGTATTTTGGAGTGTTGACCTTGACAATATATTTTAAGATCATTGAAATGGGTGAGCTCGCTCCTATTCTAAATAAGTGAATTACTAAAAAATGATTGTCATAAAATTGTTAGCACCGAACACTAGTTTCTTCATCCCTAGCACTGTAACACCTTGTCAGTAGCGTGTGGATAAAGATACCAAATATTTTTGTTATTAATTTATTTTTAACAGACATAAAATTCTATCGCGTAAAATAAATTGTAGTGCAAGGCGTTAATGTTGAAATTAATCCCTTAGGGCTTAATGTTGACCCCTTGCGCTAATATTTTGTGGTTGTAGTGATTAGTTCACTCCGGATCTTTATGCAAAATAAAAATGTTCAGCAGCGATTACACAAGATACAGGAACTAAATATAAATTTATATTTTTCGCTAATAATTTCGATGTAGTGAAAACAATATATTAATCGTCTTAAAGTCTTCTAATCTTTTCAATGTTTTATGCATTCCAAAAATGTTCAAAAAATGCTAGAAAAAAAATTCCACAAAATTTAGTACGATTTTTATTTATTTCGGATCTACAAAGACTACTACCACTGAAAATAAAGTTTTACATGATTCCACACGTTCTTAAAATTTGCCTATAAAATTTGAAAATTGCATAAACATCAGCAGTCTATAGTGATTAGAAATTCTTCATCGTCCAGAATTTAAAAAAAAAAAATCGATAGACCAACAAAATATAATTTTATGTAGGTTTAAAGGAAATTAATATTAATTACTAAAAAAAAAAAAAAAACAACGGGTCTTTATGCAAAATAGAAATTTTCAGCAGCGATTGTGAGGAGCAAGAGTTGAATAAAAATTTATTCCATTCATTAATAGTGTTTTACACCTGAAAACAACATAACGCTATTCTTAGATTTTTCTAATTTCTCACTGTTTTATATTTCACCTAGCCAATTTCTTCTTAAATGCATAAAAATCCGCAGTCTGTTGGTTACATATTTGTTAAACTCTGTTCAAAATCTTCATCATGAGACTCGGTAGGGGGTAGTTAGATCATGTTGTAAAGTGAAAACTACGTCATCAAGTACCTATCAGTAGATCGCATCTGCATAGCTATTAATAACAGTTCTATGAATGACACGGGTGAAACTTTTCCGAGACGTGGGAAAATTAGCGCGACATTGAATGCGTTAGGGGTTGATAAATTCGCAGGCGATCAACGGCGACGCACAGTGAGGAAAACGGCCGATTTAGGGGTGCAAAATTTAAAAAACCGATTGTATTTAATACGTCAACACACATCGCACCCTCGCCAGAAAAGTGGCACAAGTCAAAAAATGGCAATTTTGAGGATATCTCATTGAACAATATGAATGAAGTGCCCCAACATGCATGCAAAGCGTCACATCTCTGTCTCGCAATTTATTCACCTGAGGGGAACTTTAAAAGAAGCTTAAACTATTTCAATATAAGTTTTATAGTATTCTTCAAGAGTTGTATGATTTTTGTCAAACGCTGCATTTTTGAGTTGTGTCACTTTTTTTTGCGCGGGTGCGACATGTCTCTAGAAGATAAAATCAACAATTTTACTTCTCAAGTCAATTATTGTTAAGCGTGGTAAAGGTTGAAAGTAGTGCAGTATGAAAAATAGCATCGAAATAAAGGACCTCCCTTTCACTTGTCATTTATTGTTTAGAACGTTAATGCTGATTTTAATTATAATAGCCGGGTCCAGAAGCGTTAGGAAGATATGCATAAGAATAAAAGGAAACAAAAAATTTTCCGGAAATGTTTAAATAATGTTTCTCATGGCGGTTTTAAGAAATTAAAACATTTCTTATGTTTGTTGTTGGAAATCCTAATAACATTCGCCTGTATTTGCGTTAATTTTTGCATGAATATTAGGAATGGAATATGCAGTTTATGCTTTCATCAATCACTAGGATACATTTGCCACCCGTAGTTCCCGTGGAAATACCAATCATAAACCGAGCTATAAACCCAAAAAGGTTTTCAAAATAACTTTACGACTATTGTGACCTTTACTGCAAATATTGTTTAGCTTTTATTTTCATTATTATTGTTTTTGCAGTAAATTTCGTTTATGAAAATTATACTTTTTTGTAAAAAAGTGAATTTTACACAATTTTCCTTCCTGTCATCGTAAATTAAAACTGGCATTCGAAACTGAAATACGTTTTGTGCTTTCTCTGCTCTATTTTAAACAAAAAATATTTCAATAAACTTACGGAACTCGTAAGCCTTCTTTGCACTTGCTAAAAATGTGTATGGAATACATTTAACAGAGAATTATCGATTATCAGTAGCGTTTTAATTTTGTGTGACGCATAGTGGGGCAAAGTGGTGAATTTTGTGTCAAAATCAAATAACTTTCGACAGAAATGAGATAGAACGATGATTTTTTAAAAATTAAAACCGACACATTGCAGAATATGGGAGAAATAGTCAGATTTAAATGATTTCAACGAAAAAGTTAAGATTTCATTAGTGTTTTTCACGCAAATCGAAAACTTCAATTATTCTTTATAAAACTTATAAAGATTTCATTTTTACCGGCTTCCACTAACCGTCCACTTATCGTTGTAATTTTCTTGCAATAAACTACAAGTTTAACACAGATTTTCAAAGCTAACACTAAACCTACCACTACCGGTCAAAATGGCCGCTTGCAGGTTTATTATTTTACAATTATTGAAATAATAAAAATGATTTTACAAGAATTGATTGCTGAAGTCTATATAAATAAAACCAACCTTGTCATTTTGATAAGGGAACATGTAAATACCAATTACTTTTAAAGCTCGGTAGGTCTAGTGTTAAAGAACGTTACCACCATAATCTCCCTGTTTTTCCCATATTCTGCAATATTTTAAAAAATAATCTGAGGAAAAGATGTTTGAAACAAAACTTAATCAACATTCAGCAGTCTACAAAAATTACAAAAGAAATTTTTAATGAATAAATAATTGAAGTCACCTTGAACTTTTAAAAGTCAATATGTATTTTTGACTTCCTAATATTGTAGCTGAAATAGTGCTAAAATATTAGTGAACAGCTAGATCGAGCGCGTGGATCAGTGTGCGACGCGACGCTCCGAAATAAGAAACGAGTGCGAAGCTCACCCAAATGGTCAGCCCACGCGGCCGGTCGGCCCAGTAGGAACAGGAGAACGATGGTCAGCATGATGGCACGTGTCACGGGGCCTCGAAGACGGGAATGATTATCGTCTTGGCATCCGGTACACCTTCGTCGAAGCACTGCTCAGTCGACTTAACACAGGCACCTGCACATCACCCGCGCTTTGTCACCGGCGCGCGAGTACCAAATGGAGCAAAACACTTTCGCGAGGCACGGAGAGACGCTGACAGAGAGCTGCGAGGAGTCAGGCCTCGTGGGACGCGCGTGAATTCGTCAAAGTCAGATACCCGGCACCGAGAGTATCGTCGGTCCGTTTCCCCGCGACACGCATATTAGATCAACGCTAGTCGATTCACGCGGGATCTCTCCCTCCCCTCCGTATCACGACCTCGATGGTATATCCCTGTCACTTGGTAAGCGATCGGATCGGTTTTTCTCGCTCTAGCCGCGAACGCGCATCATCGCGACGACGACCACCACCACTGGAAAATTGTCGCTCACTCCTTTTCCGAACGGAGACGACCTTCCACACTGTCACCTGCCGCACACTAACCACGTGGTCCCGCGATCCGATCAGATCGACACTCGCGCAAGAGCACCGCTATCCATCGCTCGACAGCGTTCCGTCGATCGACGGAAATTGAGAATATCCGGACGAACGATCGCTTCCTCCCTGGTCGCTGACGATCATCGACGCCGGGCGGAAGGGTGTTCGTCGGAACGATTATTCGGAGATCTCACGTCGGAAAAACACACAGAGTACACCGATGACAGTTGCTACCATCGATACACCAACCTGCGATTTCACGATCGAGCGACAACTACACCTCCGTTGAACTATTCAACCGATCACTCTCCGAGCAAAACGCGTCGACACTTCGAAGGGTCGAAAGAGACACGCGAGGAACACCGCATACGTTCGGTTCGACGTTCGGCGCGCGACTGACGCTCGGGACAATTTCAAACTGGGCGAACCGTGACGTCAGAGTTGCGAGCACTCGCGCGCCACCCACCGGCCAATCGGTGCCAGCACGACCGTCTCTCTCTCTCGATTCGCCCAGAAAGCCGGGGGACTTTGACGACGATGATCATGACCTCGTGAATCTTGGCCGGCGAACGATGGAACGCCTCCGCCGCGCTGCCGCGCCGCTTCGGGGCTGTCTTATTAGCGTTTCTTTTTGCCGAGGAATCGGTCAATGAGCCGTCGGTATTTCCGGACCCAGGTCAATGTAACCCTAATTTTATTGCTGGGACGGCACACGGTCTATTTCTATTTGATGATCGATGGGCTTGGACACCTTTTTTTTTTATTATTTTAGGTTTCATTTGCCTCTTTCGGTCGGTCGTTAAGGCGGTCGACTCGTTTCCAGGATTGCAAGGGTGCGACATTCGCCTTCTCATTTCTCGATAATACAAACACGGGGTTCTTCAGTAGTGGAAAGTCATTTTTTCGTTTACGAGGCATAATTTTCATTATTCGGCAGCATCAAGTAATTAATAATGTCCCGATCGAGGCCATCTTCTTCTTTTTCGAACGAGAACTTTGAGTTGTTAGCAATAATAGAAAACAAATGAAATTAATTCATTTGAAATGTTTATGTTTTTATTATCTTTGTATCATGTTACCTACATTTGCTCCGTTCCATTTAATTAACAATACTATTTGTACCAACCGTGTACTTGGACGGTTCGCGAGTGTTTTTATTTTATTATAGGTTAGCATGGCAGTTGCTCTCTTTTATCTTCTTTTATTGCTCTCTTTTATTATATCGTTTATTAAATATTAATCATTTCAAATTTCATTCTATACATATATTTATATTGGATGATTGGAAACGTCCATGCTTCATCTTCTACCAACAAAACATTCTAAAAACCGTAAAAAACGTATAAAAAATGGAAGACAATTGTAAAGATGTTGAAAAGTATATAATCGATAAATAAATAAATTTCAAAACATGGGGTTCGGCCCGACCACGCAGCCGAAAATCCAGGTTGTATGAAGTTTTGAACATTTCATATCGCGTTATTCTAAAAAAGTCTTTATGGCAAAAATCAATACGACATAAAAAATGTGTATTTCGATGAGACCTACAACTTTTATTTGAAGTATTTTTCAAAATTACATTATTTACGGAAATAAATGGAAAAAACTATGATTTTTATGGTTTTTTAATGGTTTCCGCCAGTACAATAAAATTGGCGACAAATTTTCACTATCATATTCGTAATTAGCACGTCAAAGTACATAAGAGTCCAGAGTATAAAAAAAATCGGAGGTTTGTCGCTTTCGGAAGTTTAACCAATTATTAATTATGGAATGATACTTTAATATAATATTCCGTACGGAATGCGATGTGTTGTGTTCCGAGAAGACTTATTTTTCGGAGTTTCAGATTTACTTGTTCTACGGATAGATCTTCTGGATTCCACTTTGGCGAAGTCTTGTGAAGTTTAATAACCTTACAAGGAGATAGATGGTCGTATAAAATCTGAGGTGCATCGCGATCTATGAGGCCGATGCACCATCTGTCACTAAGGAATCATGATTTACATAATACAGTCTTCAACAGATGCTGCTTTTTGCAACAGTCCGCGAAAACGAGGTCACGAGAATGGATATCCTTTTGTTTAATGTAAAAAGAACAGCGCTACTGCTGTTTATCTACTCCCTTCGGGAAATAGATTGTTCAAGAAAAATACCGTTGACCTAAAATTCTAGACGTTTTCAAGTAGTGGACATTAATAAAGCAACAAAAAGGCTCTTTTCTTTCTAAATTAAGCAGAAGGAAATGGGCTTCTTCTGAAGACGCATTATCATCACGACCCTCTTGAATTTCCGGGAGCGAAATTCATGAGCGGTTAAAACGCAGGAACGTCCGTGACAAGTATCTCGTGCTCAAATCTTCGAGTTTTGCCAAGTTCAATTGCTTATAGTTAACGTTCTAGTCGTTACTGTTCAATAGAACGTCGGCAATAATAATGAAGCAGGCAGAACTCGACAAAAATTCAAATATCTCAAATTTCTGTCCGACTGTATATCACTTTTAATTATATATTACTATACATTTTTCAGTGTATACACGAATGTACAAAAGTAAGGAAGATAGAAAAATTTTAAAAAAGTAATACTACTTAATCTTAATTTATTTCTTAACTTGTGTGAAATGCAATTTTTATGTGATGAACAGGAATCAATTGTGTTTTCACAATATTGCTTACAAGAAATATTTTCTCGGCTTCATCAAAAAAGAATTTTTTATGTTTCCTGGTTAATATCTGTTAGAAGATTCTGTCAAAGTACTTTGTTTAGAGATTGTTTAACACTAACCGTACCACGGCCGGTTTCAGACTTATTTTTTAATTGTTGAAATTATAAAGCTGCTTCCAACTTCAATAAATTGGCTGCTCTTTACTTTACCGGACTCAAAATTTGTTCCTTTCTCCTACGAATTATGATGTATTTGGTATGTGATCCAGTAGATTTGTACCCGGCGCGGATGCAGATCGAAGTTTCGAACCTCTACGATTAATAGTTGAGGAGTTATAGTCGCTTAAATTTGAGCATATTTCCAGTTTCTTGACAGGTAAGGGCGCCGCCATATTGGTTTGTAGTAACGGTCGCACACAGCGTACTGAGTTGGTTAGGATTAGATCGAGGGGGGCGGAGGGACGACAAGGTAAGCGGCTCGCGGTCGTCACTACAAATTAATATGACGGCACCCTTAACTGTCAAAAATGCTCAACTTCAAACAACCATAACTCCTGAACCATTGATCCTACAGGATCGAAACTTCGATCTGCATCCGCGCCGGGTACAAATCTACTGGATTACATACCAAATAGGTCATAATTCGTAGGAGAAAGGTGCTAATTTTGAATCCGTTAAAGTAAAGTTTACGCAAGAAATTTCTTCATTTAGTCTCGTAACTTTTATAAAACAATGTGTATCCGACACATTTTGTAGCCGGTACGATTAGTGCTAAAGATCCATTATTTCAGATTAATCTGATACATTTTCAAGCAAGTGATAATCTATGGGACAATCTGTTGGTGTATCGCTTTGCACCATGGGACTTCTGCAGGCGTCCGAGCTCTACATAATAGAGGATCATAACTCCTTACGAGGTTTAGGGTCGTAACACTTAACGCCCCCGGGGACCATACGCTCGCACGAACGTGATCACTCGGCATTAAAATTCAAGAAACACGTAAAATGTTCAGCCAGATTGTCAATAAACGTTCAACAGAATGCTGGCGGAGGTGTACCCTCTCTCAATGACTAAAATCGAGCGTCCAGAGAGGGGGAACAAGTTACCTCTCTCTGCCAGTACCGGATTAATCACGTGACAACGCGACACGTGCACGACAGTCACGAAACACGTCACGTGACTAGGCCGTGTCGGAGGCATGGGGGAATAGCGTCGTACAATGGGAAAGTGGAGTGGGGAGACTAGTCTTAACCTGGTGACTCGATTCTTTCGATTTTTCCGGCGCTCTAATCGGAGTTGAAGATGAAATTTATGTGGCCCGACTACGTAGGAGTGCTCCGAGAACTGTACAAAATGTTTTATGAGATACGCTCGCAGTTTCACGGTATAACATATAACGAGGAAAGAAGTATAATTAATTCTGCTTTGTTAGAGAATTCAACCTGCGAACGATTTAATTCACTGCCGAGGAAAGCGACTGTCAGTGACACGTATAATTAAATGAAATTATATGTATTTATCATACGCTGAAATTTTTCGAGACATCAGCATTCGATAAATAATAATTTTCTGGAATAACGAGCGTCGGGGAAGCCGAGCACATTTTGTACCCCGAAAATGTAGTACGTGTATAATGCGTAATACTGACGAGCAAAAGTTTGGGTGTACCCACCGCATTTCCATTCGCCAGGCAAATACAGTATTGCATAAACAATGTAACAGGAGCGCTATGCTTAATTTCTGTCGAATAAAGGCGGCGTATAGTAATAACAATATAATAATTTTTTTATACAAATAAATTAAAAATTAATAATAATTTCCATTGCCTTTGTGGAATAAAAACTATTGGAATGCAAGCTCCATATTTTAGATCTCAGTTATACACTTACTTTTCAATAGTGAAATTAAACATCTTACATCATTGTAGTCAGTAGTTAAAACTCTAATATTCGATATTATAATAGTCATTTTGTAAACGAAAAAAATTTATACAAGGTATCCCAAAATTCCTCCCATTTCCCGCTGTTGAAAGAATTTGGGAACACCCTGTATACAGTTAGGAGCATAACTGATCACACGCACTCTTTAAATCAGATTAACCTTTTTATGAATGGAATAAACGACTTCAATTTCTCTGTAAGGCTAGAAGAATTAGTTTAGTAAATGTATTTGGTCATAATTGTAGAAAACAATAGTAAAAATTGATTTTTACAATTTTTTTATCTGGGCCAATAACGAAAATTTAGATGTGTTTTGTAAACTCGTATAAATTATATACGTTCTGAAAATTTCATTGAAATCGGTTAATTGGTTTACGAGTTATAAACGATCAAAAGTGGTAAAAATCGAAATTTTTTATGACTTTCGGCCTTCCTGCCATTTTTACCACTTTTGATCGTTCATAATTCGTAAACCAATTAACCAAATTCGATTCGGTTTCTTCCAAAATTCAATTTTGGGATACAGGAATGGAATTTTGGAAAATAAAATACAGAAAATGATGATGATGATTTGTTCAATGCTATTCCACTGTTACAGGAATAACAGCTGTCAGAAAGGTATCAAGACTTTTGCAATGATCCAATAGTATCGAATATAATAGCATCACATGATTTTGCATTGAAACCGAAACGTTGGGACCCTAGTAATTCCCAACAAATGGGAAACTACTGGGAGGTAAACACAAGCATCGGAAAATGTGATCGACGGTGCAGCATTCATTTCCCTATTCTCTGTGTCTGCCACAAATTGCATTTTGATCTTTCAGCGCTTTCCTCCCACATGTAGCCAGGAGGGGAAACGAGATTTCGAACGTAATACGGCCGCGGATCGCATCGCGAGCATCCGAGTTGTTTTAAGCGGGTGAACAGCCAACATCCCCCGTTCGAGCCGCGTTCTTTTTAAGACCAAACGATCCATCTTCGAACTTTCTTCTTTCCATTCTTGAAATTTACGAGCGCGTCAAAAGTTCATTTAATTATTGCAATTGCTCAAAAGAAAGTTTAAACAGACGATAACTCACGATTGTTTTTACGCGGAAGGTGTATAGAGAGCTGGCGAGTGTAATGAGTTGGCTGAATTTTAAACTTTAAGACAATGTACAGGGTGTCTTACTTAAGTGTCACCCCCAGAGTAAGAAAGAAGATTCTTTATTTCTGACAAAGTAAACAATTTTGTTTGTGCAATTTGAATGGTATCAAGTTTGAATGGTATATTCATACACAGAATAAAAATTAATATAGAATGGAATTATCCAAGGTCAAAGGAAATATTTAATTTTCAAGTTAAAATAGCACCGAGTGCAAAGTATTATTTCCAACTTGTTAACACTAGGTTTACGTAGCTCTAGAAATAACCATTTCACATTATTTTATAAACATAACAAGAATGGGTCAATCCAAATTTTTATTTAAAGCAGACGATGTGTTAAAAATATTTCAGGACAGAAGAATACAATTTTTATTCGGTTCCTGTGTCCTGCAATCGATGCGAACAATTTTTATTTTGCATAAAAATCCGCAGTCTACCGATCAGTATTCCGCAGGGGTTGTTTTTTAAAAATGTTGTTTTATCTCGTAGTTTTCAAGAGCATCGATGTTTCGTTTTCTTAACTAATTATTACATATATGTACATATTTTTGTGTTGCATCTCGTAGCTCATAAAAAAACACATTTGAATATGTACTGTGACGTGACCTTGAAATGACCTTGAACTCCAAAGAGCCAAACTTAAATTTAAATTTAAAAGCTAACATTTGCAAATCTATAGAAAGTGTCTTTCGTAGCACAAAGAATACTGTTGTCTTAATATAAAATTTCAGTTGGTAAAAATTGATGTATTCATGGTGTAGTATTATATCTGAAACTTTCTTCTTTTTTAGACGTTTTGAAATTGTAATAGAAAAGCTAGAATATTGTATGTGAAAATTGACAGTTCAAGAAAATGGTATACGTATATAATAGGATTAGTATGCCATATGCAGCATTCCTTTTATTGGAATCGTCTCCGATACCCACCTGCAGGTTATATAAGGATTATGTAAGCTCTTGGATGTTCGTGATGCAGGCTGTATCAGTTATATCGTTTATAGACGATTCAAGATTAGAATGGAAATTTCTCCAAGGTTTCTCAATGTAAGATGGTTTATCAATTTTTATGGAGAATAATGAACTACATCGATTGATGTACTATTAAAAAACACACAGTTCCATTTTAAAAAATTGACGTTCTATTCACGTACTTACGCAGTCCATTATGTACAATACAAATTCAATGTACGTACTTGGGAAAGAAGACATTGTATCTAATATGACACGTGGCGAGGTCGCACGAGAAATCAAATTGAATGAAATGAAGAAGCAGTAGCTGCGGTAAGAAAGATCACACGGAGAGCAATATTTTTCCAGTAGCCAAGTAGAGAGGGCCATGTGCGTCGATACTTAAGCACCCTCGGCAACATCTATCCAAAAATACTCGAAGGGCCATCTGCTTGAGATATGGTAATTTAGTTTATCCGCCGAGCTAAAAACGTGTATTGTGATATGACACTAAACCCGCGCACGGCATAACGTAAACTGCAGTCTATTTATGGAGTAGTCTACCATTCAGATACGGCACACGCTTTAAATATTGCCGTACATGCGCATCACTTGTTTATGATACCGTGATGCCCCAGGCGCGGGACCCTAGGGGAATTCAAATTTACGAATTTCAAGTTACACGGAATTCGCCGCGTACCTGTGTGTGCAATACTCCCACATAATCCGGATAATAAATATTAAATTGCCAAGGAACCAGACAACGATTTTTAATCTTTTAGCACTTACAAGTATAAGGGAAGGACCCCAAGTGTCCGACTTCGAGTTTGATCATTTTTTGTGAGATGATGGTATATGGATCCCTGATTATGTATGCAAAATATTAGGTGTAGTTAGTAATTAACAATTAAATATCCGCTTAAAATGCGGCAACACGACCAGCAAAAGTATGTATATTCTATTTTGCCCTGGTTTCATAAATTGAAATTGATAATGTAAGTGCAAACACGAATTAACTCGTGATCGGTCAACAATGTGTTAATAAACATTATCTAAAATGTATACAAACAAATTTCAGTGGCAATAAATGAAAGTCGTGTACATCTTAATGTGTGCCATCTTTTTCTTCGAGTGTATTCTATAATTCTTTTTTGATGATCAGCTCGAGACACATTCTTTTTTTATTTAATGCAATTTGAATCTCCAGGTAGAGATTATCTTGCCGAGACACATTTAATGTTAAAATGACCGATACGTACAGTGTACCAGGGGAAGAGTTTAGCCATGAGAGAATCTGTTGTTTGACAAGGTATTGGTCCAATACTAAATTAAACGTTCTATTTTTTATTGCACCGATTCACATGTTTGAGAGGGGCGAGCTCGTAGCTTCCGGAGGGTAAATATTGATTCGATACGAAGATATTTCGCCAGCAGAGGGGATCCTGTGCAAACACAGCAATAGGATTAAAATCAATTTAATGCGTCACATGACGCGGCTACGTATAATGTTTCACTGCTCTCAATATTTTTAAAAATCTCGATATTGTGCGGGGCGCGCTTTCTCATTTCTCGATAATGCATCAGATGAGGTTTTTCAGTAGTCAAAACTAGAACTGCTAGATAAAAGAACACTCTAGTCCTATTTTTACGTTTGCAAGGCGTAATTTGCATTATTCGGCAGTATTTAGCTGTCGCAGCTTTATGAAAATAGCTACATACTTCCGAATAATGCAAATTATGCCTCCTAAACGTAAAAATAGGACTTTTGAGGGCGATCGCGGCCTAGAGTAATGTTTTATCTGGCACTTCACTTTATCTAACACTTCAGGTGTAATGCGGATTCTTAACCCTTTGCACTCGGAGACTTTTTAACTCGAAAATTAAACATTACTACGGACA
The DNA here is from genome assembly GCA_028455605.1 of Lasioglossum malachurum. Taxonomy (NCBI): domain Eukaryota; kingdom Metazoa; phylum Arthropoda; class Insecta; order Hymenoptera; family Halictidae; genus Lasioglossum; species Lasioglossum malachurum. Next base: position 16,844,258 of record CM052313.1, on the reverse strand, counting down.
TACAATAATTCCATTCTACATAATTTTTTTTCATTTTATGGATATGAAATTGTATAATGCCTCTTACAATACTTAAAAAATTAGTAATTGATCAGATACCGATGTATTTAATAATGTAAACAATATTCTGAATTTTCAAATTCACCCTTTTGCAAATCAATTTCATCCCCATCAAGAATATTTAAAATTAATTATCTATTTATTTAGTTAAATTACACATATTTATTTAGATTAAATAATATATTTATTTAGACACACGTGAACGATGTCATTAATCAAAAAATACAGACGGTTTTCATACCTTACAAAGTTAATGAAATGGTAATTAAAAATATTATGCATCAATTGGGGGAAGCAGTAGTTCCATAAAATTTCATTTTATCTCTTAATAGCCTTTTCACGTTGAAAACAACATAACAATATTCGTAAATTTTTTATATTTTTCACTGTTTTATATTTCACCCAGTTAATTTCTTCATAAATGCATAAAAAACCGCAGTCTAGAAATTATTTTTAAATAAGTATTTGATGTATACATCTTGGCAATAAATAAAGTTTTTTTTTTAGCGAAAACTTACTTAAAAATACTTTATCTGCGATAGGTTGAAATTGATTTGCAAACGGGTAAATTTGGAGTGCAAAATCTTGTATTTAATTATTGTATTTCAGAATATTTAGACGAGAATGTCAAGCAGCATTCTCTGAAATAATGCCGCAACTACCCCCCTGCGATTTTGAATTATACAGGGAACTGTGCGCTAACAACTAACAGCAGAATAGAAATATAATCAGCCGCATTCCATTAGCGCGATTAATATTTCGGTGGAATCGCGAAATAAACACGCCGAGCGGTGTTCCAATTGATCTATAAAGCGCGATTATTAATGGAAAACCGGCTCTGAAGTTCGCGATGTAGATCGCGGCAATTTCATACATTCGGCCGCAACGCTGATACATATGGCAATAACCGTAAATTTCATCGAGAATTTACTCTGCATTCGGTTACTATTTATCTCGACGCATAAAGTACGTTAAGCAGATTATTCGCCGCAACTTTGCCACGGGATCGCAGGGCTAATCGCGCGAACTCGATCGAATTCGAGAACACGTCATCCTTTCCCTTTTTTTTTTCTTCTGGCTCTCTTCTACCAGGTCGTTAAGTATGGAACTTGACAAATGTGTTTTATTTGTAAAGTTTCATACTTAACGACCTGAGTGGCACAGCCGCCCGATTAATAGTAAACCTACCACCACCGGTGAAAATGACCGGTTCCAGATCTTTTATTTCACACTTATTGAAATAATAACAATTATTTGATAATAAATTTTTGTATAGCTGTCTTTAATAGAGCACGTACTATATATAGTCAAACCTGTTTTTGTGCGGTCTTTTTTATGCGATTATTTTTGCAGGATATCTTGGAAGACGCTGTCGTTATCAAAAAAGTATTCTTACAAAAGTTGTATGGTATGACGGGATACATTACGAGATATTATCGAAACAATTTTCTTTCTTCTTTGTGTGTGGATAATATCTCATTAACTATTAGGTTTAGGACATATGAAGGTCAACACTTTTATACTCAGAATTTGATACTCTATCGATCTATGGTATAAAAAATAGGACATTCCATTTAAAGAAATGAAGGTGACCTTGAAATGTCCTCCACCACTCCACCCACAAGAAAACAATTAATACTACGTAATGTAGCCCGTCATACCAAACAACTTTTGTAGGAACACTTTTTTGATAACGACAACGTCTTCCGAGATATCCTGCTGATCTCATTTCAGCAGGACACCCTGTATATGTATTTAATTATGTACATTTTGAAAATTTCTCCATGTTTAAAATGAGAAATTAAAATTTTTTTAAATGTTTCCATGTGTAATTTAATTATTTACTTTGTTTGGAAAGCACTGTCTCGCTATTTCGTAAAGCTTTGACATATTTTCTAAGTGAGACTTTTTCTATGCGGTCTCTCTGCACCGCAATAAAAAAAATTTTCTTTAATATGTTGTGAAAAATTATTTGTTATAGCTACTTATCAAGTTCTTTTTGTACGGTTTTTTTCTGCGACCCCTATCTACCGCACAAAAACAGGTTTGTCTGTAATAGGAACTACACAAACTGTAAATCAAACTAATCTTGTCATTTTTATAAGGGAGCATGTTCCAGTTACTTTTGAGGCTCGGTAGGGGTTTAATGTTAAGACTCGTGTCTCCGCTCTAGTTTCCCCTTCTACGACGCCGTTTCCCAAGATTCCGCTGCGGCCCGGTCCCGTGACGCGTTTCGACCTTAGACCATATACAGTCGGTGTGTACAAATTATTCGTACACCTTTTAAAAACGAGTAACTTTTTCAAAATTGGACCCAACAGCTTGAGTTTCACATGTCAGAAGGATTAGCTTACTAGCTAATGTGTAAATACAGTAATGTCTCTACTGACGCAAAAGCGTCAAAAATAAATATTTTTTTGCGTCAAGCGTGTACAACCTTTTTGCGTCAATAGAGACATTACTGTAATTGGTTTTAAAAATTGTTATTGGTCGCAATTGCGGAGGAAATTGTAAACCTAACGATTTTTAAATTTTTATTTGTATCTGTAAAATGAAAATTTGAAACGTTTATTTTGTAAATCTAAGTCAGTTATACATATACATGTACCAAGGTCGTGAATGTGTCACGTCACGTGACTAATCCGTCACAGGCAGAGAGAGGGTAACTTTTTCCCCTCGACTCGTACTCCCTCCCCTCACCTGGCGACTCTGCTCTGTGGCCCGCAGGCCGCGCACTTTTTTCGGAAGCGAATCTACCCATCGCTGCGTGTACGCGTCAATTATTCGGAAAATCTCCTCGTTTGTGGAACTGCCGTTCGTATTCGCCATCTGGCTCGGTGTGACAATTACAAAAAACAAACGGGAGACGTAAATCATCGTTACCCACACAGATACATAGAGAGAGAGTGAGAGAGGCACACACACATAAATCGGGGATCAGTGAAGTTGCAACCTCTTGCGGGCTGCCGACGAAAAAATGCGCTCCATCTATTTCGCGGGCCGTTAAATCGAAGCGTGTCATTGGAGCCGCGATCATTCCACTCCGTGAGCTATCCTCCCGCGAAGACTTCAAAGCCAACCAGCGCAGCGGCGGCGGCGACGGATTCAAAAAAGTATGAAACTGTTCGCACGGTCCTCGAAGACTGAAAAGATACCGCTTCGCGATGTTTTGTGCGAGAACTCTCTGATGTCGTAGCTTCCACTCGCGCAGACAGAAGTGGATGCAAAGTGTATTCGCCTGTTTGTGCGCCAGAGTGTAAGTGATGTTCATAAGGCGATTGAAAAAAAAAAACATAATGACGGCGAAATACGCGAGAACTACCAACACGTCAGATCGTATGCAGAGAAATAAGTAAATGATTCGATAAGTATCGATTCACAACAAATAGATATTTTAAAATAGTCTTACACGCAATACTGAGAAATCTTGAAGTACTATATGATTTGAATAGAATTATTTAAATTACTATTATCGATACTTTTTTTTTTAGTGAAACTGAAATATTTTGACTATTTAACATTTTCGCAAAATTCATTTTTTATTACACATTTTTTATTACACATTTTTTACAACGGCTACAGGCAAAAATTTGGGCTCATTTTCCCCAACATCTACCTTCTACTGATGAAAAGCAACATCCTGCAAAAAAACGATGCCGTGTGTGCGCAAAAAGATACTATAACAAGTGAAAAAAATTTGGCAGCATGAAACTTGTCTAATGCCTCTGCAGTTGCCAGAATGATTTGAAAAATTTCATATTTTTCAGAACTATTAATAATGTTGCTTATTGTTAGCTATTGCTCATTAATATTATATCTACTTTATTAAATGATATTTAGCAATATAAATATTCCGCTGTGTTTTTAGAAACACAGAGACTTAGGTTCCCACAATTCTTCAATTGAAACCAGTGCGGGATAAAATAGTATTCGAATAAAAAATAGAAATACTTTCAGAGATTATACTGTCATTCTTACTAATGAAGTATAGAATATTATTGTATGTATAGTATCTTATACATATAGTATAATTCTTATACAGTTGTGTCATACTGATTTATTAAAAATATTTATTTATTTTCGTATTACTGAAAATACTGTTTGAAACGTTTATTTCAATTATGTATTTTCCACACGAGAGAGAGAGAGAGAGAGAGAGAGAGAGAGAGAGAGAATTTCAGACGTTTATTTTAAATAAATATTTTTCTGGCATTCCTCGTATAATGAAATTTTTCTCTATTTCGTACATGAACGAAATTCATGTTTGACATTCAAAATTATGATTGTATGCTCATCGTAAAGCGTGTTTAAGAGCGTGAAATATTGGTTGAAGTAATTATTTCTCCTATATTCCCCCAAAATTATAATTCTTCATGATATCATAAAAAAATGTCATATCATAAAGTAATTATTTCTAATATACAACCTACACAGAAATACTATATTAATTAATAAGTTAAAATATAACGAATGGATATTTTCAAATATTCTTGCACGTAATACTGAGAAATCTCTTGGAGTACTATATTATTTGGATAAAATTATTTAAATTACTATTTTAGAGCAAGAGGTTCACATGGGAGAGTTGTGTATTTTTTTATAAGTAATAGATCTGAGGGAACAGATTTTCAATATTTCTATTGGTTTGAACAACAAGAAAACTGTAGGTCCCGTCGCGACCTAAAAAAATAAATAACTAAAAAAAAAGAAAAAAAAACTTGAAAAATAGCACTTCCTCGTTAATTTTTTAAATTAAATGTTAATCTATTTTTTTTAATATCTCAGAAATGTACACATCCAAACACAAAATACGAGTAAAACGGAATCTTGAATTTTGCGTTCAAAGAAAAGTTGTTATCATTTTTCGTTATTTTCTGCGAGAGGCTGTTTTGGAAAAAATTGCGTTTACAGTTATATACGTGTAGAAAATGTTAAATTAATTGTAATTCCAAGGTTATATATTGACACTTGCATCTCCCAGAAAAATTGTTTTTTTGCAGTGCATTAAGTCTTCGTTATACGTATTTTTCCTTCATTGCCGTGCTATTATAAACTTCAGTACATTCATAATTGTTAACGAGATGATACACAGCTGTTGTTGAACGTACGTAGAAACAAAGTTGCGCATTCTACTGCTTATCTCTGTAATGAAGATGTCTCAGAGCCCAGTACAAACACGGACGTAAACATTTTCATTACTATATTCTGTCTCGTAACAGCATATTTGCGCAACAAGTTATCCGATTATCGTTGAATTTTAACAACATACAATATAAAAAGCGAGAAGTATGCATTTGCATAGCTTCATGTTTTTTTTTTTAATCTACAAGCGCACTACTTTGATCATTTTCCGCATTTCCACGAACGCATTCAAGCGTTCACTGCTTTTGCAAGTACAAGACTGTAATGACTAGACAGCGGATTTTTATGCACATTTGTGGCAAAAATTAATAAGCGTAATTTAATACAGTAAACATATTATAAAAATTTGAAGATACTCGGTTGTAATTCACGTAAAGAATCTTTATTTTGCATAAACATCCGCTGTGTATATATAGTATTTTCATCCGTGAATATAATTCGTTTCCACTGAGATTCAAGACACACATAGTACATATGAAATTTTGTGTGTGTACATACAAAGGTGCCTTATCATTTTGGCCTCCAGTGTACGTCTGACCAGAGTGAGACCCTGTTTTCTCTCTCATCTCCACAGCGTGTTTACAAAAAAAGTAGACAGACGCCGCGCTGCAACAGGCTTACGTTGTCACGGAGCGTGCAAGAAAAGAAAATACGGGAAATTCAATACAGTATTTGCGAATGTCTCGAAAACTAAAAGCGACCCCCCTAAATGTGAAAAGGAAAAAAGTTGTTCAAAGTAGCATCTAAATTTCATCAAAATCGGAGAGCAGTGCCTCTTCCTAAATAATTACCAAAAATCCACGGAACGAATCGATAGTTTCCAGCGAAAAAAGAGAAAATTCCGGCTTGAGTGTAAAGCGTATCATTAGACTGGCATAAATGAATTAAAAACTGACGCGAGAGAAAAGCGGCCGCTTTCATCCGACGCTACGGTTTCGGGATGTTTCGGTTAATTCTATTTGCCGAAACGCGAGAGGATCTTTCTTTCGGAGGTCTCGAAACGCTGGTTGTCCCGCGGATTTATCAGAGGAAAGCAAAGCGGCTGAGTACTCGCGGCAGTGTGTTTTCGTGCTCTCTCTCTCTCTCTCTCTCTCTCTCTCTCTCTCTCTATCTCTCTCTCTCTCCTCCTGTCTGATTCTCTCTGCTAGGCCAACCGCGATAATTACTCGCGCTAAGCTTTCGCGTCCCGAGCTTTGTTTTCGTGCCGTGCAAAAGAAGGAAAAGGAAATGTGATTTTAAGAGCGCGAACTTTTCTGCCGGCCCGTCCGCCGTGTTCCTTTCCTTCGCAGGTTTTCCCGTTTCCTCGTTCCGCGGTGTTGACCCATTTATTCGTCAGGCCCTCTCCCTTCAACCATCGCCGAGCCGCGGCGAAACGGTATAAACTAACCTAGGTGCTGAAAGTACGGCCGACAAGCGGGCGAACCTTCCCCTTATTTATGGCGTTCTCAGAATTTCTCCCGGACTTTAACGGCACCGTCACCTGTCTAATTTATGAAAAATTCCCAGGCTCGAATTTACGGAGCGTAAAAGCGCGGATCCCGCCCCGACGCGCCGCAGCCTCTCGGATCGGACAGTTGGTATTTCTCCTCGGGAGGATTGTTTTCAGAAGTCAATCGTTCGCATGTCTTTGCCGATCACGTCTCTTGCCACGAGATATTCTCGGAATCCCTCTAGCTCGATCGCTTTGATGTCGTTGCACCGCGAACCGTCCACAAGAAACGTCGCGAATTCGCCACTTCGAAAATATACGAAACTTTTCTGTTGCTAAAAAGTCCTCTAGAATCTACTACCCGTTTTGTAACCATCTTTGGACCTGCAGTGCTGGGGACAAAATCATCGTAGTCCGCATGGTGCGTCCGCACCATGAGGGAATCGAGTTAGATTGATATGATCATATCAAAGTTGGGCAAAAATTTGATTTGGGTAAACTTTACTTTACCGAAATTAGTACCTTTCAGCATCCTAAAATCATCCGCCTTGCAAGGGTTAATAATCTAATAAATAGACTGCGGATGTTTATGCAATTTCCAATTTTTGTAGACATATTTCAAGAAAGTGGAATGGAATGAAATCATATTTATCATGGGAAGAACCTTGGTAGATCTAAAAGAAATGAATATCGTACGAAATTCTATCGAATTTTATATTATGGCATTTTTTTTAATTTTCATAAGCCAAAATAAACGTATAAACGTCCGCAGTCCAGTGATAAGTTACAAAAAACGCGATTCGATTGATGATCGACCTTGACGTTCAAGGTGAAAAGGTCAATACAATTCTAAATTCTAATTTTCTATCTGTCATTGAGATTTCCAGATTACACCGGGAGATGTTATACGATCTAACCGGTGCGCAAACCACCGCCGCGCCGCGCTGCGCCGCCGGCCGGAAAAATCATTAATCTTCGGCGTCGATGTCGCTTTTTGCGGCGGAGCAACCGTGCATTGAGAATTTATCAATAAATAATAAAGGAGCACATGATAGATGCGATCGCGAAGTCAATCACGATTCGCGGGGCGTGACTACCGCCGATGAAGTTAAGAAAACAATTTATTATTGATAATAGCCGGCCGAAAAAGCTCGAAAACAAGATAGATTGTTTCGACGTGAACGTACGGCTCGCTCCCGTTCAAAAACGGTCTTCTCCAGGTTGAGCATGCACTGCGGGATCTACGTGTTGAATAAGTCGAGATCTTTCTACCATCAATCAATCTGTTGTGTGATCGTTGCATAATTTCTTGAGTCTACCATGTTTCGCGGGCTACGTAATTATAATATCGAAAGATACTTTGAACTTGGGGTATATTTGCCCATCCATCGCGCGCTGGGCCAGAGGCCATCCATCACACAGCGCGGAGGTTCAACAAGTTACTGGACGTAGAGGGTAACGGTCTACACAATTTTGGCAAATATCGAGAGTAAGTATATCTAAAATTAGGAAGTACACCTACGAGGTAGTATATGCTCAAGATACACATGTCGATTTTCGTGAAATTTATGTGAGGGGTAGTTTACAGAAAAATATTGGGTGAACCCCTTCTCCGATTTCAATGACCTTGAAATACGTTGTCAAGGTCATCGTTCTAAACAACATTTCCCTTTGAAGCTTTTAGCGGTTGGATTTAGTTTACGAAATATTCCTGAAAAACTGTAGTTGTAAATCCATGAGCGTTCTTAATGGATACTTGAACAATTTCTGGGACACCAAGATTAAACCTACTCACGAGTAGCAAGAATTAATTTAGTATCATTCTTTTTTCTAGTGCAGAGCATATATTTAGATTTGTCGTCAGATAATTTAAATCCAGTCTTATTTGACCATTTATGGATTTTATTTGGTGTATATACATATATATATCTTAAAGGATTTGTTGGGTAGTGATTGTATTTTTAGATTTAGTAAATTGTAAGAAAGATCGAATAGACTATCCTATAGGTTTCTTTGTATAATACGGTTGTCAACCTACATAGAACAGAGCTCGGATTTACTTACTCGCGACGACCAAGTTTCGAAGGCTACGCTCCTTTGACCCGGCCGCTCGTCTCGCTTCCCGTGGCGGCCCTAGTTCTCCTAGGCGCCACGAATAGCGAGTATGGAACGCGCCTGAGGAGCTCCGAACTAGGGCCGCCACAAGGAGCGAGACGCGTGAGCGAGTCAATGGGGCGTGGCCGGGTCGAGGGGGCGTAGCCTTCGAAACTAGGCCGCCGCGAGTAAGTAAATCCGAGCGCAGATCTAGAATATAAAAAGAACCGGGGAAACAGTAACAAATAAGGATTAGAGCACAGTGCGTTTGATACATGAAATCGCTTCCTCGTGTCATAAAGTTTGTACAGTATAAAGTAATCAAATGTAATCCATTCCATTCTTTAAAATATAATACAATTCTATATCATCGTTGTTTATTAAGCTTTCGTGACATAACATAGTTTGTCATTATTTATAGGTGCGATTACGCTGGTGAGCTAAAATATTCTCGTTCCACGAATACAGTAAAGATGCATTCATTTCTTTAGGAACATGTTATTAAAAAAATGGCTAAAACATATTTTTTCGCCTTCAAGGTCATTTCAAGGTCATGGTGTTATAAAACAAACATGTTAGCGTGGAAAAAATGCGGTGGCCTTGAAAAAACCGTTGAAATGACAATTATGACATTAAATATAAAATTTTCTAGCGTGTAATGACTGAGCAGTAATAAAATAGAGACAAATACAATGGAGCTGTCTTCTCTGGTCGCCAGGTTAAGATAGCTAAGCCAACTTTGACCGCTCGGTTCCGGAATATTCTATGCATAAAATGTCTGCAACTTACAATTAGTTTAAGAACTTGTTACGGCCAGCAATTTATCATTAACCACGTCTACGAATTTTTGTTGGTCTTCTTATTTGAATTCCGAAAGTTCTGGGAACTTGTCCACTGTTCTTTTTTTCCATTCGACGCTATCGGAAGGGAAGAATCCACGGGAAGAAACTTGGTCCCGTAGTATCGGAAACCTATTTTTCGTTAACACGGCTCGTATCATGTACGAAGAGTTTTCTTCTACGGATATCGATCAGCGGTTACGGCGAAAGCGTATACAACAAGAAGGAAGTAACATCGAGACGGGATACGTACTTTAATTGTGATGACATTATCGGACGCTACGCAGTCAATCGATTATCAACTTCGGAACGATCGTTATGGTCGCTCCCATTCTCGCTTGTGAAAGGTTTAACCCTTTTGCACTCGCAGCTACTTTAACTCGAAAATTAAACGTTGCTTTCGATCTAGAATAATTCCATTCTTTGTATGAATATAAAATTGATATAATACCTCATACAATACTTAAATGTTCAGTAATTGATTAGACATGTTTAATAATGTAAACAATGGTCGCTTATAACCCGAGAGTTTTGTGTTATTATGCTTTTTCATACATGAACGAAATCCTCCTTACAAGAGCATAAAATATTGATTTAAATAATTATTCTTCACATATTCGGGAACAAACAATATTTCAAATAAATATTTCCTATACATCTTACAAAAACTATTACATCAATTTATAATTCCAGATATTCTTGTATTTTCGAAATTGTGGATAGAATAAAACTTGAAATATCACATGTTCATTAAATATATGTACCCCAATTATATTATTTCCAACATATTTTATTTTAAACATATCCAGCTCTGGTCAATTGTTACCCCTTTCGTTTCCATTGAAATTTCAATTAAAATATTTAGCCATTTTTGCTCATAATTATTTCAACTTCTTTTCTTTTACTGAATCTGCCAATAAAGACGTAGTTGATTGTATAAAGCAGTATTTTTAATTAATTAATTATTTATTTATTGATGACGTGAACCTTGTTTGGTTTATATAGCATACATTAGTATGAAACTTTACAAAAAAAAAGTGAAATCAACACAAACGGTAGGCGAAGTTTTTGAAGATATTAAAGGAGAACTTCATAATAAAAATAGGTAAGATCACTGGTTACCAGTTATTTAATCTGGTTGCGTTGTTATTTGAATAATGGAAATCCATCTTAAGCTATGTATGTCCATATTTGTTAGCGCGCTTCGTTACCATTACTCGTAATCTCATCGAGGTGGTAACAAGATTTGGTACGGAACCCATTTTTGATTTAGCATAATCCGTTTATTGCTGCCAATTCCTCTGGCTTCGCATCGTTATTTTCCAGCATCGCAACAGAAGAACATGTAACCAGTGACAGTATGCAGTAACGTAATTGTTTGGGCAACGTGTTATAATTTTTTCGCTAATGTATTCGCCATTTTTGCAAACTCCGATTGGACCTCTTTACAGGGCAAACTATAATTGGACGACTTATCAGTGGTGGTTTCTTCAACGTTTTACGTCTCTTCGAATACATTTTTCAGTACATATAGGGAAAAGTTGTTAAACATTTACCTACGTACGTACGTGCCTACATTTGTAGATCAAAAATCTCGTTTTAGCTACAAAAGAAATATGCTCTGACGGCTCATAAGTGGGGAGTACACCTCATAAATTTTTGAAAGTAACATTAAATCCAGCACAGCCGGTTAAATAGCCGGTTTCAATGGGACTCCATTTATTTGAATTTTATTTATCATTGTCAAAATGCCCAATTTACTGGACTCATTACTGAGTTCACGTAATTTTCGTTATGCGAATTAACTGCTCGCAACATACTGCTAAAATTTATTTAAATATGTGAGCATAAATCGAGTTACACAAACAGACCTCCGAACAGTGTAGATAAAAAATGTCCCGCTATATATACTTTATTTGACAACATATTTCAAGATCATCAAAATCAATGAGGTGTACTCTTTTTTGCATAATTACCAAAACGTATAAAAATGTTTCCAATGACCCAATCTAAAAGTCTCACGGAAAATGGTCGAATAAATTTTCTATCCAAGCATCTGTTATAACAAAAATCGCGTGAAATCCACATAAATTCAGTCTAGTCGCTTTCAGAAGGAAACGGATGCACGTAAAGAAAAAAATTGGTTCATCTCTGTCCAGGATTTCGGCGTTTCTCGCTACCGTGCGGCGTGTCTCGTTTTTACTGTTTCCGCTGACAACGGCCATTCTTTCCCAGCGATGCCGATAATCGTTACGAGGCGCACCGTATTTCGAGAACACCGTTCGCCAGGTACGTAATATGGAAATAATCCAAATAAAACGGCGCGGCCGCCAAAGCGGGAGATCGTAATTCTTCACAGGTTAGCGCGGGGACCGGAAATGGAAATAAAACGCGGGCAGGCTCGGCCATTGTTGCGTTGTGCTATTGCTATGGAGGTGGTAAAGGGAAACCGCGGGGAAAATAAAATCAGACGCCGCCTGGCACCGCTGAGTGACTGTTTACCGCCACTCGAATGCTTGAGAATCCGGGATTTTATGTGCGGAAAAGAAACCATCATTAGACTTTGTATTTATATACGGTGTTCCAAAAATATTGTACTTTCTTGAAAGGGGCGAACGCTGAGATCGTTGCAAATAACTCTTTCCTTTAAATTCAGTAAGATTTTTAATTGTTTTGTTCCCGTTCAAAATAGGACTTCATTTCATGACATTTTCTTAAAGTTTGTCAATAAAAATTGAAAATTGCATAAACAGTCTACTTATTAATATTTAATTTAATAATATCTAATAATAAATAATTAATTTAATAAAATGTTGTACTTCATTGAAACGGGTGATTCTCGAACCCTTTCCTTGTGAAAATATCCTCTGTAACTTTGGATACAGCAGATGACTTTCGGCTCGGCCAATAGTAACGCTACGTCCAGCGCCACCTGTCGCCGAGCCGGAAGTCGTCCGCTGTGTCCGCGCTCTGATTGGCCTGTGATTTTCGTCAATAACTTTTGAACAAAGCCACGTAGAATTTCGGAGATTTTCGTAAAGGAGAAGGTACTTCAAATAACTTTCGGAATGACCCTTTTCAAGGAAGTACAACATTTTTGAGAAACCGAGTATATCTACGTAAATCAGCAAGACAGTTCAGAACTATGTACTTCGTCAGCTTCATTTATTCATTGTCAGTAAACCTCGATTTTTATGCAAAATAATAATTTCCAACATGATATGACACCGTTCACAAAGCCTTCCGTTGGTTTTACTGTATAATCGTCAGTCTAGTAAGTACTATAAACGATTTACGTCCGGCTTCTAAAGAAGTTTTAGGACCCGTAGAATAATTACAGGGTCTACGAAAGAATAGTAGGATGTACAAGAGCAGAATTACATTCAAAATGGTAGTGAGAACTTTTCACGATGTTTCAACGTGCGGAGAAAGGTAGACGCTGTTGGGTTGAATGCACAAGTATGCACGAACGTTATATTACAAAATTGAATGGGTGCACAAGTTGCCACAGAAGTGTCTAGCGTTAAACACCGCATCGAGCGACTAAATAAATTCCTCGAGCACTATGATCGATTCTGCAAAGTGTCACTTTTTGCGCGTAGAACGGCACCCTCAGTTCGTTACGATGCATCGCACACGACACGGTCTTCTGCGCGATGCAAATCCGCGAACGCTTCCGTGAAAAGTAGAACGGAAGGAACAGACGGTGACAATATCGGGTGGTTTGGCGCCGCGTACGGCATTGCTAAAAAAAGAAGCGCCAAGTTTCTCTCTCGCGCGCGTCGTCTCCACTAAAAATAAAATTTATCTTCATCATTTATCCGTCTTGGATATATTTTTACGCGTTCCCACTGTATTCAAATCTAATTCGATCTGCTGGATTATTAGCAATAATATTGCAACTGCCAAGGAGCAAAAGTGAATTTCGTTATCCATGAAAAACACTGCAGTTCTCTAACGTAAAATAACAGACCAGACCAGTATCATCGGACCCATAGGCCTAGTATTTCTCGTACCCAAGGGCCAGGGCAATAAACGATGAAACCTTGGGGTTTTCCTTATTTCAAGTGGGCGACTGATTTTCTCTTTCGCCCCCCTCTGCCACATTCTTTTTCTACACCTTGAGTCCGCTAGCCGAACTGTAAAGAGCTCCTTCCGCCTTGTTACATAAAACAGTTTTTAAAAGAATTCTCCAGCGTTTCCAATTACTTAGAAACCCATTCCCAACACGATCATTTGATATGTTTGCTTTAATGAAATTAATTTCTTCAGATTTTTCATAGTATATGTATATATACATATTGAATGTATAGTATATATGCTCTATTCTTCATACATGCACTGATTTGTATACTATAAAACTAGTCTAATAGAAAATGAATGGGCAATGTGGAAGTAATGTTAATTCATATAAAACAACCCTCTAGCGTGTTTCTAAACACCAAGGTGTTAGGGAATAACCTCATATTCATACAAACGCAAATTGTTGACTATATCCAACATGATTATACTGTATAATATAATTAGTAAGGTTATTTTAACTGGATGAATTTTATTTTCCAGGGAATGGCTATGACATTTTTAACAATATTGACTAATTATGGTTATTCGAAGACCGAAATATCTGAGCGTATCTGAAACACTGTTTTTCGAAACTTAAGTGGAAAACGAAGATATATTCAAGTTGTCAGGACTGAAAATGGAGAAACTTTTTGGTACACGAATATTTCCAGAGCACTGCTGCGAGGCAGTATAGAGTCACCACAAAATGCAAGCCGAATGTACCTATAAACTCTACTTCGGTGAAAAGAATTCCGACACTGTGCGATGTATCTACATTCTATTTACCTTCCTCTCGGATAGCACTCCTGTATACTTTTCTCTCGAAGGACGTGAAGAATCGATAATGCAAGTGCCAATTATGCACGAGTGGCAATTGTACGACAAAAGTATGATTGTACGCGTAATAATTCAGAATGGTATTCGCAGTTTCGGTGACTTTTCGGAAATGTCGCTGCAAGTGACGTCATTATAGAACTGCATTGAAACGCAGTTGAAACTGGAAAATGGTGTAAAACGCTGTGAAAACGAGGATTCGACACGTTGTTTACAGGAAGTGCTCACTGAGAGAAACGAAACGTATTCGTCAACATAACAAAGTCCGGTGACAAACAAAAATTTTCCTTTTTTACGAGACTAGCTGTTGCCCGAGCTCGTATGGATTTCGGAATTTCGTACAATTGTTTTTATCAGAAATATGATCTTTTAATCCCAACGTTACGAGATGCGCAAGAAATAGAAACCAAATTGAATGTTATTTCTTCCCTTCATGATTTTAATAGGGGAGAAATCATACATTGACATTTTCAATTTTCAAAATTTTCCAACAATTTTGAACTTTATCTACTCAATTTTGCTATAAATGCATAAAGACCCGCAGTCTATCAGTAATGTAAACAATATTTTGTGACTCCGAGTCACCATTCGAGTGATAAGGGTTAAATATTTTTACTAATTTAAATTCAATCTATGTACTCACTTGTGTCATAAATGCATACAATTCGTAATCTAGTAATAAACAATATTCACGATTCGTAGAAAGAGTAATATTCGTGAAAGCAGAATCGCTCGTGAAAGACCACAACGCGGTGCTTATTATTATCCTGTCGAAACGGCTCTCGTCCATTACAGCAATTTTTCCTTAATCTAGGTAATTTGATAGTAGACCCGCATGCAATTTCCACTAGTCGGAACCCGCCACGAGCAGATCCTTAGTAACATACTGTGCTCGCGTCCACAATTGATCGAGATAAGCTATCGCTACTGCGGTAGGGGGTGACTGTGAGCTCTGATACAGGTACACTATTCTCTAACTCCTAATTTTAAGACATATTCTAGATTTTGACTGTGTTACTTACGTCACGTCGCACACTGGTTCACTCGCCCGATCTAGCTCTTCATTTGGTAAAAAAGCAACATGCCGAAATCGATGTTTACCCGAATGTATATTGCTTCCTAAATGTCTATAACATCAAAAAAGATTAAATTAATGAGATTTATTAAAAGTTGTGATTAGAATAAGCATTTCAAAATCAACATTTTTTTCATTAATCCTATTTGTTACCGAAAAAATGACCTCTTTTCTTACTAACCCTTTGCACGCCTTTGTCGAGTGAGGCTCGGAATTTTTCGATAATGCAAAGATCGCTATAAAACACGTCAAAAACGCTACATAAAAGGATCTAGGCCGAGGTCAGAGTTGTGCAGAATAACCAGATGATGTAGCTATCATTATAGCTCAAATAACCTTAACAAGTCGTTTGTAAATTTTCTTGTTAAACAAAATGCAAGGTGGCTAATGCTAAATCCAACATTCAAGAAGGAAAAGTTAACATTCAACATCAAAAGTGTAGGGAGCGCTGTAGCTCCAGGAAACTTTTATAAATCCCCAGATAGAAACGTAGGTCCCGAGTCGGGACTCCCGACCTGTTTCAAAAAAAAAAATCAGAGTTGTGCAGAATAACAATTACTCCAGAAATTATATTGTATTTCAATTACAGATCTGATTAAAATACTTAGTAATTGAATTAATTGAAAGGTTTGAATTATGTAATTCAGTTACGATATAATTGAATTACTATATAATTGAAATACAATGTAATTCAATTGCATAATTGAATTACAATATAATTGAATTAGCACAACTCTGGCCGAGACCACCCTCAAAAGTCCTATTTTTACGTTTACCAGGTGTAATTTGCATTATTCGGAAGCATGAAGCTGCGTATTTAGCTATTTTCATAAAGCTGCGATAGCTACATGCTGCCGAATAAAGCAAATTACGCCTGGTGAACGTAAAAATAGCTCTTTGTATTATATTGCATCGAGAAATGAGAAGGCGAATCCTGCACCCTTGCAATCCTGGAAACGCGAGTCTACCCCCAAGTTCTGAATATAAGTAGTTCAATACACCTTTTGCATAGAATGACAAGCTATCTCGATTAGCAAATTAAAAATTATACAGTCCTCCCTTGAGACGACAAACGGACATTTCTACAGGACATCTGGATATTTTTAATATGTGTTCAACTCTATTTTTATTCTAAGCAAATGTGTCCGCCATTGCGAATGGGAGCAGCAAAATGGAATCGACAAACGCCATCATGCGAGAGTAGTATATCACTATTTAAGACATCGTTTCAGGAGGATCTGTGAAATACGGCGCAATGGTTGCCTTGGCGAGTGCTGCAAGACACATTACACGTACCACCTTCAAGAAAATCTTGACTCGGCTCCCTGGAGAAGATGTTTCACTACGTAGAGAGAGAAAGCGCTTTGCGATCAATTTACGGCAGGTTCTGTTCGACATAGATGCGAGTTCACTTCAATCGCACATCCTTGGAAAGAACTTTTGCTTCGGGAACAGTGCTGTGAGAACGATCTGTGTAAAGAGCATAGTCGGTCACATGTGATAAATCCGAAAATATTACATGTTGATAACCACAATAAGACACAACAATTTTGGGTTTCTGGAATTTTTTAGAAATCGACTTTGCAGTCAAAACTACGAAAAAATTCATGGACATTCTACCTAATAGCACACATGACAGTGAATTGTTTCAGAATTTTTGGTTGCAAAATCGATTTTTTTAAAAATCCGGAAGCATAAAATTGCTGATTTTATATCGAAGTTTTCAGAGTGGCCCGTTTATATTAATATGTTAGTTGTGTCTCATCGTGATTATTAATATGTATTTTTTTTTCAAATTTTTGGGATTTTGCGAACAGTTTAAAAAAATTGATAATCTCCGAAAATTCGAAAAAATGCATATTTTGTATTGATGTTTTGGAGATGGTAGTTTTATATATATTTAGTAACGAGGTATTGTGGAAACCATTGTCCTCAATCTACTCTCAGAAATTTTTATATAGTGTTTCAATTATTCAGAAAAATAATGTACAAACTTAAAAATGCGATATAAATATTTTATGAGAACCCTATGCACTTTGCAACTTTAAAATACGAGTACAGGTATAATATTTCAAAATCTTCTTAAGGTAGTTACACATACCTTTAATTTGATGTAGTGGTGCATAAATCCTGTTGTTAGTAGGTTTTTCTGTCCTCGTTAGTTCGAATCTGCGGCACAGAAGCGAGGAAAACGACATTCAGCTTGAAGCATGCCGCACTTGTTTAAGTTTGTGTTCTCTTAGATCTCTACTCTATTGGCGGAACGAATTCTAGACGTTTAATGCGATTTAGAGCATTAAGAGAGACAGCCTGACGCAGCATTCGGAATGTTCGAAGTCTCTTGAGAATTCAATTTCTCCGGAAAATAGAATCTACATCCGCGGTTGCGTTTTTCGTGTTGTATAATCGTTTTCTGTTTCTCGTCCCTCTAAATCGCAGTTTCATCCGGCGCGAGAAGCTGTCTGAAATATATGTTTGTTTGTCAGATTGTGTCGTGTCCTTTCTCCTGCGCGACAAGAGGCGGGCCAAGGAAAACCCAGCGAAAATGGTGCGGGCCCCCGAGATAGGTAAACTGTATTTACCGAAATGCCGCAACAGTACGTCCTCTTACGTATCGAATTCGAACATATTTCCGCGTTTCTTCCGGCTGGAACGGTCTCAAACGAACGTCTACAAACATTTAAGAATAATTTTATATTCACGTTCTCTTATCGGTATTCACTAGAAATTACGGTTTTGGACGTGTATTGAGGATACACGTATTCACGTGACATTTCCACGATGTCAAAGAAACGATGCTATGGACGAGACATCTCGTCACCATGATTTCATCGTACAGTGGAAGAGATATCTCGTGTATCTTTATTACTGATATAAAGTGTTTTCTTTGTAAGTTTAACACAAGTAATCGATTTTTAAAAATAGATAAGTTAATGAAGCTTCGTTTCATTTCAGTCATATATGTATGTTAAGAAAGGTACATTGAAAATATGTGTGAAATAAATAGAAATTAAATTAATTTCAAAGCTATCTTTTCGTCCCGGAGTGTACAACAGCATGATGACGAGGTATCTCGCCCATAGCATCGTTTTTTCGACGTCGTGGAAGCAAGATATGTCGTCGATTGTAAATAGTGGAAGGGTTAAGTTACCATGATTAAATTTACGGGTAGGTCCTGGTCTGATCTACTAAAATTAATGCTGTAGAATTTATGAGGCTTCAACAGTAACTTCAAGGTATCCAATTGTGTCGAGAATTTTACTTTACTGAGAGTAAAATGGCCACGCATGCGCGAGAAATCTTGCATAATATCTCAGCACTTTTCTTGCCAAGAGACTCTTGCTTCGTGGACCCGGCAAGCGATGAAGCGATTCGCGCCGAAGATTCCCGAGCCTGTCCGAACCGCGCACGAGGAATATGCCGTTGTACGTTGTACGTTGTACGTTGTACGGTGCTGTCAGCGTCGACGACTTTCCATTCCAACATTTCCAACAAATGCCACCAAACCAGCCCAATATACAACGGTATTTGATGTCAAGTGTTAAATAGTGTCTGTTGTACCTCAAATAAGGAGAATTTCAACAAGGGTACGTATAATTTTAGTTTCCGATTAAGAAGTTCAAGACAGCCTGTGGTTTTGATTGATTTGTGTCATGGAAGAATTGTACATATTGCATTGCCATATTAGTTTTTTCTCCTACAAACTGCAGCACTGGATGGGATTAATTTTCTTTAAAGACACGTAATAATGATTTAGTTGAAGAGTCTCGATTTCTCAGCAGCCTTATTCCGAAAATAAAATTATTGAAGAAAAACGCAATATTTAATTCAATGAAAGAGAAGATCATCCTTATTCATGACTTCGTCGTGTGTGGTTAGTGGTTAGACATTGAAATAAGTATTGAAGATAATTTTAACCTTCATCTGTCCCTCATTTCATGAAGTGAATATGTTCCTCGGTATCAAATTGTCACACCGGTAAAAGATCAATGAAATTACAAGTTAAACAGTTATTTTCGATGTTTTTTATTCAATTTGATGAGTTCTATTTATATCTTGGGTTTTGCGGTTGTGTTTCGCATTAAAAAGATAATAGTCACGATTTTTATGCAATTTCTAATTTGTAGACGAATTTTAGGAATTTTGAGAAAGTGGAATAAAATAGAATCGTATATTTCTTACCAGTGCAAAGATATTGTGCAAGATTTCTCGCGCATGCGCAGCCATTTTAAGTTGGGTACAGTGATCGCCCTGTAAATTTTAAAAAAATTGTTATGATTTGATTGTGAAAAGTGAATGTGTAACATTATATATATTTTGTAACGCGTAGGACACATCCTGGAGTCTTTTTGTCCGGGGAACAGATTGTTTTGATAAATTCACGACGCCAATATAACTTCCTCAGGGCTTTGCTAGCTCTTCATCGTAATATGTATTATGTATATACGTTACGTTAGTGTTCTGGCCGCGCATGCGCGTAAAATGTTGCACAATAACCCAACGGTGTTCTCGATTCTAACAAAATGGCGGAAAAACTAGCTCATGCGATTAATATGGTATACATCGGTGTTTGTCGACGAGTGTTAAATAGTGTTTGTTGTACCTCAAATAAGTAGAATTTCAACAAGGGTACCGTATAATTTTAGTTTCCGATTAAGAAGTTCAAGACAGCCCGTGGTTTTGATTGATTTGTGTCATGGAAGTGTTGTGTTGCATCGCCATATTAGTTTCTTCTCCTACAAACTGCAGCACAGGATGGTATTAACATTTTTTAAAGATTCGTAATAATGATTTAGTTGAAGAGTCTCGATTTGTCAGCAGACATATTTCGAAAATATAATTATTGAATATAAGCGCAATATTTAATTCAATGAAAGAGAAGATCATGCTTATTCATGACGTCGTCGTGTGGTTAGACATTGAAATGAGCATTGAAGATAATTTTAACCTTCACGTGTCCCTCATTTGACGAACTGAATCTGTTCCTCGGTGTCAAAGTGACACACCGCTAAACAAGTTAAACAGTTATTTTCGATGTTTTTTATTCAAATTGATGAGTTATATTTAACATCTTAGATTTTGCGGTTATGTGTTCCGCATTAAAGATATAAAAGTCACGATTTTTATGCAATTTCTGATTTGTGGACGAATTTTAGGAATTTTGAGAAAGTGGAATAAAATAGAATGTTATTTCCAACGGTAGTAGCCTTTGCAGATCTGAAATAAATAAAAATTGTACTAAATTCTGTCGAATTTTATATTCTACCCTTTTTTGAAAATTTTCAGGAGCCATAAATGCATAAAGATCCGTACAGTCTACCTATAAATAACGAAACAGTATAACTTTTTTAGGAAAAACTGTGTCAAATTGACACGAGGGACGGATGATGAATAAATTCCGTACCGTGATCAAGGAAATATTCGCCATAAATACAGCTAAGTATTACCGTCAAAATTTAACGTGAATAAATATTAATTTTAGATACTCAAAGAGGAAATACGAAAATGATGCTACACTACCGGCCAAAAGTTTGGAATCACGGCGTAAATTCGGAAAAACGGGAGGTTTATAAGAAGAACTGAATGCCTTTAGGACAATCAAGGAAGATTAACTTGTCAAAAAACTTACGCGCAGTATGTTTTACATTTTGTATTAATTTTTTTTTTATCAGGGATTGCATATTTTTCTTGAAATTGCTCTTTCATTAAAAAACTGCCTTTATTTTTAATAACAGCTTGACATATCCAGGGCATCCTGGCAATTAGTTTTTCTAATGTTTCTAATTTGATATTTTTCCATGCTTCTTGTAGAAGTTGCTAAAGATGTCCCTTTAGAGAGAAAAATGCATTCCGAATATTATCTTACACTGGGTGTATAAACTATACAAGAGTATTATGGACATAAGAAAATGCTGAAATCTGTTAAGAAATGTTATTCAACTAGTTAATATTTGATATTAAATATTTGATATGAGATGATAATAAAAATTTATCGATTTATTCGATTTATTCGATTTATACAAAAATATACATATACAAGAGGAAGCTTGGATCACGTGAAAATCCACGCAGATTTGGGTTTAATTAAGGATTAAAATGTGTGCTCTACTTGCGCGGCATCGTACGATCTTCAGAAATTAGTTGAAATCTTTTCCGTTTAACGTTAATTATATTCTCAGAAATGAATTTGCAATTAAACGGCGGATACAGAAATGTCCCAACGGTGACAGCGGTCCGAGTATCGCGAATTATTGATTCTGAACATTTTGAGTTCCGTTAGCAGACGGTCAGAGAGCTCGTAATCGGAATATTTGCGATGTAATTCGCCGCGTGAACAGAGACAGCGTCTCCCCTGCAGCTAGCTACCGAGATTCACATCGCGGTCACGGTGCAGTCGAAACGAATTCAGGCGAGAATCAGCTTTTCAACTTAAATTCATTCGCGTGTTCAATATAAATACGCTGATACGCGACTAACGAAAATCAAACGGGAAATGTTTCTCCTTTTTAGCACCTTTTTCATTTACCGTGGCGTTCAATGTTACAGTCCTCCAGCTGTAAATTTTAAATTGTCGATTTCGAAACGTGTTTTTTTTTTTGGAAATTCATTGCGGATATCATTTATGAAAATCTCTGCTGTCTCGTTGAAACTTTTATTTTAAATTATGTACAATATATGTATAATTGTAAGTTTTGTGGCAAATTTCTATTTTTATTTTTCACAGCTGTCGTTTAGTCAATCGAGCATTTGACTCTCTGGGATCTAACAGATTCCATTTTTTCATGGCAAGAATTTTAAGTATTAACAATATTAATAATCTCTGCATTCACTGAAACTTTTATTTTAATTATATACAATGTATGCTAATTCTAAGTTGGTAAATTCCTATTTTTATTTTGCACAGCTGTTGTTGAGTCAGTCGAGCAAAAATTTTAAATATTAATAATTGAGTTACGTTACACTGGTATTTATCGTTATTATCTGCAGGCATACTTAAGCACTAAAGAATGATTGCAAGGAAACTAAGACTGTGGATCTTGTTATGGTAATTTAAAAATAAAATAGACACACGAATATAGTCATTAATAAACATTAATAAGTAGTAATTTTGTGCAATTCCAATATAGATATATGTAATATGTGAAGAATTTAATAATTATATCAAGAGAGAGAGAGAGGTGTTTATGGTATTTTTATTATTTTATTACTACTATTATTCATTGACAATAATTTCAATTTTTATGTATAATTCCAAAATCGTAAAGCATGTGAATTGATATTATTATTTAGTTCATAACAACTAATATCTACTGTAATTTTACATAAATTAGACATGAATGGAAAAACTAACTGCAAAAAATATAAAACAGGAGCTTAACAATTTTTTCATGATCCATGACATTGTTAAAAAAGGTGGATTGAACGATATTGTCTTTTTGATTTTATATTTTTATGTATGTATGGCAAGGGATTGAGTACTGTACATATTATACATAATCCGAATGCTAAACAATAGATGATTTATTTATATTATTTACAGTGATAAATAGGACGCGAAGGAAAGAAGTTTATCTTAACGGCATCTCATCTTCGGATTTTTCTTTCCACGGCCCATTACAAGTAGTCCATTGTATAGAACATACGGGGAAAAAAGCGGGAAGAATTTCATTCTCGTGTGTCAGTTTCCGAGGAAGAAACAGATCAGCGATTCCGATACCCTCCACAAAAGTGGTGTGCGTCGTGTGTGGTTCTGGCTACAAAGTCCGGGCAACAGGCTACCAAACAATGGATGCCTTTTGTGCCTCTGATGTGTCAGGATCAAGAAACGCTGTTCGAAGACTGACGATACACAGAGGGAGATTCCTTACCACATTTCAAAGCTAGTTTTCTGAAAGAGCTTCTTTAATTGGTAGAACACAAGTGCCGCCGCAGGACGTTCCGTCCTGAATGTGCTGCCACAGTGCACGTGGGGGAGACCGGCTCTAAAACTTCCCGGGGTAAGTTGTTCCGATTAATATTTCTAATCGGAACTCTTTGATCCTTACTTTTTGGCCTACTTCGATTATTTAACCCTTTGCGGTCGGCAGATTTTGCTGATTGGATTTAATGTAAATGTACATATATGGATATTACGAGGAATTATGCACAATCATCACTACTGTCACTTTCATTGTTACGTACTGAATCTTGCATTGAATTGTTCACTTTTGCATTATACATATACTTCAACTTCCAACCCATCATCACTACTCTCATTATGTTATCTTGAAAATCATTCCTAGACTCCTCCATTTTTTTTTAAATTACACTGTCTATTTCTTAAATTTTGAACACAAAATTGTATGATGAAATTGTAATAATAATTTGATGATACGTGATGACGTGCAGAGTGGCTAGCTTTTTACTGATCTGAATGTTTCTCGAGTGTTCGTTCGAAACTGCCTGCCGACAATCGCTCCTCTCCGAAGAGATCGATAAACATTGATATCTGTAAGTTGATCCAAATATTTGAATCTGGCATCGGGGGGATCGTATTCTTTCATAATCGCTAGCCTCGTTCACCGTGCCGCGCGCCAGGCGATCAGGAATGACATCATGTCGCCGCAGCGGCGACACCGACCGCAAAGGATTAATACCGATGTCTCTTTTATCATTTATCAACATGTTGTAAGAGGTTTTATGTACAAACTTCAAATTGAAGTAGATAAATTTAAGGTGATTTATATGTAACACTGTTTATTGTACAAATCAATAAGGGACTGTCGCAAACGCTGATATTTTAATATGTATTTATAAGAACATGCCAAGGATATTTGCATTATTCGTTCAATAAACAATCAATGCATCGCAGAGACGTAAACAATAACATACGCATAAACGTTCGGTTACGAGGGAAATGTGAGAGTACAACTTTTATATTCTGTGCAAGCAGTCTCTTCCTGCTTATTCGAAAGAATTGTTCTCTCAGATGTCGTGGATACGGGGAAACGTAAGAATTTCAGCAATAAAATGACACGCGGATGTACAAAATGCATAGGTAAATGTTTGATAAGGATAAGGGAAGAAGCATTTACGTTCCCATTTTTTTTTTCCGAGCCGGATGTTACTCGGCGCGCGCAAGTATTGCATAAAAATAGAAACTGAATAAGCCGAGCGCAATGAATATCCAAAGCTCGTGGCGGGGCACATCACTCGCATCTTTTTACCGCTCTTGAGGTTCCCCAAGTACACGACGCGCATTTATTTTCCGAGATAGGGGAAGGATTTATTTTCACCTCCGAGTAACAAGCTTTCCTCCGGTGCTACTAATTTTCCAAGGTAGAAAAATGCGACGCAACTACGCGTGTTCCGCGAAACACTTTCCAGGAGGACGCTGGCCGTTTAAGACACCCTCCCGTGAATTACGTTATTCTAATTAAATATTTTTGAGCGCGACCACTGTCGTGAGTGATGTGGAAACAGTAGGGTTATTATTTCAATCATTTTCAGGTATACATATAATGCATTTGGTGGAACAGAATGTCTTAACCATCGATCACACCTCGCGTGTCTCAATTTTCTCATATAAAAGATAATATTATTCTGCGATTTTTAGAAAATTGATCCCAGACTTTGTACTTTTATTAATTAAATACTTTCGGTAGCCACAGATCAAAAAATGTTTGGAATAAAATTAATTAGACTTTTTAAAGACGTCGTCAAGGGTTTAGCAATCTTGCTATCCCCATTTTATTACAGTTGTGTATAAAACTTCTGCGCTTATGAAGAATATATCAATCTTTTCGGTTAATGTGTTTCCCAGTAATTGCGAATACGTGCAGATTCGACTCCACTATCGTAATAAAATTATCACTTGGCTAAGTAAGTCTGTGTCATAATCATTTTGGAGCGAGGCCAACAACGGCCGTTTCAATCGCAGTTTTGGAGGAATTGGTTTCATTTGCGGTCCAGCGGACAAAGCACAAACCCCAGAGAATAGTGCTATACACAGATGTTTCATTTGTGGTCGCCGATCAAAGAGTGAATTGCGGTCGGTCCAGCTTTTCTTAGCACTCCACAAGAAAATAGATAAGTAATTTATATCTGGTCACTCTTACGAACACATGAGACATCGAGATCGTTCCAGCGAAGCGCAATAATATTATGAAAGCTTAGAAAAATATAAATTTATTTGAATCAGAGTAGAACGAAGAGGAATGTAATTTTTCAATTAAATTGATTTAGGTGTGTAGCACGTTCGAGTAATTATTTTGGTTATCATAATATTCTGTTATATTATCAGTGCAAAAATATTAATTTTACAAGGAGAATGGTATGGCAGTGTTGCACTAGCTCTAGATTGCTTACCTTGCCCGTAAACATATTTGCAAACTCAATTTTAATTGTTCGCTATAACTCTGTAACTATATGCGCAAAAAAGAAGGTTCAAAGTTTAAATGCTATTGAGTCTACCCCAAAAAATTTAATATATAATAAAATATTAGTCGTCCTTAAGTATTTAATTTAAAAAAAAAATGAATCTCTATATTTCCATTAGATTCCGAGAAAACTGTATAATAAAAAAAAAATTCTCGGTTTGTATCGTTCATAGGGCTGGCGCGTGTAGCATTCACAGCGACTGTGTGATGCCCCTCCGGAACAACTGAGAATATTCTACCGATACACAGGATTACAACGTTGAATTTACAATATCCTATCAGCGGACGCGTTCCATCCGGGAATCCTATCGACTGGGAGAGCTAGTCTCAAAATTGGAAGCACGCTTCGCGGCCGTGGCCCGATATAATTTGTTCAGGATCGATCCAGCCAGGGATATTCCTGAATCTAAACACGCTCGTGAGTAAAGAGCGCTCCTTGGCGGACAGATAAGTCGACGTGTCCAATATTCAAACCAGTTGGCAAGCACTTCCGGATTTAATCCTGGAACCGGAGGTGGCGGTTCAAGTAGGTGGAGCGGGCCGACGAGGATGTGGAAAATCGCATCGCCAACAACCGGGGGACCGCGCACTAAGCTCGATTTATCGGTTCTGGATAACCTGGTGACGTTTACCGCGCCGACTGTAAATCACGTCCGCGCAAGACTGACGCGTTACGTGGCCACATCCAGATCCAGGTGAACCACTCGCTGTTACTCGATCGAGAGATCAAAGGCGTTCGTGCTACCAATCCTCCACCTCTACAGCGCCGCGCGATTCATCGACATCGTTTGATTCATTAGATTCATATCCGACGTGCGACGAGTTACCGGCCGACACTACTGTTTGTCATTTGGTCGCCGAAACGTTTAATCATTGTAACGTACACCGGCACCTCGAAACTTGCGAATCGTTCAGCGATCGATTCTTCCGTCCCTCGTGTGATTCACGGATTGAAAATAGGACTATACTTCCCAAAGGCACCATGGCCGATCGAGATCAAACTTGGTGGGTATTATGGGGGATATGAAAGGACCCCAGATATCAAATTTTAGCTTCGAAAATTTATGGGTTTAGAAGTAACAGGCTCTCAATTATAAATCCATCAGTAGCTTCGCTAAATTCTCATTTCTCGATAATGCAAAGATGGGGTTTTTCTAAAAAAGATCAATCAATGCTGCGCTCTCAAAAGTCCTACTTTTTAGGTTTACGAGGCGTAATTTCCATTATTCGGAAGTATAAAGCTGCGCGTGTAGCTATTTTCATAAAGCTGCGACAGCTGCATGCTGCCGAATAATGCAAATTACGCCTCGTAGACGAAAAAATAGAACTTGAAGGCGATCGCGGCCTAGAACGATCTTTTGGGAATGAGAAGGCGCATCCCACACCCTTGCAATTCCTGGAAACGAGAGTCTACCTCCTTAACAATCAAACTGCCCCCCGTGGGGCACAGGCAGGCAGGCACACGTTGGGAAACACTGGTATAGGTTTAGAGTTTAGTCGGCATTAGAACGATAAAAAACCGGGGCAATCGCGGGTTAATTCTCCCTTGAAGTACACGGAACGGTTCGAAGTGTGCGACAGAAGTAAAGGAGGCTCGTGAATCTGTAAACTTTCAGTTGTAAACCCGCTGGAGGACCTCATCAATCTCACGTGCGACTTTTGACACGCCACTGCACTTCGTAATGGGTTCCCGTCCTCCTCCTTCGATACTGTCTCCACAGCGTCTGCAAACTTTTCTTTTTAGCTTACGTATTACCGTCAGAATTGACAAACTGTTCCCGTTAACCAACCTTGCAATGTCTTTTCCTTATTTATATTCGGTAGTTTCGCGTGTAAAACAATGCCGCGTGATTTATTGCCAAGCGAAATGTCTCCTTTTGACATAATGTCGATTACTTGTTTAACAATTTCTGTCTTACTTATTATAAATGCTCTTTTTTATAATTTTCTCTCATACATGAGACTCTAAACCCCCGAGATTAAAACAAATGTAACCTTATAATTCTACGACATTTTTTTGGGATAAAAACGTTTTAATCTCAGTAACTGTAAAAAAATGATATGACAAGGGGTTAATTTTACGATATCCAGAAAATATCTTGACATATTTCATTTCTTAATCTCTTAACCCAGAAGAGAAAAGAAAATCTGTATTTTTTTGTATGGCTACATTTATTTCAACGCTTAAATATTGATTAGAAACGAATCAAATCATTGAAAAAGAAAGGTATAACATTCATGTTTGTTAGACTTAATGAAGTTAATAAATCTTCATTCGATTTTCATCCTTTTCATAAATGTCGATAATGATTTAAAGTCTTATCAATGGTGAATATCAAATTGTACACTTGTGTAATCTGTTTCCTGTTATGTAATCAGTTATCTGTTACCTTGAAATATTTTCTTAAAATTTCGTTATTCTCACTGCTAACACTTCTGTTTCATTGTTTCAGTTTGACAAGATGAGGATTGTGAAGATAAATGAGATCTATACTATGTACTAGGTTTAGTAGTAAATCAATAGGTCCGTTATTCACGCATTCAAACAGCTTCACAATGAATTGGAAACACCGAAAGGTTCCAGGTACGTTTTTACACTCAACGCTCATTTCACCCTGCTTCATTCTCTTTCAAAATTATGATGATCCGCAGGTAGTACCGTATGAGGCAGTAATAAATCCTATAGTAATGGTAATAGTAACCCGAAACTTTTACGAGAAGTAATAGCTGACGTTCCATTCGGTAATGTAGCAAAGTGTATTTCATTAGTTCCTTGAAAATTACAGGAAAGTCCCGAAACTTGTTGATGGTTTCAACTTACTGTTATAAAATTAGTGCTACACTCTAGTACACTTTAATATTTACATCTACAATCTGCAGTATTCATTGCAAGCATTTTATGTGAAATTTTTAAAACAATTTCAAATAGTACATAGTCTACTTCACTTCAATTGTATGAATAATTTTAAAATATAACATTCTACATACGTTAGAACACAGAGCAAGAAAGCGAGCTAATAAAAACGTGGTACAATAGTGTGGCTTTATATTAAAATATTTTTATAGGCGGACCACACCTCTTTTTACTTTTTGTTTTTGAATACGTTCCATTTGTTTTTACAGGTTTTGAAGAAGGTTATGGTACAACGTGTCTATTTAAACTTGTTGCTGACATTCGATACTTTCCATTGTGTGGAACAGAAAGAAAGAGTAGTATTTTAAAACAAGGTATTCTTCTTATTTATTTTTATTAACGCAGAAACTATTGCTACAAGTTTTTGACGTATAAACTGCCAGATGTGTTAGAAGAATAGTCGTCTTTATGGGTTAAAATTTTGCGTTTTCCATTTGATAGTGCTCGTTTTACAGTGCATTACAAGTTTCGCACTCCCAATTCACCCTTTTGCAAATCAATTTCACCCATTAAGAATATTTCAAATTAATTACACTTGAAAGCATCTCCATTGAGTTCAGAAGAAGTTACCATGGACAGTCATTACTGCGAGGGAAACGTAAGATTCGATACTCAATACGCTTCAATAAAAAAAATTCGTACTTTCATTAAAAACATTTTTTTAATCAGAAAATGGCTACATGAATATCTGTACACTGTTTTCATACATCACAAAGTTAATGAATTGGTAATTACTTTGGAATACGTACTTCATGTATATTGTACATCTTTGCAGTAAATAAAATTTCGAATTTCTTGACAATTAATTTACATTTGATTCGATTTCTTCTACAAAGACTTGCTTAAAAATACTTTATTTGCAAAAGGGTGAATTAGGAGTGCAGCACCTGTACAGAGATAACAAATTAAATGTTGATTTAATAAGAAACCTCAGCCGTCTTTCCTCAAGTCAGCTTGTGCCATATTTTTTGCTTGAAAATGATGGT